>CM023103.1:60658476-61068098 GCA_013103745.1 Gardenia jasminoides
TATTAGGGGATTGGGGAATTATATGATTCTAAAATCATAGTAGTAATCCAAACAACAATTATGGATTTATTATAATTCTCGGATTTGAAACCCTCTCACCAAATGCCAAGTCATGGGCAATTTATGCATTTCTTATTTAATCCCCTGCTACCCATTCGAAATCATCTGTTCTCAGACAAGGAGTTCCATAAGCCACAAGCTTGAGTTATAAACCAAAAGGATGTCCTTAATCTGAATACACTTTGATTTGCTTCATTAAGTCCTCTGAATTTGAGTTGATATCAGTGTGATTCTTTAACATGTTTTCCTATAAAAGAAAGTCCCACTTCCTTCATTCACTGCAGTTTAAGATGCTTTGGGGATTAGTGACCCTCAAATTTCCTCTACAAATGACTTTGGTTTTAGTTACAGTACCATATATGTTCTACCTCCTAGGAACATAGCAGATTGGAGAAATGAAACTCCATAAAAACTTGAAGGCCTCTATTTATTCGGATGCTGATTACCCAAGATCAGAAACACAACATAAAAGTGTCTAAAAGTCCAATTTGAGAATCTGAAATGGAACAAGCAGGAAAGAAACAAGGTAGGATAGACAGACACCTGAAAACAGGCCGAGAGAATGAATGTCTTTGAAGCTGAGACAAGAAAAGAGAGGTTGGAGTTATGCAACTTCTTACTGCATACATATTGGGCTCAGTCATTCCGCTTAAAATTAGCATCCAAATGAAGGTAATCCATTCTAATAAATCTGAACAATATTGAATTAAAAAAATTGAATTTGAAATATGCTGTGCTCTACACATTTTTTTTTAGGTCTAATAAAACATATATTCAAGTTGAAATATGTTGTACCTCTAAACAATTTTTTTTTTTAGGTCTCTAACAAGACATCACAAAAGGCTCTAAAGGGTTTGCTGAAATCAAGTTTGAAACAGGATCACTTATACTGAAAATCAGGGAGTCGCATGCTGACATGAAAGACATCCATCCCCTGAACATGCGAGTCTTAATTGAACACTTTTTTTGCAATGCTGCTTTGGTTGGGTTCCGCAGTTTTGAACTTTTCTTCAGCAAGGCTAAAAAATGAATCTTATAACAAATCAGATTAACTCTTTACATACAGTAACCAACAATGTATTGCAACAAGACATATGTCCATGATTCATCTCTTGATTTCAGGTCAACTATCTATTTTTTTTGTTATACAAAATTTTATAATCTTTCTCCTACAGCCTTCGGTGTTACCTAATGTCAAGATTGCATATATATATATATTTGTTATTACTACTTCTTTAACATATTCATTTAGCTGTTCTGTTCACTATTGATAATGTTTGAGAATAGCCTACCAAAAAATTTCTTGATTCAACTCTTTTTGCTACAAGTCAAATTTTTTCCAATAGAATGCCAGCCCAAGTAACATCGTGGGTCTCTCACAGTAGCTGTCATCTAAGCCCAACATCGGATGGAACACACAACCGACCACCTTTTGCGTACAGCAACACATCATTTTCGAGCCAGTACCTGCGTACGGTGCCTTCCTTTACTTGAGCAACCAGCCTTTGGTAAATGGGGTCACTTGGGGACTGCAACTTGATTTTGTCCCTGAAATCTACTTCCACGGCACTCAATGCAACGACATACCTATCTATCTGTTTCCGACTAAGGGCATTGGCAATAGCATTTTCTCGTCTTGACTTGTGAACCCACTCAAAGTCGAATTCGGCAAGAACTCTTGCCAACGAGCTTGCTTGGGCGTTAGCTTCTTTTGTGTCTTAAAATATGTATTCGCTACATTATTGGTTATCACCACGAACTTGGTTTCTAGCAAGTAGTGCCTCTATGTCTCTAGGCAATGCACCACAGCAATCATTTCCTTCTCGTGCGTGCTATACCTTTGCTCACATCACAGTACTTCATGCTTGCGTAAACTCGCATTTACAAGCTCAAGCTCTAGATTGTCATGATCAAATTTTAGTTACCACTTCTATCTTGGTTAAATATTCTCAACAAAAAGAACAAGTAAACAAATGCATTTTTCACACTTTTCTCTGGTTATTTCTTTCATGATTAAAACAAGGTTAATAACATGTTATCCCTTGAACTTAGGGGATAGTCACTCTTTATCCCCTTCAACATTAAATATATACACTTTACTTTACCCATGAAAACTAGTAAAAGTTAGAATTAAAGAAAAGGTAAGTGCGATGATATGACTAACCTTTAATTTATGCACCTATAATAACTTAAGTATTATTTCTTTTTATTGCTAAAAGATATACATCTTTTTTATCTATCGTGTCAACTATAAAAAAATATCGAATTAAAAAAGCTAAAAAAAAGATAAATTTGGTTTATATCCTAAAATTTTTCCTATTTAGATTAGTATTTACTTTTATACATGCTTTGTTCAATTTATTATATTTTAAGTCAAATAGAAAGGACAAAATAACATAACACTAAAACAAATAGAATTATTAAAATTTTGAAAAAAAAAGGTAATCCTGAACTTGACTTTTTTTTTAAAAAAAATAGTTTTTATTATTTTATTTCATGTAGAGCGGATTCTAGAACTTTGTTTTGTAGAAACATATTTTCCTGTAAATTAACATGTCTCAACATAAATAAGTAGTATGGTAGAAATAAATTTGCTATAACCCCAAAGAAAATATTTTGTGTAGTGGGGCAAATAACACATTAATTATAGACGAACTATTAATCGAGTCGAGTCGAGTTGAGTATTGGATTTTCGAACTCAACTCGAGCCTCTATCAAGCCAAGTTTGAACTTGCTCATTTAAATTAACGAAGTCTTGAAATTTGTTCGAGTTCGACTCGATAAAGGGCATAAGTGCTTCGAGTTCGAACTCGAGTCCGACTCGTTAATCTTAAATGAGCCGAGCTTGCACGAGTTCGAGTTCGAGTTTGAAAATTTATATTTTGTGAAAGACTAAAAATTAATAAATCTAATATGAAATGACAAATATACCCTCACTAACGAATCTAATCGAACAACTCGACTAAGAAACGAGTCGAGTTTAACTTGATTTGTTTATTTGTCAGTATTTTTCGAATTCGAACTCGACTTGTTTATTGAAATAAACGAGCCAAACTCGAGTCTTGTCGAGTTGAGTTCATTCGAGTTTTCGAGCACCTCATTTAGCTTAATAGCTCTAAATTTATAGTGCAAAGCTCTTTAAAATCATCATCTTCAACCATAATTTATTAGAAGGCATCAACAACTAGTTTGGACTCCAATGTCCACACAGTGTTTTCACCAACCACCTAGATAGTGTTTTTCCAATCACTGCCATAAATTTATAGTGCAAGCTCTTTAAAATCATCATCTTCAACCATAATTTATTAGAAGGCATCAACAACTAGTTTGGACTCCAATGTCCACACAGTGTTTTCACCAACCACCTAGATAGTGTTTTTCCAATCACTGCCATCCAACCCGTTGATGATGAATGGAGTTGCTGGCGGATGACAACCTGCAGTGAATGGTTCTGGAAAACCTCGGTTCACTTTTGAGCCACTGCTCTAAAACCAAAGCATTCCACAATGGGATTTCACTCCATGCAGTTGCTATTAAAGCAGGCATGCTATGTATCATCAACTCTAACCATACGCTCAATCTGTACGCGAAGTGTGGCAAACTCAGCCTTGCCCACCAGCTGTTCGACGAAATGCCTGAAAGAAATCTTGTCACCTGGTCCGCCTTGATCTCTGGTTATGACCAAGCTGGGAAGCATTCAATGGCAATTGATATTTTCAGAAAAATGAGAATAGAATTGCGGCCCAATGAGTTTATATTTGGTAGTGCTCTTAGTTCTTGTGCCAGCCTCCTGGAGACTAGACTTGGGCAACAAATTCATGCTCAAGCAGTGAGGTTAGGCTGTTCATCTATCTCTTTTGTGTCCAACTCATTGATCTCGATGTACATGAAATGTGGAGAATGCAGTGATGCCATATTGGTATTTTCTGATGCTGCATCTTGGCTGAGCTGTGTTTCTTATAATGCCGTCATTGCTGGGTTGGTAGAAAATAAGCAGCCCGAAAAAGGTTTTGAAATGTATAAGATTATGTGTCGGAAAGGTATGATTCCTGACCGCTTTACTTTTATGGGAGTCCTGGGTGCTTGCTCTAGTCCACAGGATATGTGTAGAGGAATCCAACTGCATTGCCAAATAATAAAGAGTAAGCTTGATTCTGTGGCTACAACTGGCAATGTGTTAATTACAATGTATGCAAAGTTTAATTTAATAGAAGCAGCTGAAAGGGTATTTAGATTACTTAAAGAAAAAGATATCATTTCGTGGAACACAATGATTACTGCTTTTTCTCACTGTGAAGAACACGTGAAGGCTTTGAGTGTTTTTAGAGAGATGCAAACACGAGTTGCTCTACCTGATGAATTCAGCTATGCAAGTGCCCTTGCTGCATCGGCTGGCTTTAGCCTCCATGCGGCATGGTAAGCAGATTCATGCACATCTGATAAGAACAAGGCTAGATGAGGATACTGGTGTTGGTAATGCTCTTCTAAACATGTACGCCAAATGCGGTTGTATTGAATATGCATATATCGTATTTAATCGGATGTCTAATCATAATCTTGTAACATGGAATAGCATTATTTCTGGTTTTGCAAGCCATGGACTTGGAGAAAGAGCACTAGATATGTTTGAGTGCATGAAAGATGCTGGGATGACCCCAGATTCTGTTACATTTGTTGGACTTCTGACTGCTTGCAATCATGCTGGGCTCGTGGATGTGGGTAGAGGTTTCTTTAATAACATGGATGCAATCTATGCAATTGCCCCTGACATTGAACATTTTTCATGCCTCGTTGATCTATTAGGAAGAGCAGGGAGATTGAGTGAAGCTGAAGAGTATGTACAGAAGTATGAATTTGGGCATGATCCTGTTGTGTTAGGTTGCTTACTTTCAGCATGTCGAGTGCATGGGGATATTATTACTGGAAAACGAGTGGCTTCACGGCTTCTAGATCTTCAGCCTATTACTACTTCACCTTATGTTTTGCTCTCGAACTTGTATGCTTCAGATGGAATGTGGACTAATGTAGCAGAGGCAAGGACAATGTTGAAAGGCAGTGGGTTGAAGAAGGAGCCAGGCTGGAGCCTGATTGATGTGGATGGTTATCTTGAAAAGTTTACTATAGGTGATTTCTCACATTCTAGGATTGAGGAGATGGTGGATACTCTCAAAACTTTGAACTGGACAGGGGATGAAGATTTTTTGTGATTTGTCTTTTCACTGTGCTGTGAAAGGTTTATCTCTAATACAAACACATGAATGTGTGCACAATCATCTGGAAAATAGCTTGTCTGAATTAAATGTGACAGCTCTAAAATTTCATCCCAGCTTTGTCTGCAAGTGGAATGACAGTCTTTGATTTACATTTTCATTTTGAATTTGAAAGTGTTCCTATATGAGATGGTTATTCAATTGCATATGAGTGATTGTGCATTATGCTTGTAATTTTGTTTAGAAAACACACTACTGTCTTACGGAATTGAGTAGCATTGTGTTCCAAAAAAAAAAAAAAAAAATCACTGCCATCCAATAGTGTAATTTAGTATACTAGACCTAATATTGCCATAATCCTATACCAAGTATTTCGTGGCATGGGATCAAATATTTTGCCATAAAAATTTACTCCACACAATCTCCAACAAATTCGCAAAACCACATTTCAAATTCCAAAATTAGTCCACTAAACCCAAATAAACAAATCTCATGCAAAAGGGCATAAATCTAACAAATCCCACAAAAAAAAAAGAATAAATCTTTTATTCACTATCAGTATATACACTTACAAGTTTAGACGCATATTATAATGTAAAATTTAATGTTCAAATTTGAATTTATATAATATGACATGTATTTAGACCCATAACCCTGTACCAAATATTTTTGAGTTATTTTATTTTTTTTTGATGAAATTCAATATTATATATTTTTGAAAAAAAAACACGCATCAAGATTATCAATTTCAAACCTACTTTCTATTTCTTGATGAAATTTAGTATTATATATTTTTTCAGTTTTTTGTTTTTGTATCAAAGGCATTAATAACTAGTCTGACCTTATTTTGACCTTATTTTCTTTCTGAAATTTAGTATTATATATTTTTACAAAACACGCATCAAAGATCATCATTTTCAACTCACTTTCTTTATGAAATTTAGTATCATATATGTCAACAGAGGTAGTGAACAAATATACAACACTGTAATCCGAAAATACAAAACTCCAATATAGAGTGCAGTGCCTCAGCTATATCATGTATGCCTCTGTCATGCTTGGTGGTACCCACCCATGGATCAATTGCAAGGCTACCCAACCATCCAGAATCAGACTCATCATCATCACTTTTGTGTCGAAGTCAGGTTTTAGATTAGATCTGGATATTGCTTTTGCTGGACTTGTAATAGTTCATACTTCATACAACCAATTAGAGGCGAAGACACAATGGGGTGCCATGCCTCTCATATCAATGTGCATTTTTTTTTAAAGTTTTATTTAGGAAGTGGGGGCGGGATAAGAGGGTTAGAACTCAAAACTTCTAATTCTTGGGATCTCAAATTTAACCACTAGATCAATACCTATTTGACAAAAGTATAATGAGAAAAGATTTACGCTTGTTAGCACTTTTTTGATGTGATGTGTGTGAGATAAAAAGGTGGTTGGAAAATGTGTTGATGATGCAAGCAAGTAAATTTTGGATAAATTTTGGGAGATAATCTCCTATCCAAACAAATACGCCCCCCCCCCTCTTCTTGTGAATTCGATGAAAGGTTAAGGTAACTAATATTCACTCTTAGATAAATAGTTTGCCAAAAGCTTAACAACAAGTTAACTAGAATTCTATTGCTTCAGATTAGTACTTGTGAATTATCTTGATGAAGTGTTAGTAATATTTACAATACAGCCAAAAACAAAATTTGCGTTTGGTTTTTCACCCTTTCTAGCACTCAATTGGAGCAACGACTAGTAGATAACAAGTACTAAAGTTTTGTGTTGATAGTTTAGTACTCTCAAATAAGTATATGCAAAGCAAGAGTAATATTCATCATACACATATTATGGCAAATTTTGAAGTATTTATTTATTTTTAAAATAAAGAGTTCTGCATAAATTGTTTAACGTTTCAAATTATTAATCGATCTTTCTTGTCTTGTAAATGGCTTTTGTTATGTTATTTAAGTGAAGCAAAAAATACAAAGCCATTTACAAGACTAGAAAAAAAAATAAAATGCGATAGTGAAATATGAGAATAAAAAAATTCTTAAAGCACATAAATTTTACCCCATTGCACAGGTTTTCTGGCTTCGCCACTGCAACAGTGAAACTCTGCGTCCAATGTTTTAAACAGAAATTCATAACTTCCAAATTAACGAACTAATTCTGTTTTGCAAAAATTAATCTGTCGGTGCACCAAAAAAAAAAAAAAAAGAAAAGTGTGGCAAAAAGAAACACATATTTTCTCAACCTAATATTACTCTACATTTTCTTTCGTAATATAGTAATGACGTGTTTCCTTTGTAGTGTATGACCATGGAACTTTGGCAGATAAATGTTATTTTCTGCAAGGAATAGTAGTAGGAGTCTAGATTTAGTTAATAAACATTGTCACGCAAGTGAATCTTTGAATGTTCAAATAAACATAATTATTATACACGATCAACATTATCGTGGGTTACCATTGGGAGAGGGGAGAGTATTGAGATAGGTGCATAGGTAGAACTCGAATCTAGTTAAAATTAAATTGAGTTCAACTCGTTTAAGATAAAATTCGTTTCAATTCGACTTGTTTATAGTTCTAATCAGGCTAATGGCTTGAGAGTTGACAATTTTAATATTATGTAGTCTTTGCAGTGCTTAATGCGCCATTAATTTAGTCTGTTCTGTTTGACTTTGGTCAAAGTATAAAATGATACTCTTTGGCTGCTTATAAGCAATTTTCGTGGTCGTACAATAAGTTCGATTAAAAAATGCTCCTGTGCTGCATCTGTCCAATTGGGCAGTGAAGTTGAGGCATTTAACTTCCAAATAACATATTCCATAAACACAAGGTGCAACTACACATTTTCTGTATTAGTTGCAACAAGTGTTCATGGTTCAATTTAGGTAGTGTTTGTTTGCAAAAAAATGTTTGGAAAAGTGAAAGAAAATTAGTTATTTTTTTTCTTTTCTCTATGTTTGTTTATCAAGAAAGTATAAAATTTTCTCTACACTTTTTTGCATTTCGTGTCTTGCAAAATCTGTAGAATTTTGGAGGAAATTGTTGGCTACTAGTCAATAATATTTTCAAAAACTGTAGCTAACTATTTTCTCTCGAAAATTTTCTTGTCAAACAAGCATGCACAGCCAAGCGATTTTCTCTCTCCTTTCTTTCATTTTTCCACGTAACTTTACCTTTATACAAACAAAGGTTTTACATTAAGAATAATCTTCTTTCTGTTGTATTTTACAAGTAAATAGGTTGAAGTTCAATTGTTCAGTAGTTCTACAAGACAGGCTTGCTATTACTTGAGTGGAAAGCTTCAATTTCCGATCTCCCATCACCTTGAGATCGCCGGTTCGACTCCATGCATCTTTTTGATGGCAATTGGACCACATTGAAACTCATACATTGCACTACAAAATCAAAGGGAAAATGAGGGTTGGACTGGAATATAGATGGCCATGTTGCATCACAAATTATGGATCGTTTTCGGTCCTTTACTGATGAGATAGTTTATTTGTTTGTTGAATTATATTTCGTCTCCTCCATTGAGAGTTAAGGAAACATGTACACTGCAAAAGAATTTACGAGGCAGTTCAAAATCTTGTAGATTCCTGTAAACAAAGAAATAAACAACCTATGTACATGGGGTTTACTCTTTCCATTGTTAAAAGGTATGCCTAAAGGTTGATAAAGGCGCATTTTTATTTGGCTCAATAGAGTTGATTTAAAAAAAATAAACAAAGGTAGTTCTTAAATGTGATAAGGGATACTTTGCCTGGCTTGATACATTCTTCACTTTGACTGGAACAGTTCGATATATATATAATTACCCGATATGGGAGATCAGGAAAGCAATATGTCTCCACTAGAAAAGCTATGGTATCAATTTTGGAAGGTTGAATTTTGCTTCGTTGAACATATTCATCAGACTTAAGCTGTGCTTTCTTGGTTTAGAATTATCCAACCATGGGAAGCACCAAAGCAGATTTTCTCATCTAGTATCGGGATCTTAATGTCCAAAATTTTTGCAGTTTTTGACGTTGATCATTTAAGGATTCGACTGCCTGCTATTGCATGGCAAGTTGGGTAGATATGGTTGAATGCAATATTGCTGCATGGAAACTTTTTCCAAGGCTGGCAGACACCGAGTAGCAACACATATTAAGACCAAGTGCATTTTACCAAGATTTCTTGCATGATGTTTTCGCGAAGTTTGTTTGCCCAGGAAGATTGTGATGATCTTGATATCCCGTATATATGTGATACTATGATCATCATGATCGTCTCTCTTACATTAAAAAATTTGCTGCTAATCAGGGCTTTTCCATCTTCCTTACGATGAAGCATCATCATCCATTCTGCATTTGGGGTCAAGGGTTTGTTTCCGGTACTCATTTTTTCACTGCAAAACAAAACAAAAGCAATTAATCACGATCAGTAACATTGATTAATGAGATTTAAACTCTGTGAGAACATCAAATGGATTAAGAATTTAACATTCTAGTTCAATTAATCCATTTGATTCGGCTGCCTGCTATTGATGTTCTCAGCTATTGCATGGCAAGTTAACACACAAATATAGTTGAGAACATCAAATGGATTACGAATTTAACATTCTATTTCAATATATATTTAAACTGAGCTAAAGATTCTCTGAACCAAGAATGGTCGAGAGCATCAAACTGAAACTATTGCTCACATGATCTATAAATGTTAACCAAAACAATACGATAAAGAAGAACCAAATTCTGTAACAGTGATTTGACTTAAAGGAAGGATAAAAATAGTCACTTAGATAAACATTGGCTCTAGCAATGATGTGAACATTACATTATTTGTTTAAAGAACTAATTTACTTTATATCCTAAGGGACAAAGAAAAAAAAAAGGATTGGTATTACTTTGTCTGCAATAGATTAAATTTTTTAGTTTGATATGTCAAATTCATAAAGTAAATAATATCAAAACTTTATAACGAACCCATCCTTCATTTTAAATGCTTGTCATGCACTTTAAGGACACAAAATTGTAAATAACTGTTCTTAAATCTGAAAAAAGATCTTGTTATGAAATACCGGTAAGTGATTTTTGTATCAAAATGCGAGTAACAAAATTGAAAGAATTAATATGAAAAATCAGCTATTTTGGTTGATGTCTTACATTAACATATAAACTATGTTTCTATCCCAAGAAAAAAAAAAGAATTAGCAAGGCCTTTTAGTCTATTCGTTTAATACCAAAAGGGCAAAAAAAATCAAAATCGGGTGTGGGAAGTTAAAATAAGAAAAAAAAATGAAAATGCCATGTAATCAATCGGCAGCATCCCTTGGGGTAAAAATTGAATAAGTGAAAAACCATGGTATTTTTACTGTGAAATACTAAAATAAAGAGGGAAAAGACAACGGTCCGTACATTCAAATTACAGGTAGCCACCCGCCATTGGACACAGTACAGAACTCTGTACCACTTACTTCTTCAGACTTCAGAGCAGGTTACAGGTGTTGGGAGCAGAGACAACCCCTTCGAATCCGTCTTAAACCCCAAGAAAGCTAAAACCTATTTAAGAATGAGAGAAACCCATCTCAATTCTACTCTTGTTTTTCCTTTTCATGTTTTCTTGAGGTAGTAAGAGCGAGAGAAAGGGAGAGAAACCATGGCGTTAGTTGTGGGAAGCTTAGTCTGGGTGCAGAGGAAAAATGGGTCATGGTGGCCTGGAAAAGTTGTGGGGCTTGATGAAGTCTCTTGCTCTCTTAAGTTTTCATCTCCTTCGGCTGCTAAAACTCCCATCAAACTTCTTGGCAGAGAAAATGGTTCTGTGTAAGCTCTGTTTTGCATTTTCCCTGATATATTTCTTCCTCTTCTTCTGCTGAGGCCTTTTTTGCCCTTTCCTTTTTTTTGTGAACCTTTTTCTGTGGTTTCATGATTTGGAGGGAGACTTCTTATCAAAATAGGCTTATTCAGGAAACCAAAAGAGAGAGGGAAAAAAAAGGAACAAACAACAATTAGTAGAATGGACTTTTTGTTGGATATTTTACTAACTGTTTTTCGTTTAACTTAATTATTTGGGTATTTATTTGTGATGATTTCAGTGTTATCATGAAATCCTTGACAACGCGAAGTTTGTGTCAAGGTTGCTTTTATTTCTTGACTCAAACTACAGAGTTAGCTCTTCTGGATAGTATTATTGTATTTTTCATTCTTGAATTACTTGAGTTAGGAATGAACCTGTACCGCCTTCGTCCAGTAGTTTATGAAGATGTTGCATATGGCACTAATTAAACACAAGGTGAAGATGACATGTTCCCCAAGGGCACAAAACCTTTGGCTTTGATTTTGAAGTGCTGCAACTTTTTATGGTTCAATTCCGCTATGACAATCTTTCTTGTAGTTGATTACTTTTGGAAATTGTGGAATATTGAGTGGTTTCGGCAGTTGAAAGGAAGGGGAAAGCCGTGATGACTGGTCCTCACCACCTTGGCCCTTGAGATCGATATATTTAGTTCCCTGCCTTATTTTGTTGATGTTGCATCAGAAATTATGGATCCCTTTTAGTTCTTTTTGTTGATGAGATTAGTAATATGTATGCTGGGAATATGTCTTGTGCCAATCCTGACAAGATTTAATAATCCAATTATCATTCCGAGAAATTCCAATTTAGACATGGGTTGGTCGTACTCATTTCTGATAATAATGAATTTATAGGGAGTGGCACAATTTGGAAACATCCAGGCGCATAAAAGCATTCCGGTCTGCTGAGTTTGATGGTTTTATCAAGGATGCTGAATCGTCCAGGCTTCTCTTACCATAGAGAATGCAAAATATGCTCATCGAGAAGATGCTGTTCTTCATGCCCTTCAACTTGAAAAGCGAGAGCAGGGAAAAAGTCATAAAACACCAGGTACTTCAACTGCTTAGTTGATGAAATCCTTCATATCAGAGCTAGATATGAGCTATTGCTTTCTTAGAAGTGGCAGGTGAATAACACTCAGATATTGCATGCATGAACCTTTAGGCTATGTATTCAGATCATGTTTAAGATAAGTAGAAAGACCAATAGAATCAAGATAGAGAGGTGATATCCTAGAGCACAGCGTCAAATGACAGTCTTACTAAATCTAAGGCTCAGAGAGCTTCTTCAAAACAGGATTCATCTTCCAACCTTTCAAGAGTCAGTCTGAATGTTTTCATTGCAATAGATGCCCAATTTATTCAAGTCTGATGTGCAGAAAGTCGTTATAGACTTCATTTGCGTCAGATAATCTTCTAATTATATGCTAATGCGTTAATGAATTCCAAAATTATCAATTTGGTCTAAACCAAAACCATCATTTTTGTTTTTGTAAAAGGTAATGTGAAGCAAGGAGCTCTTTGCCGGGCTAAGAGAAGTAAATGTGTTTACTTGTCAGTTGAAAAAGTTTCGTCTGAGAACTCAGATCTTCATTCTCAATCATCCAAGGTTATTCCCTCAGCATGTGTAACAGATGACCATTACCAAGTGTCCGTTTTAGCAGCGGAAAAAGCTTCTTCTGGATCACGAGTATCTGATTTCTCTGGAAGCACTTTCGAGGGTAATGGAGGCAGATTGAAACAGTACACAGGTTGACAAAGTACCTTTAATGTGTTCGAGTTACTTTGAGGCAGAGTTCATAGTCCAGCACAGATATTTCTCTAACTTACTCTTTCAGTACAAAATGTGGATTGAAGAATGAACAAAGAAATGTACAATAACATAGTAAGGGATGCAATTGCTTTTATGGGCGTCACTGACACATGCACATGATGGTCCTAATTCACCAAGATTACCTGATGCATTCATGGATCATTTTGTGCTTCCTCTTAGATCCTTGTGCGGTGCTCTTCTTTAGCCATTATAGGTAATGTTGCATATAGAAAAGATGATAACAGCGAGGAAAGTACCTAAAATAACAAAGCAAAAGATGATGATCTGCAAAGCATTTGGTTTCAATTAGTTGCAGAAGTAGTTGAATATTTTGAGACATCATAGACATAACAACACTTGTATATATGAAATTAATATGTCTTTATTCGGTATTCAGGTAGCTATTGGACTGGGAGGCAAAAGCGAAGCATGGACTCGCAGGAGGAGGAGCATCTTAGTAGTTACAAATCCGAATCTTCTCCTGACAGCAAGATTGCAGGTATACAGAACTTGAACTTAAATGAACAGTCTTGCATGCAAAATTCAGGTGGCACTCCAAATGCTGTAACTAATGGAACAAGTTCTGCAGTGTCCAGAAAACGATCACGCAACATACAGGATATATTGCTGCTGGATACTCCTTCTAAGGAAGAAAGAAATTACAGATTTGACAGGAAATCTGCTGAACACTTCGCTTTGGAGGTCAAAAGTCTCTTCCATTCTCTTACTGGAGGCAACTGCTTGGAAGACTCTGATAGCTTCTGCTTTAGTCCAGTCAAGACTAGCCACCATAATATGATGGAAACAATGTTGATCGATGTTGATATTACTGTTCAAGCCAGCTACCGGAATGAGCGTGTCCCGCTTGTTTCTCTAATGAGCAAATCAAAGAAAAAGGCCATCGTAGGGCACCCTATTGAAGTAGAAGTATTTGAGGAAGTAGAAGTATTAGAGGACAATCCTGCAATTTTTCTTGTCAGGAAGGATAGTTCCAGTCAGATGGTTGATAATGCTGATAGTACGGCCCATCAGCTAGTTTGGAGAACTTCTAAAAGGACTCCTGTGTGCTACATCACCAACCTTCACCCTCCTGCTAGAGATGAGAAGGGTGAACAAGCCAGCAAAACTTTTGTCAACTCAGGTCTTGAAGCAAAGACAACCAATTTTCCCCAGGCAGAGGAGTCCCTTCTGTATACACCCAAAAAGAGTAACTTGTTAGAGCAGAACGGGGACAATCTTCAAATTACTCGTGAAATTTCTAAAAAGATCAGGCTAGACAAGCAAGGAGGCAGTCTACCGCCAGAAGCAACGTGCATTCCTGTCGGATTCATATTTACCAAGTTGCTTTCTGCAGTTGGTACATAAGACCACAGTTTTTCCTAGTAGACTTTTCCAGCTGGTAACAGAAAATCTTTATAATTAACTCAAAAGCCTTTTAACTACAGATGGGAAGCTAATGGATTATGTGGCGCAATTTTGCATGCTTCAGCGACAGACTATTTACTTATGTTTTCAGATATAATTATCTATGCTTACAAGAAGAAATGTTCTGTCGATTTTGACAGTAGAAAGGAGCTTAGGACTTGTCTCTTTTAATGTCCATGGATCCAAAATCTGTTGGGCATTTTAAACAGAGTAACTTCTAACTACTACAGAAGTATCTTCTTAAATGTGAGTAGCAGCAAGGTAACCTAAAATGACCCACCTGGATCCTGAATCTTCTTTACTGTTCACTATAAATTGAAAAGTAAGTCGTTGAAATGTTGCTCAATTGCCGATTAAGTTGTTGGTGGTGATTGATATCGACAAGGGGACCATTCAGTTTTACTTTAGTCATGAGATGTTTAAATCCTAAGGTTTTCTTGGCATTTTAGCTCCTGTTTGTCTTCTTGTTGCATCAGAATATCCTTCACTCTTGCCTGAGATCCCAGATTATTCCTGACAAAATGTCTTCAATTCTCAAAGCACAGATAACAGATATACGTCTGAAAGTGTCGAAGAGGGTCCTTGATTAGGGAGCAACTGTTAATGGATGAAGTACTTAGCAATCAGCTTCCTGCATGTGAGTTCTCGGAAGAAATAGTCTCATGAACGTATTAAGTGATGAAACTTCTTCAGAGAGGATACCACCAAAAAAGTCTACTCGTCAATAACAAACTTTTCAAAAAAAAAAAAAAAAAAGAAGGAGAAGGGCCTTTAATACAGCTCAATTTGAGCCAGAATGATTGAGATTCTAGGAGTTCAAAAATCTAATTTTGCACCCAGAAGACCAAAAGAAAATATTCTGTCAGCGGCCTCAATGAGCTGCTCGTTTGGTTCCATTGCTCGACCTGGTGGCAAAATGTTTGCAGTTGTGGCGAATCTAGAAAAGTCGCACTCAAGTACAGCTACCTGAATGTTTGTATAAAATGTCTATAATGAAAATAATATGCCATTGTTCCTTGATTAGGATCCGATCTCCAGAAGCCTTGCTACATACTAGCAAAATTCTTACTAAAAAAAAAAAAAAGAAATCATCTCGCAAAATTGCATCGAATTGGATACTCTAATACAGAAAATGTGTATGAGATTGCCTTTGCCATTTCCATAGGTATGCCCCTAAATGTAGTTACATTTTTATCTGTCAGAAGGAAGACGTTGGAACAATTTAAACAATGTGAATAAAATTTCTTCCATATTTCCTCATGGCTTTTTTTTTTTGGGTTTTTTGGTTTTTTTTTGTGTTTTTTTTGGTGTGTTTTTTGGGGTTTATAAAGCTATGTAGTTACAAAGGATAACCAGAGCATCAAAAGAAGAATAGAAGGCAGACATGCTCTTAGCAGCGAAACTGCTACCATTTGAAATCACAGAATGCTGATATGCAAATATCCTTCTAATCAAAGTCGTGAAGTTGATGGCAATTTTAGCTTCACTGGAGCTGATTCAAGCTGTAAAAGAGAAAAATGTTTTAAGTCAGTTGTATTCTAGTGTACCCTTGAAGTGCAGCAACCGCAACTTGGGTTTGTTGCAATATACATTTGAAGTGCCAATGCTATACATCAGAACACATATTTACAGGAAGATGCAGCCCCAACATCAATTACTTTCAAGTAATTTTTACTTGCCAATCAAACTAAAAGTAGGAACCAATTGCTTACTCAGGCCAGATCTGTGTAGTGACGACTCAACTGTCAAACTCTAGATGAAATGTCTCATTGAGCTCTGGACAAAAAGGTTTAGCATCAACAGTGACTTTGCTAAGAACAATTGAATGTAGTTTCCGCCATAAACTATTAAAGAAACTGGCAGACAAAATAGCAGACTCTTCAAATAAGGACATTTTTTTTGTGAACAAAATTTTGCTAGTTGGAATTGCATTGACATGGTTGGCACGTGTTACGAAGCAAAGCACAGCTTCATATACTTCACATTGATTTCTGCTAGACATTGGGGATTAGTCAAACTTAAAACTTCAATAGTTTGGCTCCTGTCTGCTCCCATTCCGAGGCACTTTGCATATAATCCTTGATACAGGACCTGGTGAAGCCTTGAGCACTTGTTATCACACACTGTCGGGGTACAATCACGAAATGCAAGTGGCACAGAAGGCTAAAATTCATCAATTTCACCAACTTTACCAAGACAGCATGCTCTGATGTAGTCAGCTATTCTGTTAACACAACAGTGACATCCTCCTTGGTAGTAGTGCAGTACCAAATACCAATCATGGTTCAAAGACTCGGCCGAGATGACTTGGCCGAGTCATCACTGGAACGGTCTAAACCGTTCCGAAACAGTTTCGAGTCAACTTCGACAAGATTAATTCGCCGAGAAATCAGTGAGACTCGAGCAATTCAAACCGAGTTGTCTCCGAGATGATGTGAATCGGTCGAAACTTTCGAGTCGTCTAGATTTACCTCGGCGAGATACCCTATAGAAATTTTGTTTACTAAGTTATTATTATTTTTATTTAGTATATTTTTCTTTTATCTTTTGAAAATTTATTACAACTTTTGAAATAGTGAATGTTTTAAAATATACGTCTCACTGAAACCGTGACTGATACATCCAGACCGATATAGAACAACGTAGACCGTGACTGCGACTTTGAACCATGGTGCCAATTCTACTCATGGAATTTTCTTCACAAATGTTTAAGTGAATATTATGGTACAACAGCTTGCAAAAACTCGTATAGATTTTGTGGGACACCTTACATGGGAGAGAAATCACAAGCGCACTCGTGACCTGAACTATACAATTCCAGTTCTGATAGCAAGAAAATCGCATTCAACAGTTGGTATATTGCTTTTGACTCGGGATGTGTTTCATCTGCTACCAAAAATTCGTGAAACTTGCCCTCCACTTCTATAAAGCTACATCCTGGATTCTTTTTAGTGCCTTTCTCTTTCATCATGCTTCTAACCATCTTTACATCAATCCACTTCCTTTCCTTAGCACATAAACTAGCAAGAAGTGTGTAAATGCCACTATCTTTAGGATCCAAAAAGATAAGTTTGTCAGCTGCAAGGTTACCCAGCTTGAGATTTCCATGCATTTTGCAACCATTTAGCAAGGCACCCCAGACAGCAGCATCTGGTTGCATTGGCATTTCTTTTATCAACCCATATGCTTCTTCAAGTTGCCCAACTCTACTAAGCAAATCAATCAAGCATGCATAGTGTTCCACTGTCGGCATTAATCCATGGACTTTCATGTTACTGAAATAATTCCAGCCTTGATTGACTAATCCACCATGAGCACAAGCTGAAAGGACGCCCACAAATGTGATAGTATCAGGCTTGAAGCCAATACTTATCATCTGTTCAAAGAGGACAAGGGCCTCTTCAGCATGCCCATGAGAAGCATATCCTGCAATGAGTGCGTTCCAAGAAACCAAATCTTTCTGTGGCATTTGATTAAAGATATCTGCAGAAGCATCAATGCAGCCACATTTAGCATACATGTCTATCAATGCATTAGCTAGGATCAGACTAAGAGCTACACGCCCTTGCTTGATGTAATAATCATGAATCCGTTTTCCCATGTGCAGACAACTCAATTGAGAACAAGCAGAGAGCACACAGACCAAACTACTCTCTGTAGCAATTAATCCTTCCATTTCCATTTTAGAGAAAATCTCCAGGGCCTCTCTCGGCCTATTGTTTTGGGAATAACATGCAACCATTGCAGTCCAAGAAACTGCATTCCTCTGGGGCATCTCATTGAAGCAATTCCTTGCTAATTCAATATCTCCATTTTGGCATACCCATTGATCATGCTTGTCCATGAAAACACATCCTTTACGTCCATTTCCTGAAAAATCTTCTCAGCTTTATCCAAATCACCGCACTTAAAATACATATCTAGAATACAGTTCATCAGATTAAGACTACATTTCACGCCTTTCCTAGCCACAAGCTCATGAAATGATCTTGCCAAAGTCAAATCCCCCTTAAGTGAACATGCAGAACACACTGCTATCATTGTAACCTCATTAGGCTCAAAACCACTTGAACACATTTTCTGAAAGAAATCCAATGCCTCATCAGCCATAGTTTTCCTGACAAAGCCATCAATCATCGAGGTCCAAGACACCACATCCCTGACACCACTCTCAAGGAAAACTGTTTTTGCACTGCACATTTGTCGTTTCTCACTATAAAAATGTACCAAAGCATTCCTCACAATCAAATCGTCCACAAAACCCACTTTCCAAATCCTACAATGCACCACTAGTCCACTTTCAATCCCACTCAAAAACCTACAACCTTTCAGAGAAAAAACATAACTTTTATTGTCCATTTCAACATCTTCACTAATCATTCTGTTAAAAAAGAACAATGCCATTTCAGGAAATGGGGAATTTGCATAACCCCTTATCATAGTGTTCCAAATATATGTATTGGGATGCAAAATTTGGGAAAATAGCAGATTAGCATAATGGACGTTTCCACTGGGATCTAAGGCACAAAAGGACAGAAGTCTGCTGATGGGGAAGAGGTGGAATATGAGACCAGTACGGGTCATGTGGGCTTGAAGTTGCTTCAGTTCAGGCATTGAGTTGCATGACTCTATGAGGAGTAGAGTTGGATGGCTGATGATGAGGTTGGGGTTTGGATTTGAATTCCACTGGGGCTTTGAAGAGAAAAATCGGATGGATTTTAAAAGAACTTGGGGGGCTAAAATATATTTCGAGGGACAGAAATGCAATTTCATGTGAGAGCAAGTTAGTTTGGGATTAGTGTAAATATTTTGGTAGTGATACACTTTTCAGATTCAGGAACATGAAGATAGGGCAAAACCTGCCAATATCAGATTTTAAGCAGATATGACCATGCTCTACAGATTTCTATCCACCTCTGTGTTTCTCCAGCTTAAGTTTCTTTATCTGGCCCCTTATCGTGTTTTTCCCACCAAGAGGACAGTTGATTGAAAGCAATAATCATGGAAGTACAGTGCTAAGACATCCTCCGATCAAATATGAATCAACATTTGATCATCTTCTTTGCACATCCGAATTGCTGTTGAACAAAATACGTCTTCGACTTCTGAAAGCATCAGCTTGACACCAAACGATAGAAGCTTGCTTGTGATTTTCTAAAAGCAACATCTTTTTGTCCTCATTCTTTTTCTAACTGTTACATCCAAATCTTTGATCAGTATCTGAATTAAAGCAGATAAAGTGGTTTCTAAAGTGAAGTGAGACTGAGAGAATGTCCACTGTCCAGACTTTTTAAAAGGCAAGAAACAACTTTAAAAAAAAAAAATCATAGTTTGTCTTCAGTGGACAAATATCACGCATAAATACTTAGTTGAACAGACAAAATATCACATAACAAGAGTTGCCAACCCACTGCTCCATCAGCCAACGGTCTGAGACAAAAGTAGCTAAATACCTCAAACACAAAATGCATGTTCAAACAAAAAAGATCCAGAGATGCATGTTCAAACAAAAAAGATCCAGAGAGAAAACATGAAGACATAGTCAACCGTGTTGCAGCATTTCAGTTCTCCATTCAACTCGAGACTATTTTATTAAATTGATTTCAAGAAAAGAAGCAAAGCCTCGGCAAAAGAGCGGAAGGGCGTGCTGCCTGGAAGAATTGAGTGAACTGGAGAGGAGGAAGCACCCGAAACCGAAAGAGCAAACCCATTTGGCAAGCCATGAAAACCTCGTTGAGTCAATTTATCAAACATGTCGTGGGACGCGAATGCTACTAACTGACACTAAACCTATGCCCGCATTTCCGGAATCTAATGCCTGCTTTCTGCTGAAGTAGTTTATTCCACTGGTGTTTAGAGATTGGGCCAATATCTAATGATGCCAAACAAGGCCCAAGTGAAAATGGATTGGGGAAAGTCCATGCGACAAAGCATGGATTAGGAAAATTAGTTCTCCAAATAGTGTCGTCTTTTGGCACCATGTTAGACCGCACTAGTAGAATAGGGAGGAGGCTAAGGCCTCAATTGGATTGATTAAATTACTCTTTTCTCCCAAAATTTGACAGTGTCCTTAAGAATCATGCTTAACTTTAACATCCTTCGTTGCATGATTTGTTTTTTCATTTTTCATTGCTTGGCCCTCTGAGAAGATATTCATCTCGTTCAAAGCTCAAGCTGCCCATCATTAATCATTAAAAAAAAAAAAATAAACATTCGCAAAACAAAAACAAAAAAAGCTTAAAGTTTTCTCTTATGATACTCTAAATTTTGTTTTGCTAAAGTAAGTACAAAAGAGCAATTAACAGATTAAAATTCATACTTGAAACATGATGACGTGGTTTGCCTTTAATTTAAGCTTTTTTGGTTTCTTCAAGTAAAAAGTGGCTATTAGTAAGTCTAGTGATTAATATTGATAATTGCTGCCAATCTATCGGCAAAGTAATTGATTTGATAAGAGTTCCTAAATGAATGAATGTATCATCCAAATCCCATCCATATGAAGTGATACGTCAACAGATAAACCTAAAGAAAACTTGGCCTTGTTTCCTTCAAAAAAATTTTATATTTGTCGTGACCATATTTCCCAAACTCATTTTTATCCCACATATATCACATTGTTACAGTATTTTTTCATGAAAAATATAGAAAATGACAATCCAGATGAGACAAGTAAACAAATCCTTATATATATATATATATATATATATATATTATAAATGAGAGCTTGCTTATATCGTATTTCTAAAACCTAAGGAAGGAAAGAAAATATAAAGATAAATTTCCAGATCCTTTGCGTCTCAACATATATTCCAGTGAGAAATTGAAGTCATATGGTCTTGATGGAATAAGGATTGGGGCACAAAGAAAAGAAAAATATGGATATATAATCACAATCACACTCCGATGACCACAAATAAGGAATTTCTCAAATTTTGGATTCAATTCCATCGGGTTTTAGGTCACCCTTCAATAAAGCCATGTTTATATGTCTCTATCTAAATATCCAATGGGCTTTTAAGTAAACAACTACACTCAAATTACCATAAAATGGTCAAATCAATTGATTATAGAACGTGTCAAGGAACCTTAAAGGGCAAAAAAAGAAAAAAGAAAAAAGTAAAAAGACGCAGTAGAAGAATGAGAATGAAGTGATAATATAAAAAAAAAAAAAAAAGAAATGAAAATCGTGGAGTAGTTTCGAGACGTCCAGAGGGCTTTAACATTTCCGGAGATGGAAATTTGATAGGCAAAGCAAGGCTCTCCATTTTGCATTAGAGTACCTGTGTCCATGGGACTCCGAACATAGTATAAATCAACATTTTCGTTTAGGGAAATGTTTGTCTTGACAGGAGATATCAATAATTTGGGAACAGAGGAAGAAAAAGCATATTATGGCACATTTTCCTTCCCCTCACAAGAGTCCTGATATGGGGTAAGACTGTAACACAACAACAAAATGGCACAAATATTGTCAAGCATCAAACGAGCAAGATTTTAACACAGCAACAAAATGACACAGCTATTGTCACACATCAAATGAAACCACATGACAGGACAGACAACCCCAAAAAAAAAAAAAGGAGGAGGAGACCTCAGCAATCCTGCAAAGTCACAATAACAGAAACACCAGTTTTGAGCAGGCAAGGCAACAAGAAGAGCATTCACTTGAATGAAGCCATCTGTATTTTATTGCGGATGGATCCTCTTTCATCAGAGCGTTGAACCTCGTACAAAACAATTATGAACAGTAATATGGATTAGAAGTGACAAAATAATGGTTAAATAGAAAAACTAACAAGCTAGAAGGGCCTAGACTAGAGCAAGAATATCATGTCTCTTTCGCCCAGATTAATTAATTTTACAGAATTCAAGAATAGAATTTACAAGCATAGATAACCATTAATTAATACAATTTTGACACAATGGTTTTGTTGTTGAAGGGTTAGGAACCAGGAATAGTGTACTGAAAGTCTGAAACTTTGTGCTTGATTGTTACTATTATCAATCTGCCACTAACATGCCAGGCAAGAGGGGCTCTTTTTTTTTTGGCCCTCTTGTGGGAAAGTGCAAGGCAATTTTTGGAACAAGCTTTCCTGAATAATTTTTTTTGTCTAGTAGAAATGGAAATCGCATTGATAAATAATATTTAATCAGTAGAGGGAAGCAACGCCTCTTGAGTAGTGTTCACAAATTAAATGCAATACATCAGATGGACATGATAAACAAGCTTACGTTCCTAAATATATAACTAAGTTTTGAACTTACACTTTTAGTTGAATTTATATATATGACCTGTTTATGGTTGGATGAGAGAATTTTTTCAAATAACAAACCAACATATTGATCAATTTTAGATAGATGGGGATGATCATATTATGGTGGAAAGAAACAAGGCCATGTGAGAAGGGTAGGCAGAATAATTATAAGAGAAAAAGGTAAAGGCAGAAGTGAAAGTTAAGCTATGAGTACCTGAATTCTGGCCTTAGAATCAGATAATATACATGGGAGAGAAAAGTTGGATGGCTCAGCAGATTTCAACTGAAGGCACATGACTTATTTTATCATAATCTGGTCCTCGTTCACCATTCACTACTTCAACTCTGTTTATGAATTCTCTAGGCATGGGAGAAGTTTTAATTCTCTTAGGGTAGTCATAGATTTCAATCCATCTGGAATCATTTCCAATTTCTCACAACGCCTAATCTGTAAACTTGAGAGCTTCGGCATGGCGCCTTTATCCACCTTCCACTTCTCTAAGTTCCTCAAAGAATTAAGTTCGAGAACTTTGAGTCGTGGAAATCCCATTGCATGGCATATCATTTCTTTCCCCTCAAAAGAGGCTTCATGCAGACCCAGTGTCTGCAAGTTGGGAAGCTTCTCAAGTGTTCTCATTGGGTCCTCTTCAATTCCAGACCCATGCAGCTCTAACTTGGTGAGACAAGGGGGAGGGACCAAGTGGGATGGTTGGAAAACTGGTAACTGCTTGCATAAAGTACCCCAGATCTCTATTTCATGGATGTTCTTACTGAATAACACTTGATCAAGAAGAGCCACACCTTCTTGCCTGTTGGAGTTGATCCCAAAATCATGAACTGTGATGGTAAGTGAGCTAACGCGGAGGTGGCTCAAGTTTGATATGTGATTGATGAATTGCTCCAGGTCTTCAAGATTCTCATGCACAATAGCTTTCAAGGCCCTAAGATTGGTCAATTTGGACAAATCTCTAGGAAGGCAGAATCTGTTGTGGAATGATCCAAGTATCTCCAGGGACATGCCCAACCCATCTAACTGCAACTTACGGTCGGAGTGACAGTACGGAAGATAGAGATGTCTTAAACGTCCCAACTTTGACAGCACATTGGGGATTGTTGAACATACACTATCACTTAAATCAAGGGTTTCCAAGTACTTTAGATTGCCCAAGGAAGACGGCAAGGTCAGATCAGTACAAGCTCTCAGACTCAAGCATCTCAAGTGGATAAGATTGCCTATAAATTGCATGAGTGACCTTGAATAAAAGCTTTGGGAGGCCATGTTGGAGTTTTCAACTGCCAAAATTCTAAGCATCTTCAAATTGTTAACTTGGGACATTATTCTCCTCCCTGGAAATTTGTTTTTGTTGTCTCCATTCATTGGTTCACACAGAAATGACCGAAGATGCTTTGTTTGTTCCTTGTGCAGGGGAATATACACATTCGGGTATAAGGATTCCACTCCATGCAAACGAAGGATAAATCTGTAATGTCGTTCTATTGCAGGTTGAGATTGTGCTAACTTGACACCAGCATTTTGATCAATCTCAATAACCTTATACAAATTCTCCTCTTTTGCCTTGAGCAAGCATACATCTCTCATGAGATCATGCACACGACATGAATTTCAACCTGACTTGAACTTTGTAACTGCAGGCTGCACCTCATGTATTTCAACCTGAACCATGCACCGTTTTGCTAATTCTTCTAGGTAACGCTCAGCAACATCCATCATTGATTCTTGCCCTACCCTATCATTTGTAAGTACCATGCCTTCAGCAAGCCACAGCTCATATAGCATCTCTGCATCTATAGCAGAATCTTCTTTGAATTTTCCCAAGTAAAGGAAGCATGGCTTTAGTTGATAAGGCAAGTCATAGTAACTAAAAGCTAAAATATTTGATAGTTCTCCTTCACCCTGGCCAATGGCTTTCACCCTTTTCAAGGTAGGACTTAACATTTTCATGCACAACCATCCACTCACTTAGGCTCTTTCTTGTCTTGAGGATTCCTCCAAGAACAACCACAGCAAATCGAAGACCCCCACAATATTTTACCATTGCTCTACCAAGCTTTTCCAAGCTTATGGTAATCTTCACATCTACAAAATGACAACAAATTTTAGGCTCTGTTAATTTGATAATCTAATTCCTCAATTAAATTAAATGGATTCAAACTCTAACACATTCTAACGCATTTGATAGTAAAAAAAAAGAAAATCTTAATAAAATGGCTCTGAATTATAAGTAATTATTCCAAAAAATAAGTGATAAATTAATTTTACTAATCACTTAATATAAAATATGCTTGTTAAGATTTTAACACTTAATAATTCAATAACTTAATAGATTTAAATTTCAAATTTTAGATTTTTAAGTTTATCAAATGCACCTTCAGTGTTTGTTACTCACATGGCTTTAAAAAGTAAAATAACATGAAACTTGAAACTTCAATATAGTTAACATGACCAACAAAAAGAGTTTGACTATACTCTGACAGAAGCGGAGCCACAAGAACTCCAGCCGGAGCAGCACCTCTCCCATCGGACCCATCCCTGCCCCAAAAAAAAAAAAAAAAATCGGAGGTATTCAAAAAACCTTTTTGACCATTGAGGAGTATTAACAGTTATCTAATTTTCATTTAAAACCACTCTTTGCCCTCCTATAATTCTAGAAAATTTCCATTGACCCCTCCACCTAACTTTTGTCTTGTGAAAAAAATTAACTTTTAGGATTTTAAACATTTTTAGACTGCTTTAGTTGGTATGCAAAAATTAGCTTCTTGTTAAAAGCTTTAGTATTATTTTGTTAAAATTTAAAGTATGGTCTATGAAAAGATCTCTTTATAAACATGTAGGTCAAAATTGATAGCTATCTGGATATTTCATTTATGTACTTGAAATTAAACTTTGGAATTCCCTTTTTTAACCCCAAAAAAAAAAAAGACTAAAACTTTGGAATGCTTTCATTCTCTAAAATTTGGTAATAAAAGCATGCTCAAGTTTATTTTTTTTATTTTATTTACTCTCCCACCCTTCCCATATCCTTTTAAGAGTCCTCTCTTGACCACTATTGATCCTAATGATTGTGTGTGTGTGTGTGTGATTGGTCCAGTAGTCAAGGGAGGACTCTTATAATTCTCCTGAACACACACACATACGCATGCCTTTTTTTGAGTAAAATGTATGTATGTACATATGTGTGTATACATATTTTTGCATGTAAGATAATTAAATATGAAGAGATAGAGACACACGTAGTTATGTTAATTTAACATATTAAGTCATATTTTGATCCATTACTGGGATATAACTTCCTTTTATGTTTTATAGACTTAATTTTTACTATTTCTATGTTTCACATCATCATTAGATTGCAAAAAACTTGTTCATATGGAAATTTGGTTTAGCATAGTATGGTTTGAACCATAATTCAGTATCAAGACTAAATTAAACAAAAAAAAAGGAAAAAAGGAACAATGACATACAGTTCATAGTTTTTAAACTTATATGCGCAAAATAATTTTTTGCTACACTTATTAACTTCACCCCTGTCCCAAAATCGTGGCATCGCGACTATTTTTAGCTAATTAGATATGCTACCTAATCTGATCTTTACGGCAAGCTTCAGTTCTTGTAACCTTATTTTGCAGTTTTGCCTAAGACTTTAATACGTTGAAAAATGTTTCATTTATAGAACAAAGAGCAGAAGATAACATTTAAGTATAGTTCCAAATAGTTTCATTCAACAGCACCTTTATTAACAGAGAAAAAGATGTGCCAGAGAAATGGTAACCAAGTCTATTTTACATTTCCATTTGAACATGAAGAGTATAAGATCAAAGTTCCTATAATCTAATTCACCTTCGTGACAATGTAGGCTTAGTGAAAAGATAAGCAAGTGAGCATATCCATGGAGTCGGGCAAAATTAATGCATGGCTAATTCTTTGTCATGTGCAGTTAAGGCTTGTGCATAATAAGAATTTTATCATTCGCAGTCTTTGAACTAATTAAAACCCGACAGAAAATAAAACTAACTTATAATGTAAATTCAGAACAAAAAAGGAAAAAAATACACAAATGTACCTTCGTCACTTTTATTTCCTAATGACTTTTTGCGGAGCAGCTCCCAACTTTCATCCTCGTTCAATGGAGGCTCATGGTGGTAACCATCCGGATCAATGTGTAGCGCCACGTCCCTTTTACGAGTTGTTAGAAGTATTTTGCTTCCTTCCTCTGTCATTGGGAAAGCGTGTTTTATGGAATCCCAAGCCTCTATTGACCAAATGTCATCAAGAACAATTAAGCATCTTCACTGCTGCAGGACCTGGCGAAGCTTTGCTCCCAACTCCTGCTCTGTGCAATTCATAGTTGGTGTTCTTTTCTCAGAGTCAGGGATAAGTTTAACAAGCATTTCTTGCAAAAATCTCTTGGTTGCCATTGTTGTGACACACAAATCCATGCAAAACCACTAAAGTACTTCCTCAATCTAGGATTGTGATATACTCTTCTAGCTAGAGTCGTCTTACCCAAACCTCCCATTCCATAAATTGAAATAACTTTTTGGAAACCAAATTGACCTTCATCAAGCAAACACTTGACTAAAATCTCCACATCAGTCTCCAATCCAATGAAATCCTCGTCAGCCTCAAAGGAGTACGTCCGCCTTAACTTTTGTTGTGTCGAACTCGATGCTTGTTGTTCCATAATAGAGTTATACCATACTCAGCAAAACGGTGGGTAAGATTAGAGATCCTGTTTTTGAGACTTTGAATCTCTAAGCCCAAATTATGACGCGTATAGCATTCACTGAAGATGCGAGCATACCTTTCAAGGAAACTTGTAGAATCTTGGGACGAAACTCTAAATGCATAATCTTCAACCAAATCATTGGACTTCATACGCAATAGCTTTAAATTCTGCAACCCATGGTTGGACTCTTTCCCTTACACTCTGCTTTGTATCTGCATACTTTAAGAACCATTCCATCTGTTTTAGATCTTCATGGAGCTGCCTAACTTGCTCACTGACACCTTGAAGAAAATTTGCTTCTTCAATCAACAGTTTGCCAATGCTTTCTACCGCAAAAGATAGAATTGCATCAGCCATTTTAAATCTAATGTGTGTAATCTAGTATTAATTAAGAACTAATATAGTATATGAGAGTAATATGATATAGCAAGAATGCGCTCTGCCCATCTCTGTTTTGGCTGGTTATATATACTTGGTCATGTGATCATCACAAAACATGACATTATCCCTTGCTTATGAAATTACCGACAGCCTTTTTTTATTGGATGCCTATTCTTCTACTAGACTAAGTTTCCAATATTTTTCTCGTGGACTTCATTCCTTTCTTTACTTTAATACAAAGCGCAAAAAATCATTCTCGTATCTATGGATTTATTAATTCTCCAGTTTGCATCCAGCAAACTTACATGGATTATATTTGTCCGTACAACTGTATCAAATGTTTGTAATGCTTGCACCAAATTTTTGCTTCCTGTTTCTACTGTTTACAATCTACAGCTAGAACTACTATGGTTAAGGCAGAAAGCTTTTAGACAATTACAAATAATATATTCGTAAGAAATTACTGGAAGCAAGCTATTGAGTTATGATGACTAATGAACGTTGATGCAGGTAGATGCTATCTTCTTTATGCGTTTATCCCTAGCTCTCTTTACAAGTGTTTTGTGTAATCTATTCCCCTAAACACTAATTGCTGTCCCGCACTCCCACTGCTTGCTTTATGCCTTGAGATGTTCGTCTTTAGCTTAGTTTAATGCATCAGACACTATTCAGTTGTTCCTTACTTTAGATTTACTACTATCAAAAGTTACACAGTCGAAGAATTAAGTTGTCTGGGGAAGGATTCTGAGAAACAGTCTATGTGGGGACTGGAGCTGGGAATATAGTGAAGTCCGAGGCTGTGAAACTCACCTTGAATGGTGGAGCTTTCGCTAGTCTGGTGTCTTTTAGCTGATATAAGGTATATATTACTAAAAGAAAAGAGCATATACACTTAAAAATTAAAGGCTTAAGATCTCGTGCATCGTGATGCAATGCAGCATGGCATGCATCTGCAATTCCCATTGGCACAACTGATTACAAAAATTTTGAGCTTGGATCCGTTTAAAGGGAGGGAATGAAGGAAAATAGAACTTTGGGTTTAACATTTAACTGAGAAAATTACTCTGGAAAACGTATAGTTTGGTGAGAGAGAGCACAGCAACTGATAACTACTGCAGGATCCATTTCTTCATGCTAATAAATGTGTACTGCAAATCAATTTCATATTGCAGAAGAAGATTGCAAGCTAAACCTGCGGGACCAACAAATCCAGGCTTTGTTTCCTTCTGAGAGTAAGACTAGTTACAAGTGAGAGAAAATATGAGATTAAACAATGCCAGCTTTATAAGTACTTTCTTGTGGGAGCATTTTGCTCCTATGAACTATCCTTTCCGAAGGATAATAAAATGTTACTTTTACAAATTCCCTCAGGTACATCTTGCTCTTTTTCAGAAATTGGACAATGATAGACTCACCTCTTACCAAATCAACAAAATATTACACTCATTTGATTTAACTTGATAAGATTAAATTGGTTATTTTTAAAATTTTAAATTGAAAAATTTGTGAGTAGTAGGTCATATTAATTTTTTATGAGGTTAGTTAGATGAGTATGTTTAAAATTAAAGGATAAATTACTTATAATCCTCTTGTGTTTTTACATAATGCCAAATGACCCCCTTAAGGTATTGTAGAGCCATTTTTACCATGGTGCATCCTGGACCTGAAAATCCTGTGTAGACAAACAGGCCATCACAGAATTGCACTTCAAATGAAGGCAGGAAAAGTGAGCCTCATGGAATCCTCTACATCAGATTAAACAGTTGAAATCAATTTACATCAGGCTGTTATACTGGACAGTCTGCACCCATGACAAAAAGGAGCTAAATAGCAGAAAATTCATAAAACACCTGCAGAGGAAGAGATAATATTACTACAAGACCACGACATTGGGCTATATGTCATAATATGGGAATAAACTTATGTAAATATTTGTACCATGGAAGAGTTTTCTCATTTTCTTTGCATTGTTCAGAGGGTTTCATATATATTATAATAATACTTGAAATTAAACACTTGTGGAGTCCATTCAGCCGGGCACCGTGGATTTTTATGTATGAATTCATGCTGAAAAACAATGGGTAGGGAAATAGTGCTGCTTAAACTGGCTCTAATATTTTGCTCTGTTGGACTTTCTAGACATGCCCCGATGTACATCTCCAAAACAAAACACGATTTAACACAAGATGGATCATCCTTAAGTCCTGTAAGATAGAATCAAGACATAGGGAATCAAGATAGTATACAGTGGGAACAGAGATACTGTCAACTATCGGACATTCAAGAGTTTAGTACCAGACTGAGACTGGCACAGTGAACCTGAGAAAAATCTGATGTTTATCACATATATAAGATTCAGATTTTGGTTTATTGAATTCGAAAATGTGACCTTTTGCAAAGAAATTGAAAGTTACAAAAATTGGAGTTAATTGCTTCTAGATTATATTTAGTAGTATGCATGATATGGAGAGAGTACTAAATGGGAGACCGTGGGTGTTTGATAATCAACCTTTTGTGGTGATCCTGTGGAAAGAAGGGATTGAACTAGAAGAGGAAGTTTTTAGTAAAACATGGATTTGGATACAAATTTGGAATCTGCCTATTCACTGGGTCACCAAGGAAATTGGGAGGAAAGTTGGGGAAGGGGTTTTTGAGACTGTGAAAGAGGTAATTATTCCTAATGGGGGAGGTAAGGATGGAAAGCATTTGAAGATTCTGGTTCAAATTGATCTAAATCAACCATTGCCTAGGAGGACTAGAGTAAAACTGAATGGGTCTGCTAAATGGATTGAGTTTAAGTATGAGAAATGTCCGATTTTTGCTACTGCTGTGGGTTAATGGGACATAATGAAAAAAATTGTAAATCTAAAGGGGTTAATATTCATAGAGATCCTCAATATGGGGCTTGGCTCAGAGCAAGTAATTCTAGAAGTCCTACTAGAAAATCAAATACTGAATCTCAAAGAAATGGGAGCTATAATAAAGTCAATCAATAGGCTGAGAATTCGAAAGGTGAAGAAAAACAGTTGTTAATAACCTGGAAATCAAAAGGGGATGAGGTTAGAACTGGTGCCCAATGGAGGCTGCTACTTGTAAAGGGATTTTGTCTGATAATCAGCGTGTTAAGGAGGGAAAAAATGAACAGGAACAATATCAAAATGAGGGACATGGGACTGGAATAGTGGGGGGACAGTATAAGGAGCAGGGGTATAATCAATACTCAATGGGGGAAGTCAGTTTCTCAGAACCTTAGCATGGTAATAAGAATCTTGATAAGGTATTGAAAATAAATGAGGAGGAGATGTATGATGTTATATGGGTTGATGGGGGTAATGGAGAAAAAAGCAGGACAAATGGGAAGGATAGGAAAGTCAAATGTGATAGCATAAATACTAATCTTGAAATGTCTAAGAAAAATCAGATGAAGGGGAAATATAGTGGAAGGAAAGGTTGGAAAAGACTAGTTCAAGATATTGGAAGAAGGAGAGTTTTGAGTGAGCACTATACAGAGCTAGAAATAGTATCAGGAACAGGGAAGAGGAAACAATTGCTGTGTGTTGGTGAGGTTAATGAAGAGGTCACTGAAAATAGTAGGAAAAAGAATAAGATCCTAACTTTGGGATATGTAGAATCTGATGTTAAGGTGGTGGAGTCCAACCTCAATGGGGCTCCCAACCAAAAATGAAAGCTCTGGTGTGGAACTGTCGAGGTGCTGGGAGCCCCTTGACAGTTCCCTGTTTAAAGGAGGCTATAAAGCTCCACTCCCCTGAGTTAATATTTCTATTTGAAACAAAAAATAGAATAGCTGTTATGAGTAAACTTATGATGAAACTAAAATTTGATAAGTGTTTTGTGGTAGATCCTATTGGTAGAGCTAGTGGTTTGGCTGTTTTTTGGAAACAGGAATTACAAGTAGAATAGATCCTGTTTACTGATTTTACTATAGAGGTTAAAATAAAGGACCAAGGGAAGAGAACTAACTGGTGGCTTGTCTGTGTGTATGCGAGTGCTATAGATGTAGTTAGAGAGAAACAATGGGAAACAATCACAGAGAGGAAACAGTTGTGGGGTCAGAACTGGGTTGTTGCTGTGGATTTTAATGATATTCTAAACAATGATGAGAAGTGCGGAGGCAATAGAAGACCTGAGGGAAGCTTTAGAAGTTTCAGGAATTTCATTAAGGATAATGATTTGTTTGATATAGGCTATAATGGAATCCCCTGGACTTGGTGTAATCAATGGGAGGGTATTGGGGAGGTAAAAGAGAGATTAGATAGAATTTTATATAGTAGAAAGCGGAGGAAGGAAAATAGTCGAGCTACTTGTCTTCATATTTATTGTGAAGCTTCTGACCACTGTATGTTACTCTTGAACACTGAGGGGCATTGTAAAAAGTGGAGAAAAAGATTTTATTTTGATAGAAACTGGTTAAGTATAGATGGAGTGCAGGATGTAATAAAAAATGCATGGAAAAAACAGCAGACTGGATCCAGACTTTTTAAATTTCAGCATAAAATTAAGGAATGCAGAATGGCTTTAATGAGGTGGAATAAAGGAAGAAAGTGTAATGCTAGTAAAGAGATACAAAAACTCAAAACAGATATTGTAGAACAAAGAAATTGTAATTGGGGGGATAAATATACTAGAATGAGAAACCTGAAAACAAAATTGGCCCAGGCGTATAAAAGGGAAGAAGTTTACCGGGGTCAAAAGGCTAGGATTAACTGGTTAAGAGAGGGAGATAAGAATACCAAATATTTTCATGCTGTTATGGAGGGAAGAAGGAAAAGGAATAATATTTCTACATTACAGAAGGAAAATGGGAATTGGTGTAAATCTGAGGGAGAAATTGAGGGGGAAATCCAAAAGTACTTCAGTCACCTTTTCACCTCTACTGCTCCTCAACATTTTGATGCAATCTTGAGGGTGTTCCGAGGGTCATTACTAGACACATGAATGCCAAAGTAGTAAGACCAGTGATTGAGTTTGAGGTTAGAAAAGCAGTTTTCTCCATGCACCCAAACAAGGCCCCCGGGCCAGATGGTATGACCCCTGTCTTCTTTCAACATTTTTGGCCTGTGATTAAATTTGATCTTGTAAATGCTATATCTAGTTTTTTTATTTTGGAAATTTGCTTTCTGCTATTAATGAAACGATTATTATCTTGATTCCGAAGATAGATTCTCCTGTAAATGTTTCCCAGTTTAGACCCATCAGCATTTGTAATATAGTCTACATGGTCATTGCAAAAATTCTGGTCAACAGGATGAAACCTATGCTAAAATTATGTGTTAGTGAAAATCAATTTGCTTTCATTCCTGGGAGACAGATTGTTAATAATATTGTGATTGCTCATGAATTTATCCATTGTTTGAATAGTAGACGAAGTGGAAAAAAATACTTATATGGCTCTAAAACTTGATATGTCAAAAGCATATGATAGAGTTGAGTGGCCTTTTGTAGTTAAAATGATGGAAAAAATGGGTTTTTGTGATGTATGGATTAGTTGGATTTTGAAATATATGTCCTCTGTGAACTACTTCTTTAATCTGAATGGACAAAAGAAAGGGGTCGTTAAGCCTACTAGGGGAATTAGGTAAGGAGATCCTTTATCTCCTTACCTGTTCCTTATAGTATCTGAGGGACTTTCAATTCTGTTTAAACAGGCAATGGATGCTCATGAGATTTCAGGTTTAAAAATTTCTCCTGCTAGTCCTGCTCTTTCGCATCTATTTTTTGCAGATGATACTATCATCTTCTGTAAGGCAAACAAAGAAGAAGTTGTGCAAGTCATGCAGATCCTACAGACCTATGGTGAAGCTTCTGGACAGATTGTCAACATTGACAAATCCTCAGTGTTTTTCAGTAAGAACACAGAAGAGAACATGAAAGGTGAAGTGTTGAAGCCATTGGGGGGAATGAGAATTGCACAACAAAGCAAATATCTGGGGTTGCCTTTGTAGTTGGAAGATCCAAGAGAAAGATTTTCAATTACATCAAGGAGAATACAATGAGAAAGCTGGGTGGATGGAAAGAGAAAATGCTGAGCCAGGCAGGGAAGAAGGTGCTAATCAAGTCAGTGATGATGGCCCTACCTGCTTATATTATGAGTTGTTTTAAGATTCCAAGAACTCTATGTATGGAGTTATGTCGAGAAGTGGCAAAATTCTGGTGGGGTGATAAGAAGGAGGAAAAAAGAATCCACTAGATTGAGTGGAAAAGGCTATCTGAAGTTAAAGGCAAAGGAGGGATGGGATTCAGGGATCTGCAAAGTTTTAACAAAGCTATGCTAGCCAAGCAATTATGGCGAATAATGACTAATCCCAATCTTCTGATGAGTAAAGTTGTGAAAGGGAAGTATTGTAGAGGGGAGTCAATCTGGCAGATGAAAAATAGAAATGGTGATTCCTGGATGTGGAGGAGTATATTAGATGGGAGAGATTTATTGAGGGAAGGAGTGAGGAAAAGAGTGGGGAATGGTTGCACTATTAATATCTGGAAGGATAAATGGCCGCTAGACAAGGAGTGTGCACAGATCACAACCCACAAGCCTCAAGATTGCAAAGTGGAAAAGATGCAGGAGCGTATTCAAGATGAGGAGTGGAACCAGAGCTTGATTCGATTAATCTTTTCAGAAGAGGATTGTAATAGAATACTGAACATTCCACTCAGCATAACAGGAGGTCGTGATAGACTGGTATGGATGTTTTCACCATCTGGCCAATATACTGTCAAATCTGGATATGTATTGGCTAAGGACATGATGAGGAGGAAGAATCAAACTAGGCAAAAGGATGGAGAAAGCAGTAGGAATGAAGGAAATTCTGGGGTGTGGAAGTTTTTATGGGGTTTGAATATAAAGCATAAGATAAAACACTTTGTGTGGAGGTGTCTTCATAGGATATTGCCTGTTAATGAGGTAATCACAAGTAGAATTGGAAAAGGGGATGGGAAATGCTACTGCTGTGATCAGCAAACTGAGACTATTGAACACATGATGTTTTTCTGTCAACATGCAAGACTGATATGGAAAGCTGCTCCAATCCAGTGGGATGGTTTGCAAATGTACGAACAGAATTTCTGGCACTGGTGGACGAGTCTCACAGAAGCAAAAGAGATGGCAGATGGGAAGAATCATATTGCTCTAACAGCAAATATTCTCTGGCAGATTTGGAAGAGTAGAAACCAATGTCAGTTCAACAAGGAGAGTAGTAATCCGGGTATGACCATGAACAAAGCAATGCAAGAATGGATTGAGTATAAGGAAGCGAATGAAAGCAATGCGAAACAAGAGGAAAAAGCAGCTCAGGATGTGGAGGAAGGTAGGAAATGGGAGCCCCCCATACCAGGTTTCATAGCTCTGAACACAGATGCTGCACTAAGAAAGGAAAAGAAAAGAATAGGATGGGGAGTGATTGCTCGAGGGGAGGATGGGAAAATAAAGGATGCATGGGGAGGAAGTGCCAGTCATTTGGGTGAACCAGCTACTGAAGAAGCTCTGGCGATCAGAAGGGCACTTGTTAAAGCAAGGCAACAGGGATGGACAAAGGTTGTGATACAATCTGATTGCAAGATGATAATTGACAAATTGAATGAGAAGGAGGTGAATGATCAAGCTGCAGGGCTGGTATTAGAGGATATATTAAAGTTGAGTAAACAATTTATGAGCTGTGATTTCTGCTTTGTAAGTAGGAAATATTATTCTGTTGCTCATCAGATGGCAAAATTTGCCTTGAATTTGCAAAGGGAAGTTAGCTGGAATCAGACCTTCCCAGTTTGGTTAGACAGTCTAGCTAAACTTGATGTAGGAGCCATTGCTCCAATTATATTGTTTTCTTATCAATGAAATGAAATGTTATCGTTTTGAAAAAAAAAAATTTCGAAAATGTGATGGTTGTACCGACTAATAGACTAGTTGCTCCACTGTTGTTTTGTTGCAGAATTATATGCCCACCACAGGCAAACACTAACAGTAATTTTCATGTCTTGGTCACATTCTCTGACACAGTGTCATAATTTGTGGACTGGAAAAATCTACTTTGTTTACGGGTATGTGTCCATCTGGGGACGTCTTACACGCAGAAACAAAAGCCCTCACTATAAACAAAGAAATATGGAACTAGAAAGTCTTGGTCTTATCGGTTAACGTGGTAAATAGATCTGGAAATTTTGCACATTCATTACAATTTAACCTTGAGTTTTTAACTGGTTAATTTTTACTTTGGACCCTTGAGTTGTAGACTCAATATCACTTCAGTTCTTAAAATTTAGTTTTGGATACTTTACCCCTAACATATAAAATTCATCCTATTTCCAGTTCTGAAACTTCAACTCTGGACACTTTACTCCGAAAGTATGAAATTTATCCAGGATTTCATACGTTAGAGGGTGAAGTGTCCAAAATTAAATTTAAGGACTAAAATGCAACGTCTTTCAAATTTTAGGAAGTAAAATGTCTAAAAAAGATTTAAAAAACTGAAATGGAAGTATGTTTATAGTTTTAAGGGTCAAAGTAAAATTTGCTTCAAATTTGTTGTAGTCATGCGCTAATTTCAGTCTGCTTTCTTGCGCCATTGTTGAGAAACTCATGAGCAATTTCACTCAACCTTTTTATATCAATAACAAATAGTGACTCTTTACCTGCTACGACTACTTCGTCCACCTCCTTCGTCACAAATTTTTTTCTTCCCCTTCGCTGGTTTACGTGTATGTCTGCTTCTGGGGACACCTTGCGCGCAGAATACAAAAATCCCCCCTTATAACCAAAACTAAATTTAATATCCAATTACAAGATAATGGCTCATTAACTACCACGACAACTACCCCTACTTTGTCCGTCAATATTATAATGGACCATCTCACTAATAAGAAGTCTTGCACACACTAATTCTTTGCATTTTTGGTTAAAATCATATCATCTTCCTCGGAGTGCTCTTTTTCTCCTTGAACGTAGTTTTGAGTGAGCAGAAGCACGATACACTGGAAATTTTTGCAGATTCACAAGATTGCCAGCTATTACCAGAGGTTTCATTTTCTCTCAAGTGAGTGCTGAATTTTTTTTCTTTTCAAATTTAATCTTTTTAACGTAGCTTCACCATATAAATAGGATGCATATTCCACAGGTCACCTGTTGCGAGAATATTCAGTCTCTCCAAAGTAAGTGTTTAGTTTCTTTTTCTCTTTTTTTTTTCCTTTCTTTTGGTTGGATTATATATGGCTTCCATGTGTTCTTGAAATTTCTTCTGCCAGTATGATTTTATACGTTGACGCATAGTTTCCAAGGCTGGAATTTTGCTTCTTATTATTCTTGCTTTAATATCCTAGCAGTAGCGGTGGACGGCGGTGGCTGCTACCGCGTTTCCACCTTGGCCGCTGGCTCGATGGCTTAGATTTTTCTCAGAAAATAAGAGGATGGAGAAAATAGAAAATAAAACAAGAACCAAAAATAGAAACAGAGAGAGAGAGAGAGAGAGAGAGAGAGAGAGCATGGTTTTCGAGTTGTATTCTCGGACTTCCATTGCATACTTTTCAATGACATCACAAAATACACAGTCAAATATCTATTATTTTTTACAGGGGGTATTTATAATTGACATATTTTAGTTCGAAAGTTGGATTAGTAAAATTGGCCAAACCTCAAGAATAGATTGGTAGTTTGACTAAACCTAATGGAGATAAATATCATTAACCCTAAAAACTAAGATCCCGTTCTATTTTCTGAAGTTTTTGTTAAAAAAAAAACTATATCGATTAATATATGTGAGATAAAAAACTAATTGAAAAATATATTCGTAAAAAGACTAAGATCCCGTTCCATGGGTTTGTAGTTTCTAGTTACACATAAACTAATATTTTGCATAACATGTCCAACAAAAATATTTTCTAAGTTATTGGATGTAAAAATAAAATTCCATTTCCCTAATTTAGGACTGTATTGAGTTTGAAATTTCCAGAAAAAAAAAAAAAAGTTGTTTGCTACATGGTGTTCCCTTTGCCACCAAAAAATGGTTTGCGTGGATTATTTTTGGAAACGTCTCCAAAATAACCTGGGAGCCGGCATCAATTGTCTCTCAACTTTCACCAGTAAATTTTTTCGATCTCTTGACTTCTGAAAGTGCCTGTTGGGTCTTTCAACTTATAAATTTGATCTTAAACAATGTTGTTAGATCCAAACTAGACCGGCAGGTCAGACCGGCCGGACCTTGAATCGACTTTCTTTCCGAATTGGTCATTAGTACAAAATCGTTTTGATAAAAAATCAGTTAAAATTGTCAAAAATTGGCAAAACCAGTGATTCGGTTTGACTAGTTGCCTGGTTCTTGAATTTTTCTTTCTTATTTTTTCCAAACATGATCTAAATTACCTAAATTGTAAAACTTTTATTTATTTAAAGAAATAAGAATACTTGTCCCACTTAGTATAATCCTCACATTCTTAAATGATTTCTATTTCAAGAAGTTTTCACTCCTATCATCTTATCAATTTATCATCATTGATTCCAATTTACATTAAAAAGCCATATTTCCAACAGGATGATCTCAATTTGGATATAACTTGTTTTAATTTATTTTTTCAAATAGTTTTGTATAATGAATATATTTAGACATGAATTCAAATTTTCTAATTTTTAGGTGTATATTTGATAATAAGTCTAATATTTTGAGACACTTTGTATATTTTATCAAAATATAACTAAGAATTTAATTTCAACATTTTTGAAAACCTATAAAAATATAAAATAACTATAACATCATGTTGACATCAGAATTATTTTATATTTTTATAGGTTTTCAAAAATATTGAAATTAATGACATCATGCTGACGTCCACAGGTTTCTTAGAATCGTCCGATTGATCCGACCAATTGACCCCTAACCCAATGGCATAATCGAGTCATTACCCGGTTCGAGTTTAACAACATCGAGTGTGTTTGGTTAGCATGTTTTTTGCCCAATTTGTATAAAACTTGTTTTTTTTCCTACTTTATCTGCAGGAACCCTTAAAATTTCCAAAGTTTTTAACCACACACCCAAAAAACTACACAAAAAAACTTTTTTACTCCATCCCTTACCTTTTTCTTAGACAAAATACACAAAAACACTCGACCATCACTTCCACTTCCCTCTTCTTCTTTTTTTTTTTTTTTCCTTCTTCTTCTTCTTCTTTCTTCCTTCCTTCCCTCTCCTCTCCTTCCCTCCTCCCCCCACCCCTCCCAATCTGGTGCGTTCGGTCCGCGACCGAGGTGTGATCGGATCGGTGGAGGAGGGAGAGGAGGAAGGAAGAAAAAAAAAAAAATGTGTGGGTTAGGGAGGGAAGAGGAAAGAAAGAAAGAAAAGGGAAAGGCAAAAGAAAATGAAAAGGAAAAAGAAATGGGAAAAAAAAGAAAAAGGAAAAAAAAATCTATCAAAAAATTTTTACACATCCAAAAAATTTTTCTAAAATTTTACAGTAAATTACAGTAAAGTTTTGACAAACACCCAAAAAATTCATTACCAAACAAGCCCATCAATCTTAAATGGTCCCTCCAAAAAGATTTTATTTGATGATATCTAGCTTTTTCTGCTGATAAATTCACACTCAGCTTCCAAGTGCGAACTCGTGAAATAATTTCTGGGATGGAATCTAATTTGGGTCCCTCATGTTCAAAAGTTTATTATTACAACACAACCTGGAAAGTAGTGCAATAATTTCACTCTACTTTCTTATGCCATTGCCTGAGAAAAAATCTAATCTATAAGTCCACCACATTCAATAATTGCACCACTACGTTGCTAGGAATCTGACGAGCAATTTCACACACATCTACTTTCTTATCAATAACAGCACTCCCACTTTCTCCTCAATCAATAATAGACCCTCTCCATTCCCAGAAGGCCTTGCGTACATTAGTAATTGCTTCTACTTTGGTTCAAATTAATCATCTTCCTCCGAATGTTTTCTCTTAAACTTGACTTTGATCAGTAATTAAGTAGCATCATTATATACGAGGAATTTTCCCACTTTCATCGGATCAGCTATTCCCAGAGGTTTCTTTTTTCTTTTTTTTTTCCTTTCTCTCTCAATTAAGTGCTAAATTTCGTTTTTGTTCTCAAACTTAAAGTAAGTTTTTTTTTTTTAATGCAGCCTCACTATATAAAGGGAATTTCTGCAAATTCAACAGATCAGCTTTTGCCAGAGTGTTCATTCTCTCCAAAGTAAGTGCTGAATTACCATTTTTCTTTTTCATGCACATTTTTGGTTGAAATATATATGGCTTCGATATGTGTTTTGACGTTTCTTCTGTTAGGAATTGAAGAAATAAAGCAGCGGATAAAATTAAAATTTTCAATTCCAAGAGAGGATCAATCCTTGATAAAAACATGCAATTTGTACAAGGGTGTTTATTGAGAATACCTTAAACAATGGAGTACTGTGATCACAATTCCTTTTGAAACCTCAAGGCTATTCAACCCTTGCTTGTGTTAGTGCTAGCTAACCTTTATTGACACAAGTGAATGAGATAATCACTCTATCTCACAACTAGGGTTGCTCGAATGTCAAGTAGGAAGAAGAAACAATTTTTCTCCTCTTAACACTCTAAAATAAAACCCTAGCCCAACTTTCTAATTTTTGGGTAATTTTTCCAAACGAATTTTCAGAGATAAAAACCCTCAAAATTGTGTCTTGTCTTGTCTCTTTAAGCAAGAGTAATATGAGGTATTTATAGACCATTAGGTTGTTCCAAAACCGTATGGAAATCGGAGTTAGTTTGCTTAAGGATTGGTTTCCTAATCCAAGCATAACTTAGTTTCCTTAAGGATCCAATTTCCTAATCCAAGTACAACTCCTTGTCTTGGAAGAAACAACCATAATTACACCATAAGTCCTCAATGTTTAATTTGTCTCACAAATTAAACCATAAATAGTCCAATTCAATAATTTTAAATCATTATTTGAATCACATTTAATTCGACCAAAGGAATTCTTAAAGTGTGTGACCCATTAGGTTCTCAATTACTTGGCAATAAGAATAAATCATAATTCTCACTTAATAAGAGTTAGATAAATTAAAAACCCTTTTAATTTATCATTGATTCAATCAATCAATTGACTCATTCTTATAGATCAAGATTGGCATCTAGCAATGCATCATGACCACCCAAGTAATGAGAAAAGTCAAGTGGATGACTTCACCTTTCAATGAACATTTACTATGTAATTTATATCCTTTCACCATACTTATCTCACATTAATCATGGAACATGTACCAATTCCATACATGATTAATGTATCTTTCTTGTACCAAAATATAACTCTAAAAGAACAAGTACTTAAAACCAGCTTTTAAGACTCATTCACTTAGTACTAAGATTTCTTGAGTCATATTTCACAAGAGGCCAACAATGAGATAACTCCTCTTCCACAAGAGGTGGTGAATCCTTATAGATTATTCACTACCTTTCCATACTTCAAATGTATATACCCAAACGTTAATGATGTGAGCATTCCCTTTTACAGGAGCAATCATATAACAATTGAAACATACACATCCATATTCAAGATACTATGAAAATCTTAAGTCCAAGAATCATTTACATAAAATGTCATTTAGAGATTAACCTTTTGGCACAAAAGTAATCTCTAAGTGGATCAATCTAGTGAACTTGATCATATCATCAAGCACCCATATACTTGCTTAGGTGTCTCATACACCATAGTAGATGAGATCTACTATTTTATTAACAAAGCGGCATAGTATATGCTAGTCTATAATATTAGTAATGTCCCTTCTTATTAATACTTTGACTAGAGATATTTAAGAATAAACTTTATAATTAATCGAATGAGTCTCATCATCATAACACTTATAATCTCATTGATCAAGTTTATTCTAGGGACTTTATCACACAAGTATTAACATACAAGCAATCAATGTGATAAATATGTCATTTATTAATGCATAAATAATTCAAGTACATATAAGGGACCGTAAAAGTGATTGTCTTTAGGGCATATATACTAACATCTTCTTCTGCTTGGTCATACGTTTATATGTTGCCGAGTAGCTTCCAGGGCTGGGATTGCTTCATGTTGTTCTTGGTTTAATATATTAGTTTGGATTCACGTGGAATGCATATTACTAGTGGTGGGTAATTTTCTTTGTACATAATAATTTGGAGTATTATTTTCTTGAAACCAATAAGAAGGGTAACATACTGAAAATAGCACGGTGCAATATGCATCCCTTACATTATAGAAAAAAACAATATACGTTCTATATATAATCTAATGCAATACGAATTAAACTTCTAAACTCTGGATCTATTTTGACTTTTATTCATAAATTTTGATGATTAGACTAATGCGTCACTTGACTTCATAAAAGTATAGATCCATAATGTCTTGCATCATCATTAATACTAGGGTACCAATAAATTAATTATAGTGTTTAGCAAACCACTTTACTCCCAACAAAAAAATTATTTCAACACTGAGAAATCTTTAGGCACAGATACTTGTTACTACCAGTGCCATAAATATTCTCTTTTACTTGCTTTCTGTCAGATGTGCTTTTTTAATACTTAAATTTTTCGTTCTAATATTACTGAGGCTTTGCTAATCTTCTATATAAAGTTGCACAATTTTACTCAAAAAATCAAAAGAGAAAAAAAATCAAGCACTCTTGGCTTCTATATTTATTGCCCTTTTCCTTTCGACATAATGTAGTTTGTGGAGATTTCAAGTTTTACGTTCCTCTTATAGTAATTTCTAGCATTCGTATGCTAATTTATTTTAGACACTCAAATTTTTATTGCGTGATTTTTTCTTTTCTTTTCTTTTTTTTTAACACTAAGCAAGGTTTCGAACAAAAGCTTTTCCTTTTGTCTGTTTTAGGCTTATAGATGAATAATCTATCTTCTGGAAAGGAATGGTTGGAGTAGGATTTTCTAGGTTGACATACTTGCTTTCTAATTTCATCATATTGTTGCTGAAGCAGAAACCCAACCCCTCCCCCCCTTCAAAAAAAAAAAAAAGAAGTAATTGTGGAGTCACACTCAAATAAAAGAAGGGACATTTAAAAAGAATGTGGTGATTTGATTACACGAGTTAGGATTTCTCTACAAACCAAACTAACCAAAATTAATTAGTTGGTTAGGCATAAAATTTTGAAGAGTTAGGAATATCAATATTGTTTTGCTGTAGAATTTAGAATACTATATGTCTGAACATCTTGGGCACCTTTTTGTACTTTTTTTCTTTGTTTTTCCAAATAAAATACTAATTTCTTTCCAAAATTCGATTTTAGTTATTCTGAAAAGGTACAATCCTACTATAAGTTAAAATTAAGCCGGAAGGAATTCTAGAAGAAAGCAATAGTGATAACGTCCTGACCGAAAAAGGGGTCATTCTTCTTCTATGTACTCCTATCTCACTTTAGGCTTTAATGTTGAAACACCCAAAGATTGTATTTTCCGTGGAACTCTATATTCTATATTTTTAGCTCTCCCTAAAATTCATTCACCAAGATTTTGTTCCATTTTTTTTCATAACTTTGCTTCCATGATTCAGAGACTAAACTCCATACATGATCTTCCACCTAATGTATATATTTTGTTAATATTTTTTCTCGAGTTTGTAACCATGCATGTCGATCAATTCTTCTGAACACATTTCTTTGATTAATCGTAAATATTCTTGGTGATCATTAACCGGCTGTCTAAAACGAATCGCAATAATGTTTTCATGTTAATATAGAAGATATCTCTTCTTCGTTTACTAGTAACAAGGCAAACAACTTCTGCTTATAAGTTGATGCACTTTTTCATTCTCTGTTACGTCTATTAAGTTGTAGATCTCTAATAACCTAATTAACAATGATTTAACTTTCCTGAATTGTGATTTTCAGGTCACACATGATGGAAGCGTTTGTGGAAATTCTCGTAGATACTTTGAATTCTTTGATCCAGAAGGAGCTTGGATTGCTTTGTGGTGTTCCAACTGACATGCAAAGGCTTTCAAACTTGCTGTCCACCACCAAGGCAGTGCTTGAAGATGCTGAGCAGAAGCAATTCACAGACAAGGCAATACAACTGTGGCTTCAGAAGCTCAAGGGTGTTGCCTGTGAAATCGATGATGTATTGGATGATTACGCAGCTGAAGCCTCAAGAGCCAAGTACAAAAATTCTGGTTGTTTTAGTTTGATGTTTTACCCTGTAGCTTCAAACTTAGTTTTTCGTCACAGAATTGGTACAAGGATGAAGGAGATCCTCGAAAAGTTTAATGCAATCACTGATGAGCGGAAAAAGCTTGGTTTGAGTGATCAGAAGCACAGGAACAACCACTTTCAGGTTGATTCCACAGCAATACGTGAAACTGGTTCGTTTCTAAATGAACCTGATCTAGTCCTTGGAAGAGACGAGGAGAAAGAGAAGATTGTAGAAATATTGGTGAATCAAGTTCGAGATAATCCAAATGTATCGGTGCTCCCTATAGTGGGTGTTGGAGGTCTTGGAAAGACAACACTTGCCCAATTAGTCTTCAATGATAAGCGCATAATTGAGCATTTTGAGTTAAAACTCTGGGCTTGGGTTTCAGAGGATTTCAATGTGAAGAGGATTATAAAAGCCTTAATTAAGTCTAAAGAACAGACTCCTACGGATGCCTCAGACTTGGATCCTCTCCAAAAAAAACTTCATGAGTTGTTGAGAGGGAGAAGATGCTTGGTTGTACTAGATGATGTCTGGAATGAAAATCAAGAGGAATGGGAGAAACTAAAATCTGTTCTAGCATGCGGATCAACGGGTAGTGCAATTGTCATGACTACTCGTATGAGAATGGTTGCAGAAATGATGCGCACATTACAGGCACATTATCTATCATACTTGCCAAATGACCAGTGTTGGTCATTGTTCAGGCAACGGGCATTTAGTCTTCAGGAGATGCAAAAATACCCTAACCTTCTAGCGATTGGGAAACAGATTGTAAACAAATGTGGTGGTGTTCCACTAGCTGCAAAGGCTCTTGGAGGCTTTCTACGATTTAAGAGGGAAGAAATTGAATGGAACTTTGTGAAATGTAGTGAAATGTGGAACTTACCTCAAGACAAAACACAGATCTTGCCCGCATTGAGATTGAGCTACCTCAATCTTCCGGTAGAGTTGAGAGGTTGCTTTGCATTTTGTGCAGTATTTCCCAAGGGATCTATAATTGATAAAGAAGAGGCAATACATTTGTGGATGGCAAATGGATTAATTTCATCTAAAGGAATGATGGAAGTGGAAGATGTTGGTGATGCTGTACTGACTGAGCTCCATTATAGATCATTGCTCCAAGTTAAGAAGAAAGATGAGTTTGGCCGCATTCTCACTTTTGAGATGCATGACCTTGTGCATGATTTGGCTGTGTCTGTAATAGAGGGTAAACATGACGGAACAGAATCAGATAGTACCATTCGGATTCTGACATTGGATTTGCAAGATGATCAGCTAATTGTGGCTTTTCCTTTCACAAGAAGGACAGGCATTGATCAGTACTCTTCTTTCTTGTCAAGATATGGCTCCCTGAGGGCTTTCATGGTAGGGCCAAGATGGATTGGGAAATTTACGGAGTTGTCACCTGCAATAGGCAACCTTAAGCATTTAAGATATCTAAATCTTTCAGGATCCGACATTGTTGAACTACCCAATTCAATTTGTGACCTGTGGAATTTGCATATTTTATATCTAAATCAGTGTCGTGAACTTCAAAGTCTACCCAAGGGCATGAGATTCCTCAGAAATCTTCGACATCTTTGTCTAGAGGAGTGCGAGAAATTGACTCACATGCCAAGTGGAATTGGGGAGTTGACCTGCCTTCGGACATTGAGTATGGTCGTCTCGGGTGGTGAAGGAGGCTTCCGACTGAGTGAGTTGCGAGAGTTAAATAACCTTGGAGGAGAGCTAACAATTAAGCACCTTGAGAGGATTGAAGACAAAAAGGATGCTGAAGCAGCTAATTTAATTGCAAACCTGAGCCTCCGAAAGTTGCGCTTGTATTGGGATTCCAAAAGAATATTTCAACGGCACAATGATGAGGAAGTGCTTGAAGCCCTCAAACCTTGCCCCAACCTCAAATTTCTATGTATAGAAGGCTTCAAAGGTTCATCGTTTCCACCTTGGATTTCAACCATAGCAAATGTTGTTGTGCGCGGAAGTGCAGTGGAATACGTAGATGGGGCCCAGGAGAGTAGTGGCACTGCTGCTTCTGCTGCAAGGTCCCCATCGTTGAAACAACTGGAGTTAGAGAACATGCCCAACCTAAAAGGAATGTTAGGAAGAGAAATCCAAGGTATTACTAGTACTCCATGGGCATTCTCTCAACTTCAATCCTTGCACTTTTCTGATTGCCCCATGTTGACATTGCCATTGCCACGTATTCTGTCCCTAAAGAAGCTAACTATCCGGAATTGCCCCCGGAACATGGCATGGGCTTCAATCTCCAATCTCGCTAGTCTTAATTCCCTTGAAATTTATGGCATTGAAGGATTGAGTTGCTTTCCAGAAGAGATGCTACAAAATCTTAGTCTCCTTGAATCACTGCAAATTAGAAAGATGGGGGATCTGCGCGCCTTACCCTGCAGAAGCTTGGCTACCCTCACGGCTTTGAAGAAGTTGAACATCGAGGAATGTCCCGAGCTCATGTCTCTACCAGAAGAAGGATTGTTAGGCCTTGCTTCTCTCCAGGGACTCCGTTTAATCGGATGCTATAATTTGGTGAGTTTCTCAATGGGGACTAAAGCCCTCAAATCCCTTGCTTATCTAGGGATCAGAGGGTCAAACGCCACATCTCTGCCAGAGGAATTCAAACATTTCCCCGCACTACAAAAACTAGGTCTGTGGGAATTTCCCAATCTAACTTCATTGCCAGACTGGTTTGGACGAGACCATCTGACTTCTCTTCAGCACCTGACACTGTCAGGTTGTCCAAAGCTTAAAACACTTCCATCCAGCATTCAAATGATGACAACCCTCCGAAGCTTCGCTATACATTGCTGCGATCTACTCGGACCACGCTGTGAAAGGGGAGGGACGGAATGGCACAAAATTAAGCATATCTCGCGCGTGAGAATCCAAGGGTAATACAATTACATACGCTGGGTCTGCATATTCATGCATTATGTAAGAAAGAAACTATTTGTATAATACCCAACCCTAATACCCCAATAACATTTCTGCCTAAGTTGAGGATTAAGTATAAGTGTAGGGTACAACTAGTCATTGGACAAGTAATTGGGGGATTTAAGTGCAAGGATCACTGCTTACTATTGCTCTTCTTACTTCTACTATGAAATTTAAATGACCAGAACCAAAAAACTTCAAGAAACACGAGAGGTACCTTGGATTCATGAAACTTAGACTCTTTAAGTTGATTTGAGGTAAGAATATATTCTCTTTAAGTTTCCTTAGTTGCAGATAAAGGTTATGCAAGATAACCCTGGTGGTTTCTCTCGGTATGGTTGCTTTAATAAGTGCTGGTTGGTGAAAATGAGATTGGGCAGCTATGAACTCAATTTTATGGATATGATTTTTTTTTTTTTTTTTATGTTGCTCCTAATTGGTAGCCAAGCATCTAGTATGGATACACGCATGAAACTTGAAAGATTTTAGATGTTATAGTCAACAAATCTTAAATTCTATGCTAATATCACGGGTGACAGTCACTTCTACGCAGTTTCAGTAAATTGATCATAACTTAATGTGGGAAAGTTGAAATTGAGTAATGTAAATTGCTTTTGAAACTAGATTTGGAGATCTTGTCAACGATATAAAATTCAAGCCCTGATTCTTTTTCTATAAGTACTAGAAAATCAGTAAATTTGATTGGAAATTGTGACCTGCACCACAGAAACTAGAAAATTGCAGTAGGCTGCAGCTAAATTCAAACCAGTTTGCGATTTGAATATCTAAAAGATGTCTTCTAGTAATTGTTAGTGCCTCAAGTCTAGTTTCTAACACTGTAATTTTTATGATTTTTTGATGTTTATAAATCAAGTTATAATTTTTTCGAATGAACGCTACCAATGCTGATATCACAAGCGATAACACGACTTTGACATTAGATTTCGTTTATTCTCAAATCAAATGAGATGAGTTGTGTTCTTGACTATTTGTAGGAGTTTTGAGCCAATAGTTAATATTCTAAATTTCTATTCTAGGGGAAGAGTAAGGGAGAATAGGAGTGATTTTGACTAGATTTAGAGTTATTTTGGAGGCTCGGTAAGTAACTCTTTCATATCTTTATATTTTTTTAAAATGTCTTTACAAAAGTTTGTATTTACTAATTATTATAGAAAATGTATTTTGCTATGTTAAAATGGGTTGAGCATATTTAATTGCATGATGACTATGTACCTATTGTGGTTGCACTTTGCATCTAAAAGTAATTGTTATGTGATATTTGAGCATGTGGGATTTGTTAAAACAAGTGAAGAACGGGAAAGGACTCTAGAATTACCATGTTTTGAATATCGGTACGACTCTTGCATGGATATAACAGTGGACAAATGGCCCTATCACAGGATAAAATAATGATCGTAATAATTATCCGGAGTTACGTTTTAACTTGTATATGACTCTACCACGAGAAAGAGTAGTGGTATCCAATAGCCCTGTCACAGGATATAATAGTGACTGTAGCATATTCTTTAATTGAAGATAAAATGAAAAGGAAAATAATTCCATGAGTTATAATTAAAGAATAACAAAATGTGAGTTGATATAAAGGTATGCCTTGTATATATTATACGCATGTATCATGCTAGTTGAGAGTGGATTTTATGATATGATTTTGCTAAATGATATACATGATATTATGCTCGATCTAGTAGAGGTATGTTTAGATTACTTATTGAGTAAGTTGACGCTCACTCCACTTATTTCCTCTCCTCTGCAGGTATGAATCAAGTCAAATAGTTTTGGTCAGACTATATGTTAGGATTAAATTTTGCTTATGTGACTTTTGTATCCTAGTTTTATATATGTGTGTGTGCGCACATGTTGTAAGTTCTATAATCTAGGAATGAAACTTTTGTAAAATAAATGATTAATGTAAATATGGGGTTGTATTCTCAAATGTAATAGACAGTTTTGTGCCCTCTTTGAAGGATATGCTGGTAGTGCACTCCAAATTATAAGTTAAAGAATTTTTAAATATGATTGTTGGATTTGGGGTGTGACAATTTGTGTACTGTCCTATGCAAGTGTAGAGAGCACCAACGCTCCCTTCCCAAAAGAGGGGAAGAAAAAAGAGAGAACGTAGGCATGAATAAATTCTCATTCCAAACAATTGATCTTTTTTTTCCTGGTTGTCTATATGTCAGTTTTTAAAACAGACCAAGATTAAAAAAAAAACAAGAAGAAGAAGAAGAAGAGAACTTTCCCTTTAATTGGGTGGGATAGTTGGGGAAAAAAAAATAGTAGCATCTTTGTTCTAAATACTTGAAGTTGGACACAGATCAAACAGTAAAAAAAAAAAAAAAAGCGAATCTGCGTAATAAGATAATAAACAACAGGTGATCAATCAGCAGAAAAACATGTGTCGTGTCCTCTTTCTAACCTTTGATTGAGAGTACAACAAGAGAGAACCCAGGGAAAAAAAGGAAAAAAGGAATTAGCGTCTGCTGCTATTAAAAAGAGAGGAATTATTGTTCCAGTAGGTAATGCCTAGCCACAAGGGGGAAATCAGAAAGAAATCAGCCTACAAGTCGAAAGGAGGAGGATTTATCGTTTTCCTTTATTTGGTTCGCATGAGATAATAATTGGCATGTGATATCAGTAGTACCTGATTGATATACATGAATTTGGTCATGTGCAGGAGCTTGGATTAAATCAAGAATATATTGGTACTTGATCAAAATTCTTAGTTTTTTCTCAGAATGCTATTACTTTAGAAAATCCACATTCTACTTGCAACTAGGGGTGTGCAAAATCGAAATTGTCCGAATTTCTGACCGAATTCGAATTGAATTCAAAAATTCGAATTCGGAATTTCGAATTCGGAAAAAATGAAATCGGAATTGATAATCGGAGCTTCCGATTTCGAAAGTGTCGAATTTGGTTCGAATTCAGAAATAGGTTTTTTGAAATCGGAATCGGAATTCCGAATTCGATTTCGAATTCGAATATAATATAATATACATATATATATAATATATAATATATAATTTATAATATATAATATATATATTATTTTTATTATATAACAATATTATGTTAATCTTATCAATATATTTTACAAAAATATGTTAATTGATTAACCCATGTAATAATTTTAGTTTAGTATATTATTATGTTTAATTAACTTATAATATAAAAATTAAAATTAAAAATAGAAAATTGAATTCGGTGAATTCTGTGAGGGCCTCAAAATTCAGATTTTATTTTTTTAAAAAAATGCATAATAATATTATATTGTGTATATTCATTGAATTATGAGTGAATATGTGTTTAAAGTGATTATTTTCCAATTTAGAGAATTTTATACGATTTATTTGCCGGTGTGCTGTTTTGGCCGAGTTAAGTGCTTAATTCTCTACCGGAGCGTGATCAGTAACTTTAAGTTGAAATCGAGCATATGTAGTGATATTATCAAAATATTATGAAGGTTAGACAATGTTGGAATGGACTAGAACAGTGTAAGTTAGACTGTCGCGTGTGACGCGACATAAAGTGCCAAAAAGCACTTTTTCCCTTAAATCATGGAAATGCACTTTTTTTTTTGAACCATGAAGCTTGACTTTCTTGCAACCTTTAAGCTTCATTTTCAGCTGCACTTGGAGTGAAGAGAGAGAGAGGCAGCCGAGAGCTCTAAGGGAGAGAGAGAGAGAAATAGTTTGCTAGTGTTCTTCCTTTCTTCTTCCTTGTTTCTTTCAAGCTTCAAATCACCATTGGAGGCCATCATCTCCTTCATCTTGCAGCCGTGGGGGAGGAGAAAGAGAGAGAGAGAGCTGACCGATTTCCTTGGGGAAGAAAGAGGGGAAAAAGATTGAGGTTGGAGCTTCAATCTTCTTGATCATCCATCAACTTGAAGTGTAAGATCTTAGTGGAGGATTCTTGGGCTTGATCATCCATTCTTGGCAGCCGATTGAAGAGAGAGAGAGAGGGGTGCCATCCGAAAATTTGGAGGAAAAAGAAAGAGAGGAAAAAGCTTGGGTGGTTTGTCTCAAGTTTGGGTTTGAGCTTGGTGTTGGAAATCTTCGACGAAACTTGTAGATCGAGGGCTAAGATCGAAGCTTGTGAAGGTTGTTAGGCTTGGAAGCACTCTTGGAAAGAGGAAACTCACGAGATCATCTTTGATCGTGTCGGATCGTGTTAGATCCGGAGGTATAAGTCTTGAAACTAGTAGATATCGCTTTATTAGTATTAAGTAGCTCAGATCTATGGTTGATATTGGTAAAATGATCTCATCTGAAAAGATGAAGTTGGGCTCTTGAATTCCCAACTTAGGTAGCGGACTTGAGGACCTGATTGGGATTTGTATGATGTTTGTGAAATTTGACATGATATGGTTAGAAAGTAGGGTTTTGTTGTTTAAAATTGTGATAGAAAAATGTATGAGATGGCCAAACCCATGCTTGGTAACTTTTATGTTTGATCTCGAGACTTTGTGGTTGTCTGTGGTGAATTTTTGTTTAAGAAAATATATGTTATGTTCATTTATGAGTGTATGAGTTTTAAAATATGAAAAGTGGAATTTCTCATGAATTTTTGAGTGAAAAATGTTATTTAAATGAATTTGAGGGTTTTACAGTATTGTGGTTAAATTCTATGAATTTTGAAAATAAAGATATGGTTTGAGGTATTTTAAAGTTATATTAAAGTACTATCAAAGAGTGAGTGTTGAGTTTGTATTAAAAGTGATTTTGAGGTGATAAACCTCACCTAAGTGTTTTATTAAAGAAAATGTGAAAATAGTGCTTGGTAAGTACATCGGTGACGTGTCATATTTGAAATGAGATAGTGATCTTCCAAAGATCCATTTGAAACATTGTATTTGGAATGATTAAGTGATTTTCAAAGAGGTATTTGAAATATGATATCATATGAAATGAAAGTTTTTCCTTGAGGGAATTTTGGGAAAGATATTGATTGAAACTAGAAAAGTGAAAGTGAATTGTTTTAATGAATGAGAGATGAAGTGAATCTCAATTAATGTTTTAAATTGTTTTAGGGAGTGTACCAGACAGTGAATTTGATCCCTACGTGGAAGCTGAACCCTACTATTTCAGTGAGTTTCCATGCTTGTTAAGTGACTATGTGAAATAAATGAGCTTTGTATTGAGTTATATGATGTGATGTGAGAATGTGGTTTAGAAAACCCTCAAACGAGGTAGTGTGTACTTTATCGCACTTATCTATGTAACTATGTTTGAGTGGAAGATTTATAGGAATGCTCCAATGAGAATTGAGAATATGTGATATGATGTGATTTGCATGTGCTTGTAAAAGGTCAGGAATTTCCTGAGACCTATCGGCGAGCTCTTTGACTCGAACCAGGGGCGAGGCCTAGGTCGAGGAAGAAGGGGTGAGCCATAGGGTTATATAAATATCACAAGTCCAGTGATAAAGACCAGTGATATATGCTCGAGATTTGGTTTGTGAACCTGTCTCCAAAAGAACAACAAACTATGTGATGTGATGTGATGTGATATATGCTCTAGACTTGACGAAAGGGCTTGTCCATTATGGAGAGCAAAACACAAACTATGTGATAAACTATGTGATCACCTATGTGAACAAACTATGTGACAAATTATGTGCGGAGTCGGGCTCGAAGGGGGTTTGGTGGAGTAAGGAGAAGTGGAGTTCTACATGGACTGTGTGAAAGTTGACGGAGTGTCAACTACGAGGTTCGTGATCAAGCAACGTGGACCTTGGCTCCTGAGAGCCCCCGTATCCTATTCTTGTGATGTTAAATGCTTTCCTTATGTGTTTATTTCAAGTCTGTATTTCAAGTGAAATGCTTTATGTGCTAGTTGCTTTGCATGCCCTTTTGGGAACTCACTGAGCTTTCAGCTCACCCTTTCAAATTTGTTTTCCTTAACAGGGACTGAGAACTCAAGTGAAGGAATCCACCATTAGGCTTAAGGTCTACTTTTGTATTTGGTATGATAAACTTGAGTTAAGAATCTGTGAGTTTTGTATGATGAGAACTTGGATGTATGAATATGTATTTTATGAAATTTGGAGATTTGTATTCTAGTTTGATGTAATAGTGTTTGTATGTGAGTGAATCCTGACGAGAGTTAGGCTGGCGGACCGCCGAACCCTTTGGGATCACCCTAAGGGGAGGTAGGGCTGTCACAAATTCGGTAATTTTCCGAATTCCGAATTCATTTCGGAATGAATTAAATCGAATTGAATTAAATCAATCGGATTTCACAGGTTAATTTTTTCGAAAAATTCCGATTTCAAACTTCCGAATTACCAATTTCGATTCCGATTCACACCCCTACTTGCAACTCAAATAACAAAACTCTTTTTCGATGAAGTTCATTAATTATATCAAGAACGGTAATTTATATCTTTGTAATTTCATGTGCACAGACTGTTTAACATATTAGCGGTTCAATTACTATTGGCTTTTTTCACAAATAATTATCTAAGGAAACATAATAATTTCAGATGTTGTACAAAAACATTCTATTGAAGTTGTCAGTACAAATCAGTGGAAGGGCGAAATAAAATTCGCTCCTCTGTTCCAGGGAGTTCGTTGCATAGACTTAGAGTGGTGTATGTAAAAATTAATATAGTTCACATCCGTGAATTTGCTTTTGGAGCTCAAAATTTGCCCCATGGAGTATAGGTAATTGATGGAACTCTCATCCTTAATATGTTAAGATACCGGCAATTTTAAAGGTAGAATTAATTTGGAGCTGATCTGCTGCACTGGGATTATTATATAAGTCAACGTGATGATTTCCTGAGCTCATTTTAAAATACCAGGCATATTGTGATTTGGCGAGTCAAAATTTCATGCGGTTTATGGATGTAAAATGCCCCAAGGCAGAGACAGCCATAAGAATGACAAAGCCACAAAGGGTATGAATTTGCCGACACAGCTGGAAAAAAAAAATATTGACTTCCATAAATAAATCAATACCTAAAAACCAGAAAACCAGTATTTAGTCAACAATGTATCCGTCTTCTCGTCTCTTTAATGTTTGGCTGAGAGTGACAGGGACATAGCTCTACAGCTTAAGTGTTTAACTATTGGAAAAGAAAAAAAAAAAAGAAAAGAAATGTAAAAGCTGGGCGAAATTAAGAAACATAACTACCAAATTTGAACTCTGCATTCCAAAACGCAATTCATGTAGAAATATTCGTCTCGATTTGGCTGATTTTTGCCTGATAGCTGAAGGAAATTGACCAATCACTAAAAAGAAAAAATAAAGAATGCAAAAGATGGTCCTTGGTAGACCTGGACTTTGGCAAGGCTACGAAATATCACGTGTATGACTTTCCTGCAACCTTAATGCACAAACTTAGCAGAATGAACGACGAATACGTTACGTTTTAAAGAGTTGAATGACATTTCTAAACAAAGAGCTAAGTGACATCCAAAAAAAAAAAAAAGGCTAAGTGAAATATTTTGATTAAGAAAAAAGTTAAGTGATACTTTTAATTTAAGAAAAAAGTTAAGTGAAGTGACCAAAAGTGATAAAAGGTAATAATTTGATGACATGTTGCTCTATTTGCTGTTTGCATAATAAGTTAGGTATGTCTTATAACAGTACTAATGAGGCACTCTTGTTAGAGAAATCCTTGATTACAATTTTTAGTTTTTCTCAAAACGGCTATTACTTTATATCATCCACATAATACTTGCAACTCAAATAATACACACCCATCTCACTTAGTAATCTCCAATTCTCAATAAACAAAAAATTAACAACACTTTTTCATGCAGATAAGGCATTTTAGCAAACGCGATATAGATAGCAGAAAAAGAAATAGACATTTTCTATCAAATCGTAATGAAATCAAATCCATATTGAACTGAAATCGGATCCAAAATTTTTGCAAATGGAACTTGTTAGATTTAGATTACAATTTTTCCGAGTAGGTATTTAAGAGGATGACATGCTTTAAAATGCCCTAAGGGGGACGTCCACAACTACAAGCAACACAGAGGGTTTGAATTCGTAGACACTGCTGGTTGAACATTGGCATCTATAAACAAATTTAGTGTTTAGAAACCAAATAGCCTTTCCGGTCTTAGAACCAACCAAGTTGTTAATCCATATGTAGCCCTCGCATTGAAAATTTAGCTTAGACTATGAAGGGACATAGGTCATAAATTCATTTTGCAACTGTTTAACTACTGGGAAAAAAGGAAAAAAGAAAAAATGTAAAAGATGGGCAAAAGGAACATAACTATGTCATTCTTCACTCTGCATCCCATGGAGTTTTCTGAAGGCTTTGCTTTCAAGACTCTGTAAACCTTACCAGTTCGCAGAACGCAGAACGCTATCAAGGTTCCAACCGTTAGATGGAGCCTTTGCTTGTAATCTGTAGCAATGCGGGTAAGTCTGGGGTTTATTCAGGTTTCCTATGCATTTCTTGCGGATCATGTAATAAATCATCTATAGTATACTATCATGTGAGAAAAGAAGCATGAAATAACCAACCTTCAATTTTTACTGGAAAATTCACATTTAGGTTCCAACCCATGACAAAATTGCTTGGATGGAATCTCATTTTGGTCCACCATTTTCAATAATTGTATGCTACACAAGCTGAAAAGTAGATGCATTACTTTCACCTTTACTCTCTTATCACTAACAGTATGAAATATGGACCACTACATTGAGCGTCATGCCATTATTCGTGGAACAAAATTACTCATGCAAATTTTTTGCTGCATAAAAGACTCTTCCCAGTAATCATGTAAAGCTCTTCTTCTTCTTCTTCCTTTTTTTTTGTTTGGGTCAGAAAAGTGTCAATTGCATTCTGAGGAAAGAAAATTCCTACCCTATCTTCTTCAACTAATTCTAGACAAGTCATTTGTCATTTCGTCAATCACAGCCCCAAAAAAAAAGTAATGTATCCAATTGCTGATTCGTTGATTGATTATTTGGTTTGAAATATAACGCAATGTATCTAATTGTTGTGTCGAAGTAGTTTGGGTATCACAAAAATTTAGGCCCAGATTGTGGCTATCACTCTCAATCATTGTCGTAAACTTGGGAGTCTAATTCCAATATCCTTCCAGTTGATAGAAAGATTGCTTGCATGGAATCTGATTTGAGGTCCATAATGTTCAATACTTGTATACTACACAACCTGAAATGTGGAAGTAAGAATTTAGGTTTGCTTTCTTTTCAATGTATAAGTGGCGATTCCTTACATATTACTGATTTACTATTACTTTCTCCTGTAAACTGAACCATCTGCATTGCAAAAGGTTTCTCTACTACAAATTAGCTTCTTTCTTTGGTTCAATTATCACCTTCATATCTAAATATTCTCTTCTGTGAAAACTGGAAGCTTTCAAAATGTAGCTTTACAATATACGGGTAACGGATCTGTTGCCGCCTTGTCGGAGTAAAAAATTCTCTCTCAGATAAGTGCTCAAGTGCTTTTAACTCGTTGATCAAATAATTGTTTGGTTGTAGTACAGCTTCTAACTTTTTTTTTTTATATACATTTCTTGTGCTAATCTTTGAATTCATCATCAAATAGATTTCAGCGCTTTTCTTGTTTTATTATGTATGTATTTTGCACTTTGCGTTTTGATATTCACAGGTGTCAAATTTGTCTCTGGCTTTGCTTGATGGTTCAGTAGCTTGTAGTTAGCTTGTACTAAAAATCCATTTTAGTATCTGTACTTTCAAGTTTCAACCTAAAATAATCTTGTGAAAATAGCTTACTGTACAAGCAAAAACAAAAGAAGCATGTGGTTATCATCAACCTTCACTTTTTCTATTGATAAATCCACAGTCAGCTTCCAAGTGCGAACTCGTGAAATAATTTCTGGGATGGAATCTAATTTGGGTCCCTCATGTTCAAAACTTTATTATTACAACACAACCTGAAATGTAGTGCAATAATTTCATTCTACTTTCTTATGCCATTGCCTGAGAAAAAAATCTAATCTATAGGTCCACCACATTCAATAATTGCACCACTACGTTGCTATGAATCTGACGAGCAATTTCACACATCTACTTTCTTATCAATAACAGCACTCCCACTTTCTCCTCAATCAATAATAGACTCTCTCCATTGCCAGAAGGCCTTGCGTACATTAGTAATTGCTTCTACTTTGGTTCAAATTAATCATCTTCCTCCAAATGTTTTCTCTTAAACTTGACTTTGATCAGTAATTAAGTAGCATCATTATATACTAGGAATTTTCCCACTTTCATCGGATCAGCTATTCCCAGAGGTTTCTTCTTTTTTTTTTTTTTTCCTTTTCTTTCTCTCTCAATTAAGTGCTAAATTTCGTTTTTGTTCTCAAACTTAAAGTAAGTTTTTTTTTTAATGCAGCCTCACTATATAAAGGGAATTTCTGCATATTCAACAGATCAGCTTTTGCCAGAGTGTTCATTCTCTCCAAAGCAAGTGCTGAATTTACATTTTCTTTTTCATGCACATTTTTGGTTGAAATATATATGGGTTCGATATGTGTTTTGACGTTTCTCCTTCTGCTAGTTGATACGTTTACATGTTGCCGAGTAGCTTCCAGGGCTGGGATTGCTTCATGCTGTTCTTGGTTTAATATGTTAGTTTGGATGCACGTGCATTGCATATTAACAGTGGTGGGTAATTTTCTTTGTACATAATAGTTTGGAGTATTATTTTCTTGAAACAAATAAGAAGGGTAAAATATTGAAAATAGCACGGTACAATATGCATCCCTTACATTATAGAATAAAACAATATACGTTCTATATATAATCTAATGCAATACGAATTAAACTTCTAAACTCTGGATCTATTATGACTTTTATTCATAAATTTTGATGTGTCACTTGAATTCATAAAAGTATAGATCCATAATGTCTTGCATCATCATTGATATTAGGGTACCAATAAATTAATTATAGCGTAAAGCAAACCACTTTACTCCCTACGAAAGAAATTATTTCAACGCTGAGAAATCTTTAGGCACAGATACTTGTTACTACCAGTGCCATAAATATTCTCTTTTACTTGCTTTCTGTTAGAATGTGCTTTTTTAATACTTAAATTTTTCATTCAAATATTATTGAGGCTTTGCTAATCTTCTATATAAAGTTGCACAATTTTACTCAAAAAAGCAAAAGAGAAAAAAAATCAAGCACTCTTGGCTTCTATATTTATTGCCCTTTTCCTTTCGATGTAATGAAGTTTGTGGAGATTTCAAGTTTTACGTTCCTATATAGTAATTTCTAGCATCATGTGCTAATTTTTTTTAGACACTCAAATTTTTATTGCGTGATTTTTTCTTTTCTTTTTTTTTAACACTAAACAAGATTTCAAATGAAAGCTTTTCCTTTTGTCTGTTTAGACTTATAGATGAACAATCTATCTTCTGGAATGGAATGGTTGGAGTGGGATTTTCTAGGTTAACATACTTGCTTTATAATTTAATCATATTGTTGCTGAAAGCAGAACCCCAACCCTCCCTCCCCCCAAAAAAAACTTCAAAAAAAAAAGAAGTAATTTTGGAGTCACACTCAAATAAATGATGGGACATTTAAAAAGAATGTGGTGATTTGATTACACGAGTTAGGATTTCCCTACAAACCAAACTAACCGAAATTAATTAGTTGGTTAGGCATAAAATTTGAAGAGTTAGGAATACAATAATTGTTTTGCTGTAGAATTTAGAATACTATACGTCTGAACATTTTGGGCACCTTTTTGTTCTTTTTTTCGTTCTTTTTCCAAATATAAGTCCTAATTTTCTTTCCAAAATTCGATTTTACTTATTGTGAAAAGAACTGTCCTACAAGTTAAAATTAAGCCGGAAACAATTCTAGAAGAAAGCAATAGTGATAAGGTCCTGATTGGGTGTAGAGTTCAAAAGTATATATATTTGAAGCAATGTAGTAAACCACTAGATAGATACTGGAGCAGGAAATTCCTTAAAGAAGTCCTAAAAATTTAGGCTAATTGATATAGGAAGGGAAATTATAGTTTCTTAGTGTTCTTCTTTGTTTTCTAAGAGTGATGGTTAAAAAAAAAAAAAAAACTAAGGCCAAGGAATTTCCATCAATCTAAGATTTTATTTTTCAACAAAATAGTGGAAGTTGTTTTTCAAGCAAAAGTATATTTGTAAACTAAAATTTCAATTCTGTTATTACCAAAACAACCTCAAAAATCATGAAAAGGCACTACGTTTGGAAGCATAACAAAGTCATCAAACTCTATGGTGATTGTACAACCGAAATTGATACTAGAAAGGTGTTTTACCAACGGGCACTTCTACTATATAATATGAAAATAGATAGAGATATTTTGCACTTTGCTCTTGTATATTTAAGAGGCTGAATTCATTTTTGGCTGTGTTTGATTTTTTGTTTTTTGGTATTTTCTAGTTTGGCGTGAAGTATATATTTCGATTAACCTATTCTCTCCAAAGTGAGTACTGAATTTCTTTTTCTTTTTTTTTTTTCAAACACTTTTTTTGGTTGAAGTATAAATTGCTTCCATGTGTTTATGACATTTCTTCTACAAGTATGATTTTATTTGTTGCCAAATAGCTTCCAAGGCTGGAATTTTTGCTTCCAGTTATTCTTGAAACCAATAAGAAGAGTAAAACACTCAAATGTTACAGTGCGATATGCATCCGTTACATTATATAAAAAGACAAAAAGTATGTTCCATTCTATTAGCTAATGCATCATGAATTAAACTTCCAAAATCCGGATCTTTTATGACTTGAATTCATAGTTTTGGGCGTTATGCGCCAATGCATCACTTAGATTCATACATGCATTGGTCCATAATCTCTTGCATCCTGATGAATTAAACAATCCCACAAAACCCATTTACAACATAATTAAGCTCTCCTAAAAAAATGTGTAGCATTACCCAGTCGAGTATCAGAAAAAGCAATATGAGAAAGACACGAGGGCCAGAAGTAAAAGGGTTTTGGGAAAATATATACCCTTGCAGACCATAATATGAAAAGATTATGTGAAATTGCTACAATGGATTCCACAGCCTGTACATTTTGCAGAAGATTAGATCAAAGCTGAAACAAGAGACATTGCACCAGACAGGATTTTTCACCTTGGTTAGAAATTTTATTTACTTTTACATGTTAGCGTAGGTAGCATTCCGTTTGACGATATCTAACATTTTCTAGGTTCACTTGTAAGAGAAAAACAGTCACCTCTGATAAATTATTACAACGTTGCCTCGAGTTTGTAACCATGCATGTCCATCAATTCTTCTGAAAACATTTCTTTGATCAATCGATAAATATTCTTGGTGATCATTAACTGTCTGTCTAAAACGAATCGGAGCAATGTTTTATGGTAATGTAGAACACATCTTTCCTTCGTTTACTAGTAACAAGAAAAGCAGCTTCTGTTTATAACTATGTTGCACTTTTTCATTTTCTATTGGGTCTATTAAGTTATAGATCTCTAATAACTTAATTAACATTGATTTAACTTTCCTGAACTGTGATTTTCAGGTCAAACATAATGGAAGCATTTGCGGGAATTCTCATCGATACTTTGAATTCTATGATCCAGAAAGAGCTTGGGCTGCTTTGTGGTGTTGCAGGTGACATGCAAAAGCTTTCAAGCTTGCTATCCACCACCAAGGCAGTGCTTGAAGATGCTGAGCAGAAGCAATTCACAGACAGGGCAATACAACGGTGGGTTCAGAAGCTCAATGTTGTTGCCCATGAAATCGAGGACGTATTGGATGATTACGCAACTGAAGCCTCAAGAGTCAAGTACAAAAATTCGGGTTGTTTTAGTTTGATGTGTTGCCCTGTAGCAGGAAACTTAGTGTTTCGTCACAGGATTGGGACACGGATGAAGGAGATCATTGAAAAATTTAATGCAATCACTGATGAGCGAATAAAGCTTGGTTTGAGTGATCAGAAGCACGGAAGCAACCACTTTCAGGTTGATCCCACAAAAACACGTGAGACTGCTTCCTTACCAAATGATTGTGATCGAGTCATTGGAAGGGACGAGGAGAAAGAGAAGATTGTAGAAATATTGGTGAATCAAGTTAGAAATAACCAAACTGTATCAGTGCTCCCTATACAGGGTGTTGGAGGCCTTGGAAAGACAACACTTACCCAATTGGTCTTCAACGATGAGCGCGTAGCTAAGCATTTTGAGGTAAAACTCTGGGCTTGCGTTTCAGAGTATTTCAATGTGAAGAAGATTTTAGAAGCCTTAATTAAGTCTAAAGAACAGACTTCTACGGATGCCTTAGACTTGGATCCTCTCCAAAGAAAACTTCAAGAGTTGTTGAGAGGGAAAAGATACTTGGTTGTACTAGATGATGTCTGGAATGATGATGCAATGGAATGGGAGAAACTGAAATCTGCCCTAGCATGCGGATCAAGTGGTAGTTCAATTGTCACGACAACTCGTATGGAAAAGGTTGCTCAAGTAATGGGCACACTAGAGACATGCAACCTATCGAGTTTGTCAGAGGATCACTGTTGGTCACTGTTCAAGCAATGGGCATTTGATCGCAAGGAGAATCAAGAAAATTCTAGCCTTGAAGCTATTGGAAAATTGATTGTAAAAAAGTGTAGTGGAGTTCCACTTGCTGCAAAGGCTCTTGGAAGCTTTCTACGATTTAAGACGGAAGCAGAATGGAACTCTGTGAAATGTAGCGAGCTTTGGAACTTAACTGAAGATGAAAATCGTATCTTGCCCGCACTGAAATTGAGCTACCTTAATCTTCCGGTAGAGTTGAGAGGTTGCTTTGCACTTTGTGGGATAATTTTCAAGAGATGTTGGTTTTATAAAAAAGTGGCAATACATTTGTGGATGGCAAATGGATTAATTTCATCTAATGGAAGGATGGAAGTGGAAGATGTTGGTGAAGCTGTGCTGACGGAACTACTTCATAGATCACTGATCCAAGCTGAGAAGAAGGATGAGTTTGGCAGTGTTCTTTTTTTTGGGATGCATGACCTTGTCCATGATCTAGCTCAATCCGTAATGAAGGGTAAACACGATGGAACAGAATCGGATGGTACCATTCGGAATCTGTTTGTGGATTTGTTAAATGATCAGCTAATTATGGATTTTCCTTTTGCAAAGAGTACAGGCACTGATCAGTACTCCTCTTTCTTGGCAAGATGTGGCTCCCTGAGGACGTTCATTGTAGCGCCAGAACAGATAGGGAAATTTAAAGAGTTGTCGCCTGCAATAAGCAAGCTGAAACATTTAAGATATCTAAATCTTTCAGGATCCGACATTGTTGAACTACCCAATTCAATTTGTGACTTGTGGAATTTGCAGATTTTAGACCTAGGTTGTTGTTTTCAACTTCAGAGACTACCCAAGGGCATGAGATTCCTCAGAAATCTTCGACATCTTTGTCTAGAGGACTGCGAGAGATTGACTTACATGCCGAGTGGAATTGGGAAGTTGACTTGCCTTCGGACTTTGAGTATGGTCGTCCTGGGTGGGGAAGAAGGCTTCCGACTAGGTGAGTTGCGAGAATTAAATAACCTCAGAGGAACTCTAAGAATTAGGCAGCTTGAGAGGGTTAAACACCAAAAGGATACAGAAGAAGCCAATTTAATAGCAAAACAGGGTCTCCGCGAGTTGTATTTGGAGTGGGATTCAGAAAAGAGGTCTCCGCAATTCAATGATGAGGAAGTGCTCGAAGCCCTAAAACCTTGCCCCAACCTCCAATTTCTGTGTATAGAAGGATTCAAAGGCACGTCATTTCCGGCTTGGATCTCAACTCTAACAAATCTTGTTAAAATTGAACTTCGGATATGCCGTAACTGCACGCGTCTTCCCGTGCTCAGCCACTTGCCTCATCTTCAACGACTCGATGTGAGCGGAAGTGCAACAGAGCACATAATAGATGATGATGCTGAGGAGCAAGCTGTACACGGGGCCGCCCTGGAGGAGAGTGCTACCGCTGCAGCTGCAAGGTTCCCGTCATTGAAACGACTGACTTTAGGGGACATGCCCAACCTAAAAGGAATGTTAGGAAGAGAAGTTGGCCTCCGAATCCAAGGTACTACTACTACTACTAGTACCACCAGTACTGGAAAGGTACTTCCTCGACTTCAATCCTTGGAGTTTTATGATTGCCCATCGTTGACATCGCCATTGCCGCCATGTATGCTGTCCCTAGAAGAGTTAGTAGTGTCGGAGTGCCCGAACACGGCATGGGCCTTAATCTCCAACCTCGCCAATCTCAAGTCCCTTCAAATCGAGGGCGTTTATAAAGGATTGAGTTCCTTTCCAGAAGAGATGCTACAAAACCTTAGTCTTCTTGAATCGCTGGAGATTACTGGGATGAGGGATCTGCAAGCCTTACCCAGTAGAAGCCTGGCTAGCCTCACGGCTTTGAGGGAGTTGGGCATCAGGGAATGTCGCAAGCTGACGTCTCTACCAGAAGGAGGATTGCAGGGCCTTGCTTCTCTCAAGGAACTCCGTTTGATCGGATGCGATAATTTGGTGAGTCTATCAATGGGGACTAAAGCCCTCAAATCCCTGACTCATCTATACATCGAACGGTCAGATGCTACGGCTCTGCCAGAGGAATTGAAACACATCCCTGCGCTGCAAAATTTGGAGATGGAGGAATTTCCCAATGTAACTTCATTGCCAGACTGGTTCGGAGACCACCTTACATCTCTTCAACACCTGACACTAACATATTTTCCGAAGCTTGAAACGCTTCCGTCCAGCATTCAGATGATGACAACCCTCCAGAGTTTGACTATTATAAGCTGCGAACTGCTGGGGCCACGGTGCGAAAGGGAAGGACCAGAATGGTATAAAACACAGCATATTCCACAAGTGACAATTGAGGACTGGGGGCCACCATGGTCGCCGTAACTCATGGCAGCGCTCCAATATTTGGAAATAAGATCAGATATTCAGGTCGATTGATCTTTCTGTTCTTTACTGGTACAATTTTATGTATCTGAAAGAAAAATGCCATTGATTTATTTTATGAAGAATAAATATGATATTATTTCGCTTCTGTTGTGAAGAAAAAAAAAACGTACAATATATATATATATATTTTGTATTATAAACTCCCGGGATTTGGAGGTTGATCAAACAATGAAAAAATGTGGATGTGAATATATGTATATGAATAGCTAGAAACAGGAATAATAAATATTCCTAGAAACACCTAATCACCTACTGAATTTAAACCAATATGCATATATATTTTTTAATATGAGTTTAGTCATCTGTAAGAGAGCATGGATTAGATAAATAAAACTTTGGGTGTTTGATTAAAGTTTTATGTTTTCTCACCATATTATTGCGGTAGAGCTGGCACCCAAATATCTCCATGCAACTCCTACAACAAAATTTTAGATGAAACTCATAGACCATCCAAAATTTGTTTACATTTTCAAATTTCATGTTCGCATGACTCTGTACAAACTAGCCTCTTATTAGTTGTATAGTTTTACTCCAAAAAAAAAAAAATCATCAACTTAATTTTACTCTGATACTAGAATAGAGTGGTTCATAACAAATAATAGTTACTCCTTGAATTTCTTTTAAATATGTTATTTGCTTGGAGCAGATCTACACAGGATCTTTCCAGCGTAGCACGATAATTAGTTCCGACTAAATAACAACTTTAATTCAAGGCATCTGATATCTGGTGACTCCAAAAATGTTATTATCTTTCAGGGAAGGGAGAGAGATATGAAAAGCAAAACACTTCAGTAGTGTCTCCACCATTATCTTTGGGCCTGAGGCAGAAATGGCAACATTGTCAACAAACTCTTTTGATACTTCTGGTAGTGACCTAAGTTTCTTCGACGACAAATCCAATTGTAAGATACCCGAATTGAATTAGGGAGAAAGAGATTGGACTTTGCAAAATAGCAGGATTAACTACTGAAACTTTACAAGTGAGTCATTGGTCAAAAATCAAGAAACCCTGCAGGTCGGAGAAAGAGATTGGACTTTGCAAAATAGCAGGATTAACTACTAAAATTTTACACGTGAGTCATTGGTCAAAAATCAAGAAACCTTGCAGGTCTCAAAAGCAAACAACTAACTAATGAAGAGATTTATCTTTGCCATTCAACATAACTATAACTACCTGGGCGAAAAGCAAGCAAGCACACAAGTATTCTCATTCTACCCAAACAATAATTGGTGCAAAATGTCACCTGGAAGGCGCTTCAGATGCATGGCAGAACTCACGGGATTAGACAGCGGAGTTCCGCTTCAGATGGCATCAATCCCAATAATTTGCGAGAAAGAAGATGAGAAAATGCTATACAAGCAGACATAGGAACGGAAATTTGAAGGCCGCTAAATGCCGTTCACTGAATTAATCTACAAAAATAAAATGGGAGATAAAGTTATTGTCTCTCTTCCCTTTTTCAACCTTCTCCTGGTCCTTGGTAGAAACATAACCTATTAGGGAAAGAAGGAGAACGTCGCATCCATAGCTAACCCAAACACATGATGTGTTATGCTTGAATCCTTGCAAAATTGACTTTCATAATGCCCTTTATCATTTCTACGCAGCAGAGAATGCTGGGATTAGGATTGCATCAGTGGAAAGAAAGTCATATCAGAGGACGATCGGGAGTTCCAAATAAGACTGGAACCACAGAACTAAATCTCTCTAATTCTTAACACATATATCAGAGGACGTTCTAAATAATGTTGGTACCTTCATTATTTAGCAGAGAACATGTGGAGCTTTAAATATATTTTAGTAAGTACAAAATGCATACAAGATCCAAGATTCCTAGTGTAACATCATCTCACTGATCTTTTAATAGAAGCATTAATTAAAACCAGGAAAAACATGTACAGAATGGTCTGTCACAAGTCATAGCTAAAGAACCTTGAATTTCCTTTTTTTTTTTTTTTTTGGAAAACATACTTTCTGATACCATGATACAAGAAGCACTTAAAGATATCATTTATTTTGGAGGACATATGGACAGGGATTTGACTGGTTAACATGATCGTTTTGCATCTGACTGGCGAGTCCAAAATTTTCTTATCTTTCATGTAATGGGGAGGAAAAAGAAAAGCAAATGTTTTAGTAGTTCCTCCTCGTCTGGCTTTTCTACATTAGGGATTTGATTAAAAAAAAAAGTCTTAAAATGCCTAAGGCAGAAATGGTAACATTGTCAAGTTAACAGCAGCTCTTATTGACCTAAGTTTCTTCAGGAAAAGATTGAATGAAAAGGAGCCAGAGTTGAACTAAAGAGCGAGACTTTGTAGAAGAGCAGGACAAAATATTGAAATCTGTTAGTGGTTCAAAATCAGAAAACCTTCCAGGCCCCACAAGCAAACAAACGAAACGACCAATCAAAACTGTATCGTTTGCCCTATTTAACATTTAGCTACTCAGACTAGGGAGGGACATGGACCATAACTTTACAGATAACTTATATCTGAGTAAAACTTCGAGCACACAAGATTCTTCATCCTATCAAACCAATAAACGGTGCAAAATGTCACCTAGGAGGCATTTCAGATGGCTGACTATTCAGTGCAAAACTAAACCGTGTTCAGGATTAGACGGTAGAGTTCAAACTAAACCAATTTTGGCCATTGCATCCAGAAAATGCCCTCGATCAGAAGTTTTGAACACTTACAAATAACAATCTACTCTTATATTTCAAACTATTTTTGTAAAGGTAAGGAAAATGCCAAGGAAATTCTGTATTGTATGCCGAGGGTGCTATCCAACATTGAACCTCAAGCTATGAGCACCATAGATTCCAACTGCGCCATCAGAAAAAGCCCATATTGACCAGAGGCCATCACACCGCTATGTTGCGCTCGCAATGGAGAGGAAGAAAGTGAGTCTCGTGGATTCCACCGCAATACTATCAAGACATTCTAAATCCATGATAGGAAGTGTTGGAAAAATGGGAAAATTCATTGTAGAGTGAATGAGAAAATTGTTCTCATAATGGCACTCTTGATAGAATCCAAGGATAATTATCTATCATTCATGTACCTGAAGATACATGTACCTAGGATTCATGTACTTAAGAATTAAGTATTCATGTACTTAATTATTAATACATGAATTTGGAGTTTTCTTATTGAGAATACATGTATAATCAAAAGTATTCCAAATACAAATACATGTATGTACATGAATGTGGTACTTTGCTAAATGTGAAGATAATTAAATGGAATTTAACACTTGTTGCCAATTTCTACAATCACCCTTGGCCAGCATCTATAAATAGATAACTCTCTTTTTGTTTTGGATATCTCTCTCTCCTTTCCTTCTTTGCATCATCATCTTTTATAGTATTCTATATTGCTCTAGTTCAAGTTCGCTGTGGTGAAGAAATTTGGTGCTAACATATTCACCTTTAATCCGTTGTATCGGGATGACAGCCTACTCAACCTCAAGCACTCTACACGGAGGCGAATCTGTTTTAAGGAAATTGTGCTCACAAGCCTCGGATTGTTATTTTCAATCTTCGCCTATTTCTATTTTTTCAGTTTGTATTTATTCTTTTCTATATTGTACCAGCCTACTTTTACTAACAGGAAGAAGGTAGAATAGACTTGAAAACTTTCTCGACTTTTAAGTATTTATCTTAATTCATGATGGCTGTAATTCGTAAAACAATCGATCTATAACTTTACTCGAAATCACGATTTGCGGGTGAAATCACACGAGATTTTGTTCCGCATGCAGAATAGATTTAATCCACTTTGCAAACACTAATTAATTTCTTAGACCTCCTACTCCCTTCTATATTTGTTTTCTTTTTTTTTTCTTCTTTTTAGAATTCCTCCAGGAGCTCTGATGTCATCCATCATGAATCCACCTTCTTTGAAAAACAATTGATAGAATGTATGCACTCTAAACAAAAGTGTCAAACTAATAGTGTTGTGAAAATTATTCTACAAAATCACAATTAAGTTGCCCTACTTGTTTGGATTTGGATACAAAATTTTACCTAATAGCTGAAAGAAATTCAGTGATGTTACCATAAGTGCACATTAGCATGTGCAAACCGCAACCAGAATACCGTATAACTTAAATCAAGAATTGAAAGTAATCACCAATGCCATTCACATTTGGGACGATCCATGGATACCAATTCCCTGTTATGATCGGTGAAGCAATCTTACAGAAAAGATGGGTTATCCATGCTGATGTGGCAAAGTCGGTTATCATTGATGATGTGGCAAGTCGGTTAGAATAGATTTCATGACAGCTGGACAGTTAGTTACAATTCTGTATAACAATTCTTGATGTATAGCAGTTTTGATCCAGACGTAAGAGTATAAAATGTAAGAAGGAAGGATCAGGAGGTTGTCGAATAGGAAATGAATTCATTCTTCTCTTTTCTGAGTTTCCTCTCTCTTTCTCTCTCTACTTCCTCTCTCCCATTTCTTTTCCTCTTTTGTTAGCTGGTTCAGCAGAATTGCTGAGCTCTATTTCCTTCATCTTCTTAATTCGTTTATTACAAGTGGTATCAAAGCTTCCGGTCCTTGGACTAGGAGGCTTGAATCCAGAAAATGCTCATGGCGGACGGAACCGAATGAAGTCCATGGAAGAGCAAATTCGCAGGCAAGAAGCCAGAATTCAAGGAATTGTGGATTCTATCGCAGCCGATAAGAGGAGTCTGGAAGATCGGATTAATGCAGTGAATGCGGAGCTAAGTAGCAAGATGGATACAATGATAGTATCTATCTCAGCTCAGATTGCTAATGCGGCCAATGCGAATCGAAGTAAAGGGATTTTAGGAACTCCGGAAACTGGAGGATCAAGAGATACTGGGATGAATCTTGAGCTGCTGGACAAATCCTTCAAGAATCCAAAGATGGAGCTCTCGGCCTTCAAGGGAGAACAACCGAGAGAATGGGTTAGGAAGGCACAAAAATATTTCCAATTGAATCGCATTCCCATGGATAAGTGGATGGAGATTGCAGAATTTTACCTAGAAGACAAGGCAGACATCTGGTATCAAGGCTTCAAGATGGGGAAGAACCAGGTTAATTGGGTAGAATTCTCCGACGAACTCAATAGAAGGTTTGGAAAATTGGGGCAAACAGATCCAGTGGAAGAATTCAATAAGCTGCACTTATCTTCTTCTGTACTGGCATACCAGGAGAAGTTCAAGGAGTTGAGATCTGAGGTAATGATCAGAGCTCCTCAACTATCAGAATCCTACTATATTTCTTGCTTCTTGAGTGGGTTACCTGAGGAGTTGAGATCCATGGTCAAAACTCACAACCCTACGACTCTATCAAAAGCCTTTGAGTTGGCAAGGTTGCAGGAGAGTGCTTTTGATGCTATTTTTAAGAAGCAAAGACAGGTTCAAAAGGCACAAAATATTGCTAACTCATCCTAGAATCATGCAAATTCCTCCAATTTTAGTAGCAATAAGTCTGCCATCAATGAGGCTGTCAAGAAAACCTCTGCTCCAAATTTCAAGAAGATCACTCCGGCTAAACTGCAGTACAGAAGAGACCATCACTTATGCTTCAAATGTGGAGAGAAATTTGGTCCCGGTCATCAGTGTAAACAAAAAGAGATTCATCTTTTGGTGGCGCTAGAGGAAGAGGCGGAAACGACAGGAGATGTTGTGGAAGAGGAGGTTATCGAATATCAAGGTGCTCAACAAAAGAAAGACGTGGAGTTTGCTATTCATGCCTTGACAGGAAGGATGCTACACAACACTATCAAACTGAAGGGCCATTACAAAGGAGCTGAGTTGTCAATTCTGGTGGATGGAGGTAGCACCCACAGTTTTGTGACAGACTCTGTAGCTCAACTATGGCCAGAAGTTGTGCAGAAAATAAAACCTTTCAAGGTGAGAGTAGAAAATAGGGAGCACTTATGGTGTAAAAGGGTCATTCCTGGTATGCGATGAGAGATACAAGGAAAATGTTTCACTCATGACATGTTTGTGTTGAACCTGGAGCCATATGATATGATTATTGGAGTTGATTGGATGGCCGCCCATAGCCCTATTACCTTTGACTTTCGGCATCTTAAAATGGTGTTTGAACATCGAAGTGCAAGGTGCTTTTGCAAGGTGATGCTACGGGTACAGTGCTCAATGCTCATGAGCACGACTTCGAGAAGGACAATTTGAGTGCCAAAATTTGGAAACACTCTTGTGGCATCCGACTGTCAGAGGCTCAGGTAAATGACACTTTCCAGCACTCCCTAGATGCTTTACTGAAGGACTACGAGGATGTATTTGGAGAACCAAAACACCTGCCTCCTCCTAGAACCTGTGACCATCAAATTCCCTTAGTGCCTAACGCCAAGCCTTTCAAATTAGCTCCCTATAGATACCCACATTTTCAAAAGAATGAGATTGAAAAACAAGTGACAGACATGCTGAAAAGTGGAATCATCCAGATTAGTCATAGCCCTTTTGCCTCTCCTGTTCTGTCAGTGAAAAAGAAAGATAGAACATGGAGATTTTGTGTAGATTATAGAAGGCTGCATGACCTCACCATAAAGGATAAATTTCCCATACCTATTATTGATGACTTACTTGATGAGCTATATGGAGCAATATTTTTCACCAAAATCGACTTGAGATCTGGTTATCATCAAGTGAGAATGCACCCTGATGACATACCCAAAACTGCCTTTAAAACTCACCTTGGCCTTTATGAATTTACTGTTATGCCTTTTGGACTCACGAATGCCCCTGCCACTTTCCAAAGTCTCATGAACTCTGTTTTTGAACCTTACTTAAGGAAGTTTGTCCTTGTGTTCTTTCATGACATCTTGATCTATAGCCAGGACCTTAATTCTCACCTTGACCACCTTAAAATTGTGTTAGAAACTCTTAGACAGAATTCTCTATATGCCAACTCTCCAAATGCACTTTCGGTCAGTCCAAGGTGGAATATCTAGGCCACATAATTAGTGGTGAAGGAGTGATGGCAGACCCTGCCAAGGTAAAGTGTATATTGGAATGGCCTATACCTACTTCAGTTAAATCACTGAGAGGATTTCTTGGGCTTACTGGCTACTACAGGCGTTTTGTAAGAGGATATGGGTTGATTGCCAAACCTCTCACAGAACTACTCAAGAAAGATGCATTCTCATGGAACCAAGGTGCTGAAATGGCCTTCTAGAAACTCAAGTAGTTGGTTAGTAGCACCCCGGTGTTAGCATTACCCAACTTTGCTGTACCATTCGTATTAGAAACTGATGCCAGTCATAAAGCCATTGGAGCAGTCCTTATGCAGCAAGGAAGACCCATCGCTTTTCTCAATCAGGCTCTTGGACCAAAGAACCAAGGAATGTCTATATACGAGAAGGAGCTTCTATCATTAATAATAGCAGTCACAAAATGGAAACATTACTTACTGAGCTCGCACTTCATTATTAGGACTGATCACCAGAGCTTGAAATATTTGTTGGAGCAGAGAATTTCCACACGACTCCAACAGAAATGGCTCACCAAGCTTTTGGGGTTGGATTATGAGATACAGTATAAGAAGGGAAAAGAAAATCTGGTGGCAGATGCATTATCAAGGAAGGGATATGAGGAGGAGGAGATAGAGGCTAATGCCATTTCTGTGGTCAAACCTTCATGGTTGACAGAGATCCTGGACAGCTACAAGGGAGACGAAAAAGCAGTGGAGATAGTGAGAGCACTAGCCATACATCTTGACTCATTCTCTGATTACTCTCATAAAGAGGGAATCTTGAGATACAAGAACAGGATTTACATTGGTCCTGCAGGCGAACTAAGAAAGAAATTGATTGCTTGCTTCCATGACTCACCTCTTGGAGGACATTCTGGGAATCTAGGAACATATCAAAGGGTGAAGGAGCACTTCTTTTGGCCTGGCATGAAGAAGGAGATTGAAGAAAGGGTACAGAACTGTGATTGTTGTAGAAGGAACAAATCAGAAAATTACAAATACCCTGGACTCTTACAACCATTACCAGTGCCTGAGCAAGCATGGCAACATATATCAATGGATTTTGTGGAAGGTTTGCCTAAGTCTGCTGGATATGATTGCATATTTGTTGTGGTTGACAGATTCACCAAATACGTGCATCTTATGGCTCTGACTCCTAAATACACTGCAGCAATAGTAGCTACCTTGTTCTTTGAAAATGTGCATAAGCTACATGGTCTTCCACTAAGCATTGTTTCAGACAGGGATAAGGTTTTCACATGCCTATTCTGGCAAGAGTTAATGAGCAAATTGGGAACACAACTACACTTGTCCACTTCCTATCACCCACAAACAGACGGCCAGACAGAGAAGGTGAATAGGTGCATTGAGACTTATCTTAGGTGTCTCTGCTTCCAACAGCCTCATAAATGGAAGCATTGGTTGGCTGGTACAGAATGGTGGTACAATACAAACTACCACACAGCACTACGGATGACTCCATTCCAGGCATTGTATGGTTATCCACCTACTCAACTAGGTCTAAATGCTGTTAAGTCTCCAGTTGCAACTGTGGAGCTTTGGCTAGGAGATAGAGCGAAATGGAACGAGATGCTCAGGAGTAATTTACTAAGGGCACAGAATCGGATGAAGCAATTTGCTGATCAAAACAGGAGTGAGAAGAGCTTTCAGATAGGAGACTTGGTTTTTCTCAAGCTTCAGCCGTATAGGCAAAGCTCTGTGGCTCTCAGGAAAAATCTGAAGTTATCCTCCCGGTACTATGGACCATATAAGATTTTACAGAAAATAGGGAATGCTGCCTATAAGCTAGAGTTGCCAGAGGGGTCGACCATTCATCCTGTTTTTCATGTATCCTTGCTCAAACCTTCGACTAAAAACCAGGAGGTTACTCAAGAACTGCCCTTGACTACGGAGGATGGTCAAATTAAGATTGCACTAGAAAGTATAATGGCTACCCGAGAGGTGGTTAGAGGGAAGCAGAAGGTACTGCAGATATTGGTGAAATGGGTGAACGTCAGTGCTGAGGACGCAACTTGGGAGGATGTTACTGTCATCCAGTCTCAGTTCCCTGAATTCCCAATCAATCCTAGTGACTAGGATTTCTTAAGGGGGGAGAATTGTTATGATCGGTGAAGCAATCTTGCAGAAAAGATGGGTTATCCATGCTGATGTGGCAAAGTCGATTATCATTGATGATGTGGCAAGTCGGTTAGAACAGATTTCATGACAGCTGGACAGTTAGTTACAATTCTATATAACAATTCTTGATGTATAGCAGTTTTGATCCAGACGTAAGAGTATAAAATGTAAGAAGGAAGGATCGGGAGGTTGTCGAATAGGAAATGAATTCATTCTTCTCTTTTCTGAGTTTCCTCTCTCTTTCTCTCTCTACTTCCTCTCTCCCATTTCTTTTCCTCTTTTGTTAGCTGGTTCAGCAGAATTGCTGAGCTCTATTTCCTTCGTCTTCTTAATTCGTTTATTACATTCCCACATCATTTAGAGTAGCTTAGCATTGCAAGAATTTATGGTCAGAGGAAAGAGTAAGAGATCTCATTGATTTTGAATCTGTAAGGTGGAAAATGCACCTCCTCAATGCCTTGTTTCTGGAACTTGAAGTGGGGCTTCTAATGAAAGTTCCTCTATCACCATATTGGCCACGTGATGAGATGGTGTGGCATTATTCAAGGAATGGGATATTTGATGTTAAATCAGCAAATCATTTGGCAAGAAACTCTAAAAAGCTGGAAAAAGGTCAAGAAGGATCATCATGGACCAGTAAGGAAAAGAACTGTTGGAATGGACTATGGCATGTAAACATTCCCCAAAGGTCAAAGTGTTCTCAGGTATTTTACCCACTCGACATAATTTAACATGCTAGAATAAGAAATGAAAATAAAAGTTGCAGGAGCTGTGGGTGTGAGGTGGAAACAGATAAACACATATTTTTTGATTGTGAGTTTGCCCGAGGTGTGTGGAGAGAACTAGAGAACCGAAAGCTGTTGGAGAGCTCTTGTGCTTCTAATTCCGAGGAATGGTTTGATCGGATTATGAAATCACAAGGAAAGCAAGAAGCAGAATTAGCAGCAGTACTACAATTTGCCAAGGATCTTGGTATTTCTCACCTCATTCTAGAAGGAGATGCCTTGGGCGTTGTTTAGACAATAATGTTCTGCTCATTTATTGTCTCATTTGTCTTTCTCACTTGAGGGAAGTCATGTTTGGTTTGTAAACTTACCCAAGGAGATTATGTGTGCTGCAAATGCAGATTTACTTTAATGAAGTTTTGTTTTATTAACAAGAAAAAAAAAGAATAGAAAGTAATCACCAAAAAAGAAAAAAAAATTAAATGATGGGCTACGAACACCTGGACTTCCCAAGGCAGCTGAATGTTATAGAAGACTCGCAGACCCTTGATATGAGTTGGAGACATGGGCCTACGTAGAGAACTTTGATTGACATTTTTGGCCCATGTGTCAATGCAGAAACAGCTTTCTAAACCAAAATAATTAACCAAATAGACAATGCAAACCAGTGTTGATTAATTGTAATCTCTTCGTTTGGTGTGAACAATTTTACGAAGGATTTGAAATTCATCCAAATCATTCTAATAATTTGAATAAGGTGTATTTAGATTTGTAATTCACTAATTATCAAAATATATTATAAATACTAAACTAATTATCAAAATACACTATAAATACTAAAATAATTAGCGATTTATAAATTCAAATGTCTCTTAAATAATCTAAACAGTTAGAGAGATTTAAAAAATTTTCAAATCTTTCACCAAATTCCTCAATCGAAAATGCAGATTAAATTAGTTTGAAGTAATGAACTCCGTTCTGATATGAAGGGAGAAACCTTTCCTTGGTGTAGTTGTTTCTAGTCTTTGTTATTGAGGTCGAGCCTTCGATAACATTATCGAAGCTGAAAATCGAGCTCAAAGCTTCGAGCTCGACTCGAATCAAGTTCGGCTCGAGCTCGACTCTCGAGCTCGTTAAGCTTCGAACTTGAGATCGAGCTCAAGCTCGACTTCGATTAACGAATAAATTCTAAATTAATAAAATGAACTCTAAATTAAGTTTGGATCGATTTAAGCTCTATAACAATTCTCCAGTTAAATTTAGTTGCTATAGCACTATCTTTCATGTATTAAGTTAGCCAATGATTCATATATTCTTCATTAGTTCATAAGGTTCTAACCAATTCTTAGTCACCTTAATGTTCAACAACTTGTAAGCTGTAAAATTATTTGTTTGACAACAAGCGGAACCTAAGAATGTTCAATTATTAATGACTTGATCTGGTATTAGATGAAATTCACAATTTGGAATGAACAATATATGCAATCAATCATTGGATCTATTCTAACTTAGTGATGTGCTTCAAAATAAATGGAATCAATTATACCCCAATAGATGAAAAGGAATTCACTAATATCAACTTGACTTTATATTGATAGTTGGGAAAATCATGGTCATATACTTTTTTTACAATTAAAAACTAAAATAACAAATTTGCCCCTCAAAATCGAGCCTATCGAGCCACTATCGAGCCGAAGCTTCGACTCGTTAATAAACGAGTATTTTTTTTCGAGTTTCGTTTTGAGCCTTAACAAGCCGAACTTCGGAGAATTTCGAGCTACGATTCGTGACCCTAGTTGTTTCCATCCTCTTGAGGTCAATTTTAAGCAGCAAGTGTTTACAATGGAGGCCAAAGATGAGACTATATATACATTTTCTTATAAAATTGAGTTAAGGACACTAGTTTGGATAGGGATTATTTGCCAAATTTTTATTTGCTTATAGCATCTTTGTTCTAAATACTTGAAGTTGGACACCGATCAAGCAGTAAAAAAAAAAATGTGAATCTGCGTAATAAGATAATAAACAACAGGTGATCAATCAGCAGAAAAACATGTGTCGTGTCCTCTTTCTAACCTTTGATTGAGAGTACAATAAGAGAGAACCCAGGGAAAAAAAGGAAAAAAGGAATTAGCGTCTGCTGCTATTAAAAAGAGAGGAATTATTGTTCCAGTAGGTAATGCCTAGCCACAAGGGGGAAATCAGAAAGAAATCAGCCTACAAGTCGAAAGGAGGAGGATTTATCGTTTTCCTTTATTTGGTTCGCATGAGATAATAATTGGCATGTGATATCAGTAGTTCCTGATTGATATACATGAATTTGGTCATGTGCAGGAGCTTGGATTAAAACCAAGAATATATTGGTACTTGATCAAAATTCTTAGTTTTTTCTCAGAATGCTATTACTTTAGAAAATCCACATTCTACTTGCAACTCAAATAACAAAACTCTTTTTCGATGAAGTTCATTAATTATATCAAGAATGGTAATTTATGTCTTTGTAATTTGATGTGCACAGACTCTTTATCATATTAGCGGTTCAATTACTATTGGCTTTTTTCACAAATAATTATCTAAGGAAACATAATAATTTCAGATGTTGTAAAAAACTTTCTATTGATAGTTGTCAATACAAATCTGTGGAAGGGCGAAATAAAATTCGCTCCTCTGTTCCAGGGAGTTCGTTGCATAGACCTAGAGTGGTGTATGTAAAAATTAATACAGTTCACATTCGTGAATTTGCCCCATGGAGTATCGGTAATTAATGGAACTCCATCCTTAATATGTTAATATGCAGGCAATTTTAAAGGTAGAATTAATTTGGAGCTGAACTGCTGCACTGGGATTATTATATAAGTCAACAAGCATTTTGTGTTGCTTGTTGAATTTGCTATTAGCTTTTTCTACAAAATTTTGAGCTGGTTATAATATGTGGACGAATGAAATTCAAATAACTAATTTTGTTGTTAGTTGACAAAACTTTGTACCTGAAAACATGATTTTGGGATTCTGGGGTTTTGTAAGAAATTCAATGTCGTGTTGTTCTTACTTTCTTCAAAGTAATACTAGTGTTTTTTTTCTGAGTTTCTCCTTTGTCTCTCTATTGAAAAAGGGACTGTTTCATAGCTGAATGAAATAATTACAATCCTTGCAACAAATGAAGACATATTTGACATCTCCTTTCATTTTGGCATTATGCTAACTCTGCCAATTGATTACCTCAACTACACAGGATATGCTTGTAGCGTCAATGGACACCTCAGTCACAGCAGTTGAATGGGCGATCTCAGAACTCCTCAGGCATCCGGAGGCAATGAGGAAACTCCAGAAAGAATTGGAAGAAAAAGTCGGATTGGAAAGGATTCTGGAGGAATCAGACATTGAAGGACTAGAATATTTGGACATGGTTGTCAAAGAATCCATGAGGCTCCATCCTGTGGCACCCTTGTTGCTCCCGCACGAATCAATGGAAGATTGCATAGTTGATGGCTTCCATATTCAGAAAAAATCGCGAATCATTGTCAACTTCTATGCAATTGGACGCGATCCAAATGTCTGGGCTGATCCTGCGAGCTTCATTCCTGAAAGATTTAAAGATAGCAATATAGACCTTCGTGGGCATGATTTCCAACTTATACCATTTGGTTCTGGCAGAAGAAGTTGCCCTGGTTTGCAGTTGGGGTTGACTGTCGTCCGTTTTGTGTTAGCACAGTTGGTGCATTGTTTCAATTGGGAACCCGCAGATAACATTCAGCCAACTGATTTGGATATGTCTGAGGTGTTTAACTATTGGAAAAGAAGGGAAAAAAAAAGAAAAGAAAAGAAATGTAAAAGCTGGGCGAAATTAAGAAACATAACTACCAAATTTGAACTCTGCATTCCAAAACGCAATTCATGTAGAAATATTCGTCTCGATTTGGCTGATTTTTGCCTGATAGCTGAAGGAAATTGACCAATCACTAAAAAGAAAAAATAAAGAATGCAAAAGATGGTCCTTGGTAGACCTGGACTTTGGCAAGGCTACGAAATATCACGTGTATGACTTTCCTGCAACCTTAATGCACAAACTTAGCAGAATGAACGACGAATACGTTACGCTTTAAAGAGTTGAATGACATTTCTAAATAAAGAGCTAAGTGACATCCAAAAAAAAAAAAGGCTAAGTGAAATATTTTGATTAAGAAAAAAGTTAAGTGATACTTTTAATTTAAGAAAAAAGTTAAGTGAAGTGACCAAAAGTGATAAAAGGTAATAATTTGATGACATGTTGCTCTATTTGCTGTTTGCATAATAAGTCAGGTATGTCTTATAACAGTACTGAGGAGGCACTCTTGTTAGAGAAATCCTTGATTACAATTTTTAGTTTTTCTGAAAACGGCTATTACTTTATATCATCCACATAATACTTGCAACTCAAATAATACACACCCATCTCACTTAGTAATCTCCAATTCTCAATAAACAAAAAATTAACAACACTTTTTTATGCAGATAAGGCATTTTAGCAAACGCGATATAGATAGCAGAAAAAGAAATAGACATTTTCTATCAAATCGTAATGAAATCAAGTCCATATTGAACTGAAATCGGATCCAAAATTTTTGCAAATGGAACTTGTTCCATTTAGATTACAATTTTTCCGAGTAGGTATTTAAGAGAATGACATGCTTTAAAATGCCCTAAGGGGGACGTCCACAACTACAAGCAACACAGAGGGTTTGAATTCGTAGACACTGCTGGTTGAACATTGGCATCTATAAACAAATTTAGTGTTTAGAAACCAAATAGCCTTTCCGGTCTTAGAACCAACCAAGTTGTTAATCCATATGTAGCCCTCGCATTGAAAATTTAGCTTAGACTATGAAGGGACATAGGTCATAAATTCATTTTGCAACTGTTTAACTACTAAGAAAAAAGGAAAAAAGAAAAAATGTAAAAGATGGGCAAAAGGAACATAACTATCTCATTCTTCACTCTGCATCCCATGGAGTTTTCTGAAGGCTTTGCTTTCAAGACTCTGTAAACCTTACCAGTTCGCAGAACGCTTTCAAGGATCCAACCGTTATATGGAGCCTTTGCTTGTAATCTGTAGCAGTGCGGGTAAGTCTGGGGTTTATTCAGGTTTCCTATGGATTTCTTGCAGATCATGTTATAAATCATCTATAGTATACTATCATGTAAGAAAAGAAGCATGAAATTAATTACCAACCTTCAACTTTTACTGGTAAATTCACATTTAGGTTCCAACCCATGACAAAATTTCTTGGATGGAATCTCATTTTGGTCAACCATTTTCAATAATTGTACGCTACACAAGCTGGAAAGTAGATGCATTACTTTCACCTTTACTCTCTTATCATTAACAGTACGAAAGATGGACCACTGCATTGAGCGTCATGCCATTATTAGGGGAACATGCAAATTTTTGCTGCATAAAAGAGTCTTCCCAGTAATCATGTAAAGCTCTTTTTTTTTTTTTTTTTGGGTCAGAAAAGTGTCAATTGCATTTTGAGGAAAGAAAATTCCTACCCTATCTTCTTCAACTAATTCTAGACAAGTCATTTGTCATTTCGTCAATCACAGCCCCAAAAAAAATAATGTATCTAATTGTTGATTCGTTGATTGATTATTCGGTTTGAAATATAACGCAATGTATCTAATTGTTGCGTGAAACTTGTTTAGGCATCACAATAATTTAGGCCCAGATTGTGGCTATCACTCCCAATCATTGTCATAAACTTGGGAGTCTAATTCCCACTTCCTTACTGTTGACAAAAAGAATGCTTGCATGGAATCTAATTTGAGGTCCATAATGTTCAATACTTGGATACTACACAACCTGAAATGTGGAAATAAGAATTTAGGTTTGCTTTCTTTTCAATGTATAAGTAGCGATTCCTTACGTATCAGCCCCACCTCCCCCTAAGGTTATCCAAAGGGTTCGGCGGTCCGTCAGCCTAACTCTGGCCAGGACTCTCTCACACAAAACTCAATAATATGTCAAACTAAGATTCTAATCATAAATCTAAACCACACAATAATTTATAATACAATCATCCAGTCTTACTGATAGGGAGATAATTGTGCACTTTATTTGTTGGTATTTGATCTTAATTTCGACCATTTATTGTGCAAAGAATTAGGTTACTGCTGATAAATTGTTTCTGTGGCATTTGTAGGCCTTTGGTGTGGAAATTGGTGTTTATTGGCAAAATTTCAGAAGACTTGCACTTCCAGGGTGTGCCAGAGAAAGGGAAGCAGGACTGAGTTGGCGATTGGGGCAAATTCCAAATATGCGTTGATATTTTGGAAAATTTATTAGAAGTCAATTGGGGAAGGATTTTGGGCAATGGAATGCTGGAAGGAAAGTGAGTCGTCTCCTGGTCGTGGAAGGATTCCAATGACGTGGCGGACTTGGACTCCTTGTTCCTCGCGGACCTCAGCAAATTAGAATACCAATCTATTTATATAGGAGGAACTAATTGGCGGTGGGGCATGATATCTTTAGGCTAGCCTTGTTAATTATTCTTATGACTTTTTTAGCTTTCTTTGTGCCGCCGCCAGTAGCATAAACCAGAGAGTAGAGTCGCTTGAATTCCTTGTCGTTTCCATCTTTTTCCTCCAGTCAACTCTTTAGTATAGTACTTTGCTTGTTTCACGGTTATCGTGAGTAGTAGTGGTTTGGTGAATTTTGTCGTAGCCTTATTTAATTACTTTGACTTCTGTTCAAATTACATGAAATCCACGATTTGCATGGAAAAGATGTCAAGGCGTGGCTAATTCCTTTTCTAGTTGAGGAATAATCAAGGTTCGGGGCACCATAATTGTGAGATCGTTTTAATTATTTTTTTTAATTTATACGTTCATAGATATTTAATTATTCTCTATTTTTCCTTGAGTTATTATTGTTTAAATTTATTGATTAATATGGCCAGTAATTCAATTGTTTATAGAATATATAGCCAATTAGGGTGTTGGCGTGCCTTTAAGCACCTTGATTAGTGGCAAACGAGACAATTTCACCGCCTCGCAAGCGGTCTAATTTGGATCGTGGAAATAATTAATCTAGCCTAAATAAACCCGCATGTGTATTTGTCATCTAGAATTGGGTCTTTGTAATTTCTAATGCTGTGACTACATTAAATCCTATGAGCGTCTCTAGGGTTGTCTAGTTCACAAGAGGGTAGTTTATGTGCGTTTCTGAACTACTATAAAATTAAGGAAAGATTGGTGGTTGGGCGCGTCGCTTGACCACTATAACCAATTTATTCGTGAACGTGTGAATATTTCCATGTATCTATGATCAGTTGTGTGCACCGGTGCCAAGATTCATTCCTTGACTAGATTGTTTCAATTAATTGTTTCTTGTGTTATTTGATTCTTGCATACTTCCTTAAGTAGAATTTCAGCTTTTATCCCTTTTTACTTATTTGTTATCTAATCCAAAACCCCCCAAATTCTCTGTAGGAAATAAATCACCCAGTCCCTGAGAATACGACCCTACTCACCATTATACTTGAATTTATATTCTTAGAGTATGTATTTTATTTTTGGCGGTTCGACACCCACCACTTACAATCTCAAATTACACAAAGTGCTTGATCAAACATTCGGATTCTCATAACACAAGCACTCTCAAAACCATAGTTCAAATTTGTCATACCAAACACAAAAGTAAACTCTAAGCCTATTGTTTGGCTCCTTCACTTGGGTTCTCAATCCTTGTTAAGGAAAACAAAATGGAAAGAATGAATTAAAAGCCCAGTGAGTTTCAAAAAGAATGCATAGCACATCGCACATATGATATTTCACTTCAAAAATTCATATTTAGAAATGAACAAATAAGGAAAGCGATTAACAACACACAGATAGGATACGAGGGCTCTCAGGAGCCAAGATTCACGAAACTTGATCACGTTCCGAGCAGTTGACACTCCGTCAACTGTCACAACTGTAACCATATAGACCTTCACTTACCCCTTACTCCACCTAACCCTCGTTGGGCCCGTCTCCAAGCACATAACAAGCATTGAAACTCACCGAAATAGTAAGGTTCGGCTTCCAAGTTAGGATCGATTTCACTTCCTTTCACACCCCCTAAAACAAATAAAAATAATAGTTGAGATTCACTTCGTTAACTAAAACAAATCACTTTCATTTCTTATAGTCAATCAATATTTTTTCCACAATTCCCTCAAGGAAAAGCATTCATTTCACACGATATAATGACTCGATTGGATCTTTTTAAAATCACTATATCATTCCAAATATAACACTCCATCGATGTACTCCCTAAACACCACTCTAAATTCTCTTTAATACGATATTTTAAGTGAGGTTCTTACCTCAAAATTGCTCTTTTCACAAATAACTCAACACTTGCTCTTAATCAAAACTTTAACACAAGTTTAGAACAATTCTCACCACGTCTTTATATTCGAAATTCATAGAAATTAACCAAAATAATGCAAAACCCTCGAATCTATCTAATCAATACTTTTTATTCAAAAGTTCATGAAAAACTTCACTTTTCGACATTTAAAATCCAAAACTTTACTCTACTTAAACACACACTCACAAATAACGTACCACATATATATTGAAGCAAAATCTCTTCAAGAATATCATAAAATTTTGAAATCACATAACACAATTTCCAAGCATGGTTCGGCCAACACATAATTTTGCTTCAAAATTTTCAACATCCAAATCTACTTTCTAACCATAAAATGAACTCATTTCACGAATATCAATCACATCCACAATCAGGTCCTCAAATCCACTGAAAGCCACCTCAAGTCCGCTACCTAAGTTGGGAATTCAAGAGCCCAACTCCATTGTTCCATACATAAGCATTCTTGACAATATGAACCATAGATCTACAAGATTTATCATTACTAGAGCTAAATCTAGGAGATTCAAGTGATATACCTCAAGATCTGTATAGATCTAACAAGATCAACCAAGATCTTGTGAGTTCTTCTCAAGGATGACACTCCCAAACTTAGAAACTCCAAAAGTTCCAACCTTAGCCCACGATCCGCTTGATTTGATGGTGATTTCCGCCAAGAACTCAAGATCGAGTAACACACAACTCAAACAAGCTTTATTTCTTCTCTTTTCTCTTCCTTCATAGTTCGGACCTCACCCTCTCTCTCTCACCCTCACACTGTAGCCAAGAAATGGAGAAGAAACAAGCCAAGTCTTCAATGGGTCTTCAAGTTTGAAAAGAAGATAAAGTTGGAAGAAAATCTCTCAAGCTTTCTCTCTTTTTCTCTCTCTACCAATTCAGACCACACACACACACACACACTCTCTCTCTCACGGCTGCCAAAGGATGGAGATGAAACGAGATTGATACCCTTCAATGATGTCTTGAAGCTTCAAGGATAAGAAGAAGATGATGATGAATCAAGAACAACTCTCAAACTCTCTCTATTTCTCTCTCTATCCCCTCGGCTCTCTCCCTCTCTTTGGCTCTCAAGTGTGGCTGAAAAATGAAACCACAAGAAGCAAGGGATAAGACTTTAAGGGACAAAATATGTGGCTTTCCTTGATTTATGGAAAAAGTGGTCAAATGACCACTTTTTGTCGCGTCAACGCGCGATACTCTTACTTTTACTGGTTTATCTCATTTCGACACTGTCCAATCTTAAATATATCCCTGTAATATCTCTACATATGCTCGATTTCCTCTTAAAGTCGCTAATCACACTTTGGAACAATAATTAGCGCTTAAACGATCCGAAAACATACACCGGCAAATAATTCTCGAAAATTCTCTAAATTAAAAAATAATCACTCAAAACATAAATTCACTCATATATTGGTGAATAAACACAATATAAATATTATTATGCACTTTAAAATAAAATTTGAATTTTGAGACCCTCACACATAACTGAACCATGTGCATTGCAAAAGGTTTCTCTACTACAAATTAGCTTCTTTCTTTGGTTCAATTATGACCTTCATATCTAAATATTCTCTTCTGTGAAAACTGGAAGCTTTCAAAACGTAGCTTTACAATATACAGGTAATGGATCTGTTGCCGCCTTGTCGGAGTAAAAAATTCTCTCTCAAGTAAGTGCTCAAGTGCTTTTAACTGGTTGATCAAATAATTGTTTGGTTGTATTACAGCTTCTAACTTTTTTTTTTTAATACATTTCTTGTGCTAATCTTTTATTCATCATCAAATAGATTTCAGCGCTTTTCTTGTTTTATTATGTATATATTTTGCACTTGGCGTTTTGATATTCGCAGGTGTCAAATTTGTCTCTGGCTTTGCTTGATGGTTCAGTAGCTTGTAGTTAGCTAGTACTAAAAATCCATTTTAGTATCTGTACTTTCAAGTTTCAACCTAAAATAATCTTGTGAAAATGGCTTACTGTATAAGCAAAAACAAAAGAAGCATGTGGTTATCATCAACCTTCACTTTTTCTACTGATAAATTCACAGTCAGCTTCCAAGTGCGAACTCGTGAAATAATTTCCGGGATGAAATCTAATTTGGGCCCCTCATGTTCAAAAGTTTATTATTACAACACAACCTGAAAAGTAGTGCAATAATTTCACTCTACTGCCTGAGAAAAAAATCTAATCTATAGGTCCACCACATTCAATAATTGTACCACTACGTTGCTAGGAATCTGACGACCAATTTCACACATCTACTTTCTTATCAACAGCAGCTCTCCGACTTTCTCGTCAAAATCGATAACAGACTCTCTCCATTGCCAGAAGGCCTTGCATACATTAGTAATTGCTTCTACTTTGGTTCAAATTAATCATCTTCCTCCGAATGTTTTCTCTTAAACTTGACTTTGATCAGTAATTAAGTAGCATCATTATATACTAGGAATTTTCCCACTATCATCGGATCAGCTATTCCTAGAGGTTTCTTTTTTTTTTTTTCTTTCTCTCTCTCTCAATTAAGTGCTAAATTTTGTTTTTGTTCTCAAACTTAAAGTAAGTTTTTTTTTTTTTTAATGCAGCCTCACTATATAAAGGGAATTTCTGCAAATTCAACAGATCAGCTTTTGCCAGAGTGTTCATTCTCTCCAAAGTAAGTGCTGAATTTATACTTTCTTTTTCATGCACATTTTTGGTAGAAATATATATGGCTTCGATATGTGTTTTGACGTTTCTCCTTCTGCTAGTTCATACGTTTATATGTTGCTGAGTAGCTTCCAGGGCTGGGATTGCCTCATGCTGTTCTTGGTTTAATATATTAGTTTGGATGCACTTGCATTGCATATTAACAGTGGTGGGTAATTTTCTTTGTACATAATGGTTTGGAGTATTATTTTCTTGAAACAAATAAGAAGGGTAAAATATTGAAAATAGCACAGTACAATATGCATCCATTACATTATATAAAAAAACAATAGAGGTTCTATATATAATCTAATGCAATACGAATTAAACTTCTAAACTTTGGATCTATTTTGACTTTTATTCATAAATTTTGATGATCAGACTAATGCGTCACTTGAATTCATAAAAGTATAGATCCATAATATCTTGCATCATCATTAATATTAGGGTACCAATAAATTAATTATAGCGTAAAGCAAACCAATTTACTCCCTGGGAAAAAAAATTATTTCAACGCCGAGAAATCTTTAGGCACAGATACTTGTTTCTACCAGTGCCATAAATGGGCTTTTTTAATACTTAATTTTTTTGTTCTAATATTACTGAGGCTTTGCTAATCTTGTATATAAAGTTGCACCATTTTACTCAAGAAATCAAAAGAGAAAAAAATCAAGCACTCTTGGCTTCTACATATATTGCCCTTTACCTTTCGATGTAATGTAGTTTGTGGAGATTTCAAGTTTTACGTTCCTCGTATAGTAATTTCTAGCATTCATATGCTAATTTTTTTTAGACACTCAAATTTTTATTGCATGATTTTTTTCTTTTCTTTTTTTTTTCCTTTAACACTAAACAAGGTTTCAAATGAAAGCTTTTCCTTTTGTTTGTTTTAGGCTTATAGGTGAATAATCTATCTTCTGGAATGGAATGGTTGGAGTGGGATTTTCTAGGTTAATTAACATACTTGCTTTCTAATTTCATCATATTGTTGTTGAAAGCAGAACCCCAACCCCTCCCCTCCACCCCCGTCCTTAAAAAAAAGTTCAAAAAAAAAAAGAAGTAATTGTGGAGTCACACTTAAATAAATGAAGGGACATTTAAAAAGAATGTGGTGATTTGATTACACGAGTTAGGATTTCCCTACAAACCAAGTTAACCAAAATTAATTAGTTGATTAGGCATAAAATTTTGAAGAGTTAGGAATACAAAAATGGTTTTGTTGTAGAATTTAGAATACTATACGTCTGAACATTTTCGGCACCTTTTTGTACTTTTTTTTCTTTCCTTTTCCAAATATAAGTCCTAATTTTCTTTCCAAAATCCGATTTTACTTATTGTGAAAAGATACTATCCTACTATAAGTTAAAATTAAGCCGGAAACAATTCTAGAAGAAAGCGATAGTGATAACGTCCTGATTGGGTGTAGAGTTCAAAAGAGTATATATATTTGAAGCAATGTAGTGAAACACTAGATAGATACTGGAGCAGGAAATTCCTTAAAGAAGTCCTAAGAATTTAGGCTTAATTGATATAGGAAGGAAAATTATAGTTGCTTAGTGTTCTTCTTTGTTTTCCAAGAGTAATGGTTTAAAAAAAAAAATCCTAAGGCCAAGGAATTTCCATCAATCCAAGATTTTATTTTTCAACATAATAGTGGAAATAGTTTTTCAAGCAAAAGTATATTTGTAAACTAAAATTTCAGTTCTGTTATTACCAAAACAACCTCAATAATCATGAAAAGGCAGTATGTTTGGAAGCATAACAAAGTCATCAAACTCTATGGTGATTGTACAACCGAAATTGATCCTAGAAAGGTGTTTTACCAACGGGCACTTCTACTATATAATATGAAAATAGATAGAGATATCTTAGACTTTGCTCTTGTATATTGAACAGGCTGAATTCATTTTTGGCTGTGTTTGACTTTTTTTTTTGGGTACTTTCTAGTTTGGATGGAGTATATATTTCGAGTAACCTATTCTCTCCAAAGTATATTTCTAGGTTTGCTTGTAAGAGAAAAACAGTCACCTCTGATAAATTATTACAATGTTGCTCTCATTCTTTTCCTATTGCTGCCCCCTCAAACCCAAAAAATAATAATAATAATAATAATGTAGTTAACATCGACTTTAACTTTCCTAAACCGTGATATTCAGGTCGCACGTGATGGAAGCGTTTGTGGGAATTCTCGTAGAGACTTTGAATTCTATGATCCAGAAGGAGCTTGGATTGCTTTGTGGTGTTGCAACTGACATGCAAAGGCTTTCAAGCTTGCTGTCCACCACCAAGGCAGTGCTGGAAGACGCTGAGCAGGAGCAATTCACAAAGAAGGAAATACAACTGTGGCTTCAGAAGCTCAATGGTGTTGCCTATGAAATCGATGACGTATTGGATGATTACGCAACTGAAGCCTTAGGAGTCAAGTACAAAAATTCTGGTTGTTTTAGTGTGATGAGCTACCGTCTAGCAGGAAACTTAGTGTTTCGTCACAGGATTGGGAGGCGGATGAAGGAGGTCCTTGAAAAATTTAATGCAATCACTGAAGAGCAAAAAAGGCTTGGTTTGAGTGATCAGAGGAGTGGGAGGAACCACTTTCAGGTTGATCCCACTCCAGCACGTGAGACTGGTTCCTTACTGAATGAACCTGATCTAGTCCTTGGAAGGGACGAGGAGAAAGAGAAGATTGTAGAAATATTGGTAAATCAAGTTGACAATAATCAAAATGTATCAGTCCTCCCTATACAGGGTGTTGGAGGCCTTGGAAAGACAACACTTGCCCAAATGGTGTTCAATGATGAGCGCGTGAAGGAACATTTTAAGCCAAGACTCTGGGCTTGGGTTTCAGAGAAATTTGACTTGAAGGGGATAATAAAAGCCTTAATCGAGTCTGCAAAAGGAGGGTCTTCCACTGGAGCTTTACCTCTAACATTGGATACTCTCCAGAGTAATCTTCAAGCGTTAATAAGAGGGAGAAAATACTTGGTTGTTCTAGATGATGTTTGGAATGATAGTGAAGACAAGTGGAAGGATCTGAAATCTGTTCTGGAATGTGGATCAGAAAGTAGTTCAATCATCACAACAACTCGTATGGAAAAGGTTGCCAAAATAATGGGGACATTACAGACACAGTATCTATCAAATTTGTCAGACAATCAATGTTGGTCAGTATTTAGCCAAAGAGCATTTGGCCCTCAGGAGGAAGAAAACTATCCTGAGCTTGTTGCTATTGGAAAAGAGATCGTAAAAAAGTGTGGTGGTGTTCCGCTAGCTGCAAAGGCTCTTGGAGGCTTTCTACGATTTAAGAGGAAAGAAACCGGATATTGGAACTCTGTGAAATGTAGTGAAATTTGGAACTTACCTCAGGATGAAACAGGTATCTTGCCCGCTTTGAAATTGAGCTACCTTAATCTTCCGGTAGAGTTGAGAGATTGCTTTGCACATTGTGCGGTATTTCCCAAGGGCTATATAATTGATAGAGAAGAGGTCATACATTTGTGGATGGCGAATGGATTAGTTTCATCAAAAGGAATGATGGAAGTGGAAGATGTTGGTGGGGATGTGCTGACTGAACTACATCATAGATCATTGTTCCAATCTGAGCAGGAGGATAAGTTTGGCGGTGTTCTCACTTTTAAGATGCATGATCTTGTCCATGATCTTGCTCAATCCGTAATGAAGGGTAAACACGGTGGTATAGAATCTGATAGTACCATTCGGAATTTGTTAGTAGATTGGCAAAATGATCAGCTAATTGTGGCGTTTCCTTTTACAAGGATGACAGGCACTGATCAGTACCCTTCTTTCTTGTCAAGATATGGCTCCCTGAGGACGTTTGCAAGGATGACAGGCACTGATCAGTACTCTTCTTTCTTGTCAAGATATGGCTCCCCAAGGACGTCCAGTGCAGCTGCAGAATGGATACGGAAATTTAAAGAGCTGTCGCCTGCAATAAGCAAGCTGAAACATTTAAGATATCTAAATCTTTCAGGATCCGACATTGTTGAACTACCCAATTCAATTTGTGACTTGTGGAATTTGCAAATTTTAAACCTAAAGAAGTGTAGTAAACTTCAGAGTCTACCCAAGGGTATGAGATTCCTCAAAAATCTTCAGCATCTTTGTCTGGAATACTGCTGGAGTTTGACTTACATGCCGAGTGGAATTGGGAAGTTGACTTGCCTTCGGACGTTGAGTATGGTCATCCTGGGTGGGGAAGAAGGCTTCCAACTGGGTGAGTTGCGAGACTTAAATAACCTTAGAGGAACTCTACGAATTAGGCAGCTTGAGAGGGTTAAACACAAAAAGGATGCAGAAGAAGCTAATTTAATAGCAAAACAGAGTCTCCGCAGGTTGGATTTGGAGTGGGATTTAGAGAGGAGGTCTCAGCCGTACAACGATGAGGGAGTGCTTGAAGCCCTCAAACCCTGCCCCAACCTCCAAGTTCTGGATATAAGAGGCTTCAAAGGTTCATCATTATTTCCATCTTGGATTTCAAGTGTCACAAATGTTACTGTGTGGGACAGTGCAGCGGAGTACATCATAAATGGGGCCCAGGAGAGTGCTGCCGCTGCTACTACTACTGCAAGATCCCCATCGTTGAAACAACTGGAGTTCGTGGGCATGCCCAACCTAAAAGGAATGTTAGGAAGAGAAATCCAAGGTGCCACTACTGCTGCCGCTACTACTCCAGAGGTATTCTCTCAACTTCAATCCTTGAGGCTTTTGTATTGCCGAATGCTGACATTGCCATTGCCATGCATGCGGTCCCTAAAGGAGTTGGAAGTTCGTAGTTGCCCGCCGAACATGCCATGGGCATCCATCTCCAATCTCACCAGCCTCAATTCCCTTGAAATTGAGAGGGTTGAAGGATTGAGTCATTTTCCAGAAGAGATGCTACAAAATCTTAGTCTTCTTGAATATCTGACAATTAGGAATATGAAGGATCTGCGAGCCTTGCCTGGCAGAAGCTTGGCTAGCCTCACGGCTTTGAAGAAGTTGAGCATCAAGGACTGTCCCGAGCTCAAGTCTCAGCCAGAAGAAGGATTGAGAGGCCTTGCTTCTCTCCAGGAACTCAGACTGATCGGATGCGATAATTTGGTGAGTCTCTCAATGGGGACTAAAGCCCTCAAATCCTTGACTGGTCTAGTGATCTTCGGGTCAAACGCTACGGCTCTGCCTGAGGAATTGAAACACGTCCCTGCACTACAAAAATTGGAGATATGTAAATTTCCCAATCTAACTTCATTGCCAGACTGGTTTGGACGAGACCACCTGACTTCTCTTCAGCACCTGAAACTACAAACTTGTCCGAAGCTTGAAACGCTTCCATCCAGCATTCAAATGATGGCAGCACTCCAAAGTTTGACTATTAAAGGCTGCGAACTGCTGGGGCCACAGTACCAAAGGGAAGGACCGGAATGGCACAAAATAAAGCATATTCCAAAAGTGAAAATTTGGGAGTGGTGATGAAGTTGATCTGCTTCAGAGGGGATTATACAGGTTAACATGGCATGATGATTTCCTGAAATATAAATTTTCGTACTGTTTGTGGATGGGTGAGTAATTAGTAGAAGAAAAAGCTTGAGGAGTTTCTCCTAAATAATATGTTAAGAATGGTGCACGTTGTCACATTATTGTGCAATTTCAAATTAAGGAAAAAATGCAGAGCCAAATAGCAGGTATGCATTATGTTTTTCTCCATTTCTTATAAAGACTTATTATTCAAGTATACATTTTCTGGATACGTAATAGTTGAATAACTGCATTCGGAAAAAAATATATTGAATTTGATCACGTAGTGCTGTTGCTTTTTCTTGCACTACAATAACACACACACATATGTGATTCAATTAGTTTTTTTTTTTTTTTCATCAGATCATTACAATTAGGACCGAATGGTATAAAATAAAGCATATTCCGAAAGTGACAATTTGTTGACTGAGGGCGGCCATGACAGCGCTCCAATATTTGGAAATAAGATCAGATATTCAAGTCAGTTGATCTTTCTGTTCTTTATCGGTACAATTTTATATATCTGAAAGAAAGATGCTATAATTTTTTTTATGAAGAATAAATATGATATGATTTCGCTTCTGTTGTGAAGAAAAAAGAAGTACAAATTCTTTTTATTATTATAAACACCAGGGATTTGGAGCTTGATCGAACAATGAAAAACATGTGAAAGTGAATATATGTATATGAACAGCTACAGACAAGAATAATAAATATTCCTAGAAACACCTAATCACCTATTGAATTTACGCCAATATATATATATATATATATATATATATATATATATTATAAGAGTTTAGTCATCTGCGAGAGAGCATGGATCAGATAAATAAAACTTTTGCTGTTTGATTAAAGTTATATGTTTTCTCACCATACTATTGCGGTAGAGCTAGCATCCAAATATCCCCATGCAACCAAGTTTTAGTTGAAACTCATAGACCATCCAAAATTTGTTTACATTTTCAAATTTCATGTTCGCATGACTATGTACAAACTAGCGTCTTATTAATTGTATAGTTTTACTCCAAAAAAAAAAAAAATCATCAATTTAGTTTTACTCTGATACTAGAATATATGTCTGTTGGAAATTTATGTTGCTTTTTTCGGTTTATCGCAATTCAATAGTATTGAATTCATTCAATTGTTGAAATTATATTGGCTGCTGTTTGTCTTATGGTTTAATGAGAACATATCTGGTAAGATCATTTGTTGAAAATATTTGTTGAAATTGATTAATACCTTGGTTTAAAGGATTGATTAGAGAATGTAGGATGCGTTAACTGATTAGAAGTTAACTTTATCGCTATTGGGAAAGTGTTGTGATAATTTTTTTCCCCCTGGTCTGTACTTTATTCTTTTATCAGTAGGTTCTGATATCATTTGTTTTGATTGTTGTTATCTGCAGTTTTTTCAACTGAGGCTATGTTACTGCAAAACAGAGGAAAAGAAAATTAAAGAGTAGGCAACCACTGACTCCAATCACTTCCAAAGTCAAGAAAATCAAAATGAAATGTTATTCCTATGTAAATCTCTTGGTTACATGCAAAGAAATTTGGTTTTTAGTGGTTTATATATAATATTTGCAAACATGTGATGATTTTGGTAAATTTTTTGTCTCAGGTCATTTAAGGGAAGATTTAGAGTTATGAAGGATGGGCAAATAAGACGTTGGAGGGAAGGAAGCGGCACAATGCACATTTAAAGGTCTGTTTATTGTCCTACTGCTGGATAAAATGATAGTAGCATCATTTGAGTTCATGTGAATTTTAATGTGGTGCTTTTAGCGCAGTTGCTTTTTATAGTGCTCCTGTTATTTTCAATGCTGTGCTTAATGCATTTCGTGTCTAAACTTGTTTTCTGCTACCGTACCTTCATATAGATGTTATAGGAGTTGCATTGGTTCCATGTTGTTGCTTGTCTGTTTCTGTAGTTGTTCTAAGGATAAGGTCATGAGTATATGGTTGAGATACTGGGGAAAAAGAATCTGTTATAGAAAATTGTGGTGTATAGAGACTGATTTCCAAAAGTTTGTGATGGTACTCTATTGAATGTGCTCTACTCTGTGTGTGTGTATTGTAAAACAGAAAAAGAGCTCAATAGAAGGCCTTTCATGGGCCACGCTCCAATACATTTTAGTTGAATTTGCATGGAATGGCATGACTTTGGGCTGAAATTTTCATGTCACTCAGCTTTTCCTTCAGTTTCTTTCTGCTTTTACCATAAAAGAAGGACATGGACTATGGGGTACAATGTCTTACAAGTACATTAACTGATTTGTTTCTATTGTTGGCGTGAACTTTTGAACTGTTTCTATGATCTCCGCTTTCTTCTATCTGCTTCTTATTTATTGAATTTCATCGGCAGACTACAATAGCAGCAAGTCCTCCAATTTTCCATCCTCCTTTCCTTCAATACTTTTCACACAAAATATCTTTTCAGTTAAGTTAAAGGCAGGAAGAAATAGAAAATGTCAGTTAAGTTACAAGAGGTAATTAAAAAAGATAAATGTGGTCCCTTGTACATAGGATTACCGTATCCTTTATTTGTTAACTGCCAATTTCCATAAGTTACTTCTGCTCCTCCTAGCTTTGCATTGATGTGCACCCTTGTGTAAATTAGCATGCTGGATACATCTATATGGATCCAACCTGTATGTGACAAATATGACTTTCTTATAGGCGGATGTTTTCTTTAATTATGTGGCAAAGGATTTGCAACCTGTGGCAGAATTAGGCAGCTATATAAATAGCAAGTCGAACACCATAAGGTATAAAGGTGGAGGTGTTGCAATTAATTTTACCTAGGCTTGGGACCTTATTGAATTGTGTTGTGTTTCTAAATGTGATTGAAGCTTTCGAAGAGTGAAAATTTGCGGCTGTATTCACTTGTATAGCTGCAAGATGCAGTTCCCTTTCAGATTTTCACTTTTACTTATGTGGTATCGTCATCTGTTTCGATATTTCATTCTTGACTGTGTCGAGGAAGATGATGACAGTCTTTAGCTGAGGTGTATGGTATTGCCTGTCTACCCCTCAATTCATGGTTGTTTCTTTTTCGGTTATTTTTTTTTTGAAGTACTGCTTTATGTGGAAATGCTGTCAGCAGTACTATTGCCACATGAAAGGGATATTAGTGTGTTAATTTTTGCCTCTTTCTCCACTTCTAAACTACAAATGTTGATCATTGTGTTGTGTGCTGATGTACTACCATGTAAATGTAGAGAAGACCAACAACCTTCTCCCCCCCCAAAAAAAAAAGCGTGGAAAAAAAAAAAAGGAGGACAATGTATGTAGGCACGAAAGACTTCGTGAATCTGTAAAGAAATAACTACGAAATTTTTTTCCTCCAAAAGTAAATGAAATGTATCTGTGATTGAAAATCCAAAGTGTCATATCAATCCTGCTAACTTTTGACCGAGAACAAACATATTATAGGGTAAATTACATTGAACCTCCTGTGGTTTTGACTGTTGCCACATAACCCCCTAATATTTGAAAATATCCACTTCAACCCCTATGGTTTTATGTAAAGTAGAAAGTGGACGGAATGTACAATTTTGTACCAAACGCGCTCCAAAAGCGCGTGTAATAAAATTTTAATATCTATACAACCCCTTATGATTCATATAAATATCCACTTTACCCCCTGTGATTTTTGTAATCGTCCACGTAATTCTCCTATACTTTGAGGACGATCTAAATAATTTTGGTACCTTCATTATTTAGGAGAAGACGTGTGAAGATGTATAGACATTTTAGCAACTACAAAATGGATACGAGATCGAAGATTCCCAGTGTTACATCATCTCGCTAATCTTTTATTAGAAGCATAAAGTAAAACCAGGAAAAAACATGTACAGAATGGTCTGTCACAAGTCATAGCTTAAGAGCCTTGAATTTCTTTTGGAAAACATAGGGTTTGTTTGGATAGAGAATTTACTTGAGATTTTATTTGGAATATTTACTGTAACACTTTTTGTGATGTGATGTATATGAGATAAAAATGTTGTTGGGAAGATAAAAAGGTGATTGGAAAGTGTGATTATGACGTAAGTAAAATAAATTTTGCAAATAAATTTTGCAAATTTCTGTTATACAAACAAACCCATACTTTTTTGATACCATGATACAAAAAGCACTTAAAGATGTCATTTTATTTTGGAGGACATCTGGACAGGGATTTGACTAGTTAACATTATAATTTTGCATCTGATTTGGCGAGTCCAAAATTTTCTTATCTTTCAGGTAATGGGGAGGGAAAAGAAATGCACAAGTTTTAGGGAGTTGATTAAAAAAACAAAATCTTAAAATGCCTAAGGCAGAAAGGGTAACATTGGCAAGTTAAACAGCAGCTCTTTTGGTTGTTCTAGGTATTGACCTCAGTTTCTTCAGGAAAAGATTGAATGAAAAGGGGCCAGAGTTGAATGAAAGAGCGAGAAATTGGATTTTGTAGAAGAGCAGGACAAACTATTGAAATCCAGTAGTGGTTGAAAATCAGAAATTCTTGCCTTGTTTAACATTTAGCTACTCAGACAAGGGAGGGACATGGACCATAACTTTACAGATAATTATATCTGAGTAAAACTTTGAGCACACAAGATTCTTCATCCTATCAAACCAATAACCGATGCAAAATGTCACCTAGGAGGCATTTCAGATGGCTGACTATTCAGTGCAAAACTAAACCATGTTCAGGATTAGACGGTAGAGCTCAAAATGAACGAGATGAGAGTTACAGAAGATGCCCTCGACCAGAAGTTTTGAACTCTTACAGATAACAATCTACTCTTATATTTCAAACTATTTTTTGTAAAGATAAGGAAAATGCCAAGGAAATTCTGTCTTGGTTCGAGAATAGGGGAGAAATTTCTAAAAATGTTATGAATTTTAATTTTTTTCTGCAAATAGGGTGATTTGGGTGTAGGGTTCAAACCAGTGAATTTCGCATTTGGAAAATGCAAGTTCCAGTGGTCTCGCATTTCCCAAATGCGAGTTCAATGGAAAATGACAAATAAAAAAAAAGAAAATGAAAAGAAGAACTCGCATTCTATGAATGCGAGTTCCTTGGGAAATAAAAAAAAATGATTAGAACTCGTATTCGGTGAATGCGAGTTCTCTTAAATATTGTAAATCGCATTCCCTGGATGGTTGAAATTTATTTCAATTTAAAAAAAAAAAGTAATTTGAATTGCAGTTGAAACTCGCATTTGAAATAAAAATAATAATTTTTTTGAAGTTGTATTCTAAGAAGACATGTTTACTTTCCAAATTCTCATTACCTAAATGCGACTTCACTTATAAGTAAAATTTATAAAAAAAAATGAATTTTTTCCCCTCTTTATTTTTTTTCTTTACTACTGATGATTAATTTGTTATGTAGTGAACATTGTGCGTAATCCCCAAACCCCAAACCCCAAACCCTAAACCCTAATAAAATCGAAACCCTAAATCCTACAACCCTAAAGATTAGTAACCGTAATCCCGAAACCATAAACCCTAAAACGAAAACGCCAAGGCCCTAAACCCTAAACCCTAAATCCTAAACCCTAAACCGTCCTAAACAATGTTAATGTCAATTGGATTGAATGCGAGTTGCCAAACTGTCCTAAGCAAACTGGATTGATGATATGTATCTACCAAATTCCTTTGTCGCCACCAATGTCAATTTCTCAGTACTTGAAATTCAGTTTGATGTGTTTAATTTACATGGTTCAGCTTGAGAAGAGTCTCATCATAATTAATTGTGAACAGTTGATTCTGATTTGATTTTGGAATATTAGGTAAAGATGATTTGATTGTCTTCATTGATACCCATAAAAAAAAAAAAGGGCTCATGTAGTAATTGTGAAGTCAAAACAAAATTTCCTTGTATGATCTGTAGATAACCATACACATAATTGTACCACACGGGTTCATAGTTTTTCATTTTACTAGAGAAACAAGTTTAATTGTATGATATCTACGATCAAATACAAGTGGAGTTACACTGAGGTTCTCACAAATACTTGACATTGTCTTCGTCAATATAATCCCTAAAACCCGCAAGTGGGCAATTGTCTATAACCTTATAACATCATAACCCACAAGCGGGTTAATGTGTTACCAAAAATTCCTTAAATAACGGGAAACTAGTTACCAAACACCCTCTTAGGGCCGCAAATGAATCTAGCCGGCTATGGATAGACTAAAACTCCTGCCAAAGAAACACAATTTTTCAAACTCAAACATGAATATACTAAACTCAATAATTTTCAACTCTCCCCAATGAAAATACAAGATCATTTTGAGTTACTCATGCCATGTATAATAAACTCGATAACTTTCGAGCATTTAATTTCACTGTGTTAGTAAATTTTTCTACCCGCTTTTTTCTGGTTTATGAAGCAATAGTTGGGTTTATATCTCTTCTTGTATTGGTTAATTTGTGTAACATATTTTGTGGATAGTTTAGTGAGAGTATGAGTTTATGTAAAAGTATCTTGACGTTGAAAATTCTTCTAATTTATAGGATAGTTTTATTCCTTTAATAATGGTTACAATTTACAACTTATGCTTGTAATACATGATACATAAATGTCATAATACGATAAAAAAAATGGACGTAATTAGCGTGAAACGGAAAAAAAATATAAATGGAAAACAAAATTTGCATCGAAATGGAAAAAAAGCAACAAACGGAAAAAATAATTGCATCGAAATGGAAAAAAGGAAAAATCAGCACAAAATGCGAGTTATCACTGCGGAAAAATATATTCCTTCCGCTTTTTTTCTTTTCATCCAGAATTACCATAACTCGATTTGTTAAATGCGATATGGAAAATATAATAATCTTTCCACTTTTTTCGTCAGTCGCAAAATTTGTTAAACGCTAAAATCACAATTTCAAACTCTTATGCAAATGCAAGTAGAAATTTGTCGGTTCGAGAATAGGGTAGGGTCCTGGCCCTTAAATTCAGATAAGAAAAGAGTTACAAACTTTCACCTCCGTATAAGTTCCGGCCAGGATGATTGGGAAGATGAAACCAATTTGAACCGCTCACATCACAGTAGTAGTAGCGTAAAGGCCTTAAGTCGGGGGTGCAGCCATGACATAAGGTATTACTTTCACACCTCTCTCTCTATCGATAGATAGAGAGATCCGCTGAGTGCTCTACAGGCCGCGCCTTACATGTGCTCAACAGGCCGCACTCCATCTTGAGCCTCAATCTATGCGCACCATAGATTCCAACTGCACCATCAGAAAAAGCCCATATTGACCAGAAGCCATCACAGCGCTATGTTGTACTCGCAATGGAGATGAAGAAAGTGAGTCTCGTGGATTCCGCTGCAATACTAGCCAGACATTACAATTCTCGTGGCTCATCATGGACCGTCCCGAGCTTGAGGCTTTGCCAGAAGAAGGATTGAGAGGCCTTGCCGGTTCAAACGTGACAGCTCTGCCAGAGGAAGTCAAGCACTTCCCCGCACTACAAATACTGAGACTCTCGTCATTTCACAATCTAACTTCATTGCCTGACTGGTTTGGAGACCAGCTTACTTCTCTTCAGCGCCTGTGGCTAGGGCATTGTCCGAAGCTTGAAACACTTCCGTCCCGCATGCAGATGATTACCCCACTCCATCGTTGCAGATAGATTACTGCCCTCTGCTGCGACCACGGTGTGGAAAGGGAGGAGCGGAATGGCACAAAATTAAGCATATCCCGAAAGTGAGAAGCTATAGGTAATACAATTACATAAATATGGTGGGTCAGCATGTTCATGCATCATGCAGGAAACTATTCGTGTACTGTCCTGTAAGTGTTACAGAGAAGACCAAAATTCCCGTCGCCTAAAAGATATTTTTTTTTTTTAAATAAGAGGATAATGCAGGAAATTAATGCATTCTTATTCAGAATAATTGATGTCTTTTTTTTTCTTTTTTTTTTTTTTTGCGGAAGTGCATATGTCAGTTTTTTAAACAACCAAAAAAAAAAAAAAAGATATCTCCTTGAATTGATAGTTGTTCCAGGAAGTTCACATGCATCCTTGAATTGCTTTTGGAGCTCAAAAGATTGCCCATGGAGTATAGGTGGTCGGAACTCTCATCTTTAATACATTAAGAGACGGGCAATTTATAAAGCTAAAATTAATTTGGAGCTGATCTGCTGCAAGGGATTAGACAAGTCAGCATGGTGATTTGAACTCTGCATACCAAATCGCAATTTGGTTGGATTTGGGCATGATTTTCTCCTGATTTAAGGAAATAATATGCTTTAAAAATGCCCTAAGGGGGATATCCACAAGCAAGACAGAGGGCTGGATTAGTGGTTAGAAACGAAAAAGCCTTGCTGGTCCATAATGTGCCCCTCGCATTGAAAATGTAGCTTAGACTATGAAGGGACATGGAACATCAATTCATTTTGCAACTGTTTAACTACTGGGGAAAAAAAGGGGAAAAAAATGTAAAAGATGGGCAAAAGCAGCATAACTGAATCATTCTTAGCTCTGCATCCCAAAGAGTTTTCTGGGGCCTTTTGCTTTCAAAACTCCGTAAATTCGCAGAACGTTCAAGGATCCGACAGTTATATGGAGCCTTTGCTTGTAATTTGTAACGGTGCAGGTAACTCTAAGGTTTATTTCAGGTTTCCGATAAATTAAATTAAACACGTCAATCTTTAATTGAATTTCATCTCATGAATTTCTTGCAGATCATGTTATAAATCATCTATAGTATAATATCGTGTGCAAAAAAAGAGGCATGAATTTAATTGCCAACCCTCAACTTTTACTGGTAAATTCACACTTAGGTTCCAACCCATGACAAAATTTCTTGGATGCAACCTTATTTTGGTCCGCCATTTTCAATAATTGTATGCTACACCAGCTAGAAGTGCCAATTACATTTCCAGGACAGCAAATTCGTCCCTGTCTTCTTCAGCTAATTCTGGAGAAGTCGCTTGTCATTTCGTCAATCATAGCAAAAAAGAAAAAAAAAGAAATTGTAATGTATCTAACTGATGATCCTTTTTTTTTTTTTTTTGTAATTCATTGATTGATTATATGTTTGAAATATAATGCAATATATCAAATTGTTGTGTGGAAGTAGTTTGGGCATGCAATGCATCACAAAAAATTAAGACCAGATTTTGCTTGTCACTCTCAATCAACCATTATCCACTGGAACCTTCACTTCCTCGATCGGTCGTATTCTTTACTTGTGAAGATATTTGTCTTACTTTCATAACCAACCGAAGATATGGAAAGTGGTAAACACCGACCCTATCCCGAATGGTCCAGATTTGGACTAGCAAAATTGGATGTAAGACGAAATCTGCTTTGGGATAAGATGAGTGAAGATTGTGAGATTTCTAAACTAAATATAAGGGCTGCGAGATTTGTTGATTAGTTGTGCATATGCGTGATTAGCCCGTTGTAGGATTTGGGGGATGATTGCCTGTGGTGAGGGATTTTGCATTCCTTTGTAAATATTTATGAATGTACACATGTATTATATCCTTTTACTTATATCTGAAAATAAAGGACCTAACTGCTGAATACGACCGAAGGACTAGAAACATGAAGTCAAGACATGATGATCAAAAAAAAAAAAAAAATTTAGGAAGTCGAAAAGCAACTAATTAATATCTTAGATCTCCCTAGTGAATCCAACTTCTTTGAAATGGGAGGAAATTCTCTGAAGGAGAATTTATTTTGTTTTGCAGGAAAGAATACATGTTTCTTTTATACGAAACATCCTAACATTATCAATTAAATCAACTTTCCTTGGCACTTAGACCAAAAAAATGGAAAAAAAGAAATCCAATGTCACGTGGGCCGAAATTGGACGTAATCAAACCAGGCTAAGATTGTAGGACGATCCTCACAAATCCTTTGCTTGTAACTTGGAAAACTTGGAAGTGTTAGCTTGATTTAACATGTCGTGCAAATTTATTCGTTATCAAATTCCCAGTATACTTCCAGTTGACAGAAAATTGCTTGCATGGAACCTGATTTAGGTCCATAATGTTCATTACTTGTATCCTACACAACCTGGAAAGTGGATGCAAGAACTCAGCTTTGCTTTCTTATGAATACAAGTAGCGATTCCTTACCTATTATTATTACTATTACTTTCTCCTGTTTACCGGACCACCTGCATTGCAAAAGGTTTCGCTACTATAAATTAGCTTCTTTCTTTGGTTCAATTATCATCTTCATATCTAAATATTCTCTTCTACTTGAACCCAGACTTTCCAGAGCGTAGCATTACAATATATAGGGAATTTCCGCATATTTGTCGGATCTGTTGCTGCGTCGCCGGAGTTTTCATTCTCTCAAGAGTAAGTGTGCTCTTAACTAGTTGATCAAATAATTGTTTGGTTTTAGTATAGCTTCTACTGTTTTTCTTTTTTTTTTTTTGAAATATTTCTTTTGCTAATCTTTTATTGATCGACAAATAGATTTCTACGTATATATTTTGCACTTTGCGCTTTGATCTTGACGGGTGTCAAATTCATCTTTGGATTTGTTTGATGGTTCAATAACATGTGGTTATGCATACGGCATGTATGTCGAGCTCACCTAACTTACCATGTATATGTACAAATTAATAATTATTATCCTCTTTTGCATATATATACTTTTCTTATTTAATCTTACTTACCCCTTGTATCTATTTACTTTCTCTAATTAATCTTACATTTTCAAAAATATGACACCTAAAAATATATCTTAACTCATGCCCTATGACATCCGCTAGATGAATCCTTTTTCTTGGATGGAATCTTATTTCGGCCCACCATTTTCAGTAATTGTATGCTACACAATCTGGAGAGTAGATGATGCATCATGCATTACATTCACTTGACTCTCTCATCACTAACAGTATGGAGTATGGACTACTGCATTGAGCGTAATGCCATTATTAGGGGAACAAAATTTAATTATGCAAATTTTTGTTACATAAAAGAGTCTTCCCATTAATCATGTAAGCTCTTTTTTCTTTTCTTTTTTTTTCCAGTCAGAAAAAAGTGTCAATTACGTTTCGAGGAAAGCAAATTCCTACCCTATCTTCTTCAACTAATTGTGGACAAGTTATTTGTCATTTCATCAATCATAGGCAAAAAAACAAAAGTAATTTATCTAATTCCTGATTCATTGATTGATTATTTGGTTTGAAATATAATGCAATGTATCTAATTGTTGTGTGGAAGTAGTTTGGGCATCACAAAAAATTAGGACCAGATTGTGGTTATCACTCTCAATCACTGTCGTAAACTTGGGAGTCTAGTTCCAGTTTCATTCCAATTGACAGAAGGATTGCTCTCATGGACTCTAATTTGAGGTCCATAGTGTTCAATACTTATATCCTACACAACCTGGAATGTGGATGCAAGAATTTAAGTTTGCTTTCTTATCAATATATCAATATATAAATATATAAGTAGCGATCCCTTACCTATTACTAATTTACTTTTACTTTCTCCTGCATACTGAACCATCTGCATTACAAAAGGTTTAGCTATTATAAATTACGCTTCTTTCTTTGGTTCAATTATCATCTTCATCTAAATATTCTCTTCTGCTTAAACTCCAAGCTTTCAGGACATAGCTTTACAATATACAGGAGGGAACGGATCTGTTGCCGCCTTGCCGGAGTATTAATTCTCTCTCAAGAAAGTGCTCAAGTGCTTTTAACTAGTTGATCAAATAATTGTTTGGTTGTGGTACAGCTTTTAACCTTTTTTTTTTCTTTTACATTTCTTCTGCTAATCATTTATTCGTCATCAAAAAGAGTTCAGGGTCGGGATATAGATTCCCGCTTTTCTTGTTTTATTATGTATATATTTTGCACTTTGCGCTTTGATCTTGACGGGTGTCGAATTTGTCTCAGGTTTTGATTGATGGTTCAGTAGCTTGTAGTTAAGCATAAGGCATGTGTTTCGAGTAACACGTCCATTAACCCCCAAAAAAAAAATTTTTTAAAAGTTGTTGTATGCAAAAAGAAAATTCAATATTCAGAGTTTAGCTCTGTACTGATTTTGGAACTTCCGAGAAGAGAAAATCCATTTAAGTTGTTTGCTACATGATGTTGCCTTTGTCACCCAAAGAAAAAAAAAACATATGCTCAATAAGTTTCAACGCAATCATATGGTTGTAACTGCAAAATAGCCTACCATGAAAAAGATATTGGGGATAGGGCTTGAAAGCTTCCAAAAAAAAAAAAAAAAACTTAAACCTTACAATTTGAGCCGTCTTTAGCTTCATTTCTTGTGGATTTCTAGTAATTTCATTTTAGTGTCTTTACTTTCAACTTGGAATAATCTTGTGAAAAAAGCTTACTCTATAAGCAAACATACAAAAGAAGCATGATAGTTATCATCAACCTTCACTTTTTCTACTGGTAAATTCACAGTTAGCTTCCAAGTTCCACCTCGTGGAAAAATTTCTGGGATGGAATCTAATTTAGATCCCTCATGTTCAAAAGTTTATTACTACAAAAGAACCTGAAAAGCAATGCAATAATTCCACTCTAGATTCTTATGTCATTGCCTGGAAAAAATCTAATCTATAGGTCGACCACATTCAATAATTGTAATACTCTACTGCTCGGCAATTTCACAGATCTACTTTCTTGTCAATAACAGTACTACCACTTTGTCCTCAATCAATATATAATAGACCCTCTCCATTGCCAAAAAGCCTTGCATACACTAGTAATTGTTTCTACACAGGTTCAAGTTAATCATCTTCCTCCAACTGTTTTTTGTTTTAAACTTTACTTTGGGTAATTAAGTAGCTTCACAATATACTAGGTATATTTCCACATTCACTGGATCAGCTATTCCCAGAGATTTCTTTTTTTTTTGTTTTATCTCAAGTAAGTGCTGAGTTTTATTATTTTCTTTTACTTAACTTAAAGTTTATTTGTTTATCTTTTTTTTTTTTAACATAGCCCTACCATATAAAGGGAATTTCTGCATATCCAACATATCATCTTTTGCCAGAGTGTTCATTCTCTCCCAAGTAAGTGCTGAATTTCTGTTTTCTTTTTAATACACAATTTTATTTGAAATATACATGGCTTCGATATGTGTTTTTAACGTTTCTTCTTCGGCTAGTTTATACGTTTATATGTTGCCGAGTAGCATCCAGGGCTGGGATTGCTTCATGTTGTTCTTGGTTTAATATATTAGTTTGGATGCACGTGCATTGCATATCACCAGTGTTGGGTAATTTTCTTGAAACCAATAAGAAGGGTAAAATATTGAAAATAGCACAGTATATATAATCTAATGCAATACGAATTAAACTTCTAAACTCTAGATCTATTATGACTCTTATTCATAAATTTTCATGATCAGACTAATGCGTCACTTGAATTCATAAAAGTATAGATCCGTAATGTCTTGCATCATCATTAATTTTAGGGCACCAATAAATTCATTATAGCGCAAAGAAAACCACTTTACTCCCTGCAAAAAAATTATTTCAATACTGAGAAATCTTTAGGGACAGATACTTGTTACTACCAGTGCCATAAATATTCTCTTTTACTTGCTTTCTGTCGGAATGTGCTTTTTTAATACTTAATTTTTTTGTTCTCATATTACTGAGGCTTTGCTAATCTTCTATATAAAGTTGCACAATTTTACTCAAAAAATCAAAAGAGAATAAAATCAAGCACTACTGGCTTCTATATTTGTTGCCCTTTTCCTTTCAATGTAATGCTGTTTGTGGAGATTTCAAGTTCTACATTCCTCGTATAGTAATTTCTAGCATTCTTATGCTAATTTATTTTAGACACACAAATTTTTATTGCGTGGTTTTTTCTTTTTTCTTTTTTTAAAACTAAGCAAGGTTTCGATTGAAAGCTTTTCCTTTTGTCTGTTTTGGGCATATAGATGAATAATCTATCTTCTGGAAGGGAATGGTTGGAGTAGGATTTTCCAGGTTGACATGCTTTCTAATTTCATCATATTGATCCTGAAAGCAGAACCCCAACTCCTCCCCCCTTTCAAAAAAAAAAAAAAAAAAAGCTCCCAAAAAAAAGTAGTTGTGGAGTCATACTGAAATAAATGAAGGGACATTTTTAAAAAATGTGGTGATTTGATTACATGAGTCAGGATTTCTCTACAAACCAAACTAACCAAAATTAATTAGTTGGTTAGGCATTGAATTTTGAAGAGTTAGGAATGCAAACATTGTTTTGCTGTAGAATTTAGAATGCTGTACGTCTGAACATTTTGGGCATCTTTTTGTACTTTTTTTCGTCAATTTTCCAAATATAAGTCCTGATTTTCTTTCCAAAATTCTATTTTAGTTATTCTGAAAAGATACTATCCTACCATAAGTTAAAATTAAGCTGGAAGCAATTCTAGAAGAAAGCAGTAGTGATAACTTCCTGATCGGGTGAAAGCTCAGAGTTTATATATTTGAAGCAATGTAGTACACCACTGGATAGATACTAGAGCAGGAAATTCCTTAAAGAAGTTCTAAGAATTCAGGCTAATTAATATAGGAAGGGAAATTATAGTTTCCTACTGTTCTTCTTTGTTTCCTAAGAGTAATGGTTAAAAAAAAAAAAAAAAAAAACTAAGGCCAAGGAATTTCCATCAATCCAAGATTTTATTTGTCAACAAAATAGTGGAAATTGCTTATATTTGTAAACTAAAGTTTCAATTCTGTTATTACCAAAACAACCTCAAAAGTCATGAAAAGGCACTACATTTGGAAGCATAACAAAGTCATCAAAATCTATGATGATTGTACAACCGAAATAGATCTTAGAAAGGCGTTTTACCAACGGCCACTTCTACTATCTAATATGAAAATAGATAGAGATATTTTGCACTTTGCTCTTTGTAAGAGCAAAAATCCGACCCGCCGACCTGACTTGGTACGTGCCCTTGCTCACGAGCCGAATTGACCTGGATGGCCTTCTAGTCACGAGTCGAACTGACTTAAACATGTAAGGACAAAGCGGGACTGGCTCCCCGGGGTAGCTCCGATGCTTAAGTCAGTAGAGTACCAGCCGAACTAGTGGATGCACAATCAAAGAGAGTTGTAGTATAATGTATGGCGTACCTTCCAGTGTGTTTTACCTGGGTATTTATAGGCAATAATGAGATAAGGAATCAGGAGTTATCGTTGATCTCAAACGCTATTTTAGATAGCGATAGAATTATCCCCTAATTTGATAAGATAAGGTTGAGTAAGAGTTCTTGTTTATCCGAACGTCTCCCATTGCTCATTGAGCTCGATTTGGCCAGTTCGGCCATTGAGCTCGATTTGGTCAGTTTGGCCATTGAGCTCGATTTGGCCAATTCGGCCATTGAGCTCGATTTGGCCAGTTCGGCCATTGAGTTCGGCATGGTTCGCCATTGAGTTCGGCCTGATCAGTTCGGCCATTGAGCTCTGCATGGTCTGCCATTGAGTTCGGCCTGATCAGTTCGGCCATGTCAACCTAGTCAGTTCGGCCATCTGATCCGAACAGACAAGATAAGGTGCCACGTGTGCCATATCTATTTATAACACTTACACTCTTGTATATTAAAGAGGCTGAATTCATTTTTGGTTGTGTTTGACTTTATTTTTTTTGGTATTTTCTAGTTTGGCATGAAGTATATATTTCGAATAACCTATTCTCTCCAAAGTCTGCAGAATTTCTTTATCTTTTTTTTTTCAAGCTCTTTTTTTGGTTGAAATATAAATGGCTTCCATGTGTTTATGACATTTCTTCTACAAGTGTACTTTAATATGTTGCCAAATGGCTTCCAAGGCTGGAATTTTGGCTTCCTGTTATTCTTGAAACCAATAAGAAGGGTCAAACACTCAAAAGTGTTACAGTGCAATATGCATCCGTTACATTATATAAAAAGACGAAAAGTACGTTCCATTCTTTTAGCTAATGCATCGTGAATTAAACTCCCAAAATCTGGAGCTATTATCACTTGAATTCATAGTTTTTGACAGTTATGCGCTAATGAATCACTTGGATTCATATACGCATCGGTCCATAATCTCTTGCATCATGATGAATTATAGCGTACAAATGAATTAAGCAATCCCACAAAACCCGTTTACAATATAATTAAGTTCTCCCAGAAAAATGTGTTGCATTACCAGTCGAGTATCAGGAAAAGCAATAAGAGAGAGACCCTAGGACCAGAAACAAAAGGATTTTGCGAAAATATATGCCCCAGCAGAGCATAATATGAGAAGATGATTATGTGAAATTGCTAAAATAGACTCCACACCCTGTACATTTTGCAGAAGATTACATCAAAACTGAAACAGGAGATATTAGACCAGACAGGATTTTTCACCTTGTTCGGAATTTTATTTACTTTTACATGTTGGTGTAGGTAGCATTATTCGGTTCATTTATTTGATGATATCTAACTTTTTCTAGGTTTAATTGTAAGAGAAACACAGTCACCTCTAATAAGTTATTATAATGTTGCTCTTGTTCTTTTCCTATCGCTCCCCCTCCCCCAAACCAAAAAAAAAAAAAATAAAAGAATGTAGTTAACATCGACTTTAACTTTCCTGAACCGTGATTTTTAGGTCACACGCGATGGAAGCGCTTGTGGGAACTCTCATAGAGACTTTGAATTCTATGATCCAGCAGGAGCTTGGATTGCTTTGTGGTGTTGCAACTGACATGCAAAGGCTTTCAAGCTTGCTGTCCACCACCAGGGCAGTGCTTGAAGATGCTGAGCAGAAGCAATTCACAGACAAGGCAATACAACTGTGGCTTCAGAAGCTCAATGGTGTTGCCTATGAAACTGATGACGTATTGGATGATTACGCAACTGAAGCCTCAAGAGTCAAGTACAAAAATTCTGGCTGCTTTCGTTTGATGTGCTACCGTCTAGCAGGAAACTTAGTGTTTCGTCACAGGATTGGGAAGCGGATGAAGGAGGTCCTTGAAAATTTAATGCAATTGCTGAAGAGCAAAAAAATCTTGGTTTGAGTGATCAGAGGAGTGGGAGGAACGACTTTCAGGTTGATCCCACTCCGGCACGTGAGACTGGTTCCTTACTGAATGAACCTGATCTAGTCCTTGGAAGGGACGAGGAGAAAGAGAAGATTGTAGAAGTATTGGTAAATCAAGTTAACAATAATCAAAATGTATCAGTCCTCCCTATACAGGGTGTTGGAGGCATTGGAAAGACAACACTTGCCCAATTGGTCTTCAATGATGAGCGCGTGAAGGAACATTTTAAGCCAAGACTCTGGGCTTGGGTTTCAGAGAAATTTGACGTGAAGGGGATAATAAAAGCCTTAATCGAGTCTGCAAAAGGAGGGTCTTCCACTGGAGCTTTACCTCTAACATTGGATACTCTCCAGAGTAATCTTCAAGCGTTAATAAGAGGGAGAAAATACTTGGTTGTTCTAGATGATGCTTGGAATTATAGTGAAGACGAGTGGAAGAAACTGAAATCTGTTCTGGAATGCGGATCAGAAGGTAGTTCAATCATCACAACAACTCGTATGGAAAAGGTTGCTGAAATAATGGGGACATTAGATACATATTATCTATCAAGTTTGTCAGACGATCAATGTTGGTCAGTATTTAGCCAAAGAGCATTTGGCCCTCAGGAGGAAGAAAAATATCCTGAGCTTGTTGCTATTGGAAAAGAGATCGTAAAAAAGTGTGGTGGTGTTCCGCTAGCTGCAAAGGCTCTTGGAGGCTTTCTACGATTTAAGAGGAAAGAAACCGGGTATTGGAACTCTGTGAAAGATAGTGAAATTTGGAGCTTACCTCAGGATGAAACAGGCATCTTGCCCGCTCTGAGATTGAGCTACCTTAACCTTCCTGTGGAGTTTAGAAGTTGCTTTGCACATTGTGCAGCATTTCCCAAGGGGTCTGAAATTAGAAGAGAGGAGATAATACATTTGTGGATGGCAAATGGATTAATTTCATCTAATGGAAGGATGGAAGTGGAAGATGTTGGTGATGCTGTGCTGACTGAACTACATTATAGATCACTGTTCCAAGCTGAGAAGTATGGCAGTGTTCTCACTTTTAAGATGCATGACCTTCTCCATGATCTGGCTCAATCTGTAATGAAGGGTAAACATGATGGAACAGAATCAGATAGTACCATTCGGAATCTGTTACTGGATTTGAAAGATGATCAGCTAATTGTGGCGTTTCCTTTTACAAGAATGACAGGAACTGATCAGTACTCTTCTTTCTTGTCAAGATATGGCTCCCTGAGGACGTTCATTGCATATCCAGAATGGATAGGGAAATTTAAAGAGTTGTCGCCTGCAATAAGCAAGCTGAAACATTTAAGATATCTAAATCTTTCAGGATCCGACATTGTTGAACTACCCAATTCAATTTGTGACTTGTGGAATTTGCAGATTTTATACCTAAGTCATTGTCGTGAACTTCAGAGACTACCCAATGGCATGAGATTCCTCAGAAATCTTCAACATCTTTGTCTGGAACGCTGCTTGAGCTTGACTCACATGCCAAGTGGAATTGGGCAGTTGACTTGCCTCCGGACGTTGAGTATGGTCGTCCTGGGTGGGGAAGAAGGCTTCCGACTGGGTGAGCTGCGAGAATTAAATAACCTTAGAGGAACTCTACAAATGAAGCACCTTGAGAGGGTTAAACACAAAAAGGATGCAGAAGAAGCCAATTTAATAGCAAAACAGAGTCTCCGCAAGTTGTATTTGGAGTGGGATTCAGAAAGGAGGTCTCAGCCATACAACGATCAGGGAGTGCTTGAATCCCTCAAACCCAGCCCTAACCTTCAATATCTAGAAATAAGAGGCTTCAAAGGTTCATCATCATTTCCACCTTGGATTTCAACTGTCACAAGTGTTTTGGTGCGCCAAAGTGCAGCGGAGTACATCATAGATGGGGCCCAGGAGAGTGCTGCCGCTGCAAGGTCCCCATCGTTGAAACAACTGCACTTAATTGGTATGCCCAACCTAAAAGGAATGTTAGGAAGAGAAATCCAAGGTGCTACTACTGCTGCCGCCGCTACCACTCCAGAGGTATTCTCTCAACTTCAATCCCTGAGTTTTAATAATTGCCCAATGCTGACATTGCCATTGCCACGCATGCCGTCCCTAAAAAAGTTGGAGTCTCGAGGTGCCCGCCGAACATGGCATGGGCATCCATCTCCAACCTCACCAGCCTCAATTCCCTTGAAATTGAGAATGTTGACGGATTGAGTTGTTTTCCAGAAGAGATGTTACAAAATCTTAGTCTTCTTGAATATCTGGGAATTATGTATATGGAGGATCTGCGAGCCTTACCTGGCAGAAGTTTGGCTAGCCTCACAGCTTTGAAGAAGTTGGACATCAAGGACTGTCCCAAGCTGACGTGTCTGCCAGAAGAAGGATTGAGAGGCCTTGCTTCTCTCCAGAAACTTTATCTGTTCGATTGCGATAATTTGGTGAGTCTCTCAATGGGTATGAAAGCGCTCAAATCCTTGACTTTTGTAAACATCGGATCGTCAGAGGCTACGGCTCTGCCAGAGGAATTGAAACACGTCCCTGCACTACAAGAATTGCATATAGGGTATTTTTCCAATCTAACTTCATTGCCAGACTGGTTTGGACGAGACCACCTGACTTCTCTTCAACACCTGTCAATATATGGATGTCCGAAGTTTGCAACGCTTCCATCAAGCATTCAAATGATGACAGCACTCCAAAGTTTGACTGTTAGCGGCAGCAAATTGCTGAGGCCACAGTACCAAAGGGAAGGACCGGAATGGCACAAAATAAAGCATATTCCAAAAGTGACAATTTGGGAGTGATCTGTTAATTGGAGCTGATCTGCTGCAGAGGGGATTATACAGGTTAACATGATGACCAAATAACAATTTCATTTTAAAATACAAGGCACATTGTGATTTGGCGAGTCAAAATTTTCATACTGTTTATGGATGGGTGAGTAATTAGTAGAAGAAAAAGCTTGAGGAGTTTCTCCTAAATAATAAGTTAATAATGGTGCACCTTGTCACATTATTGTGCAATTTCACATAATAGCAGGTATGGATTATGTTTTTCTCCATTTCTTCCAAAGACTTATCTCATTCAAGTATACATTTTCTGGATACGTAATAGTTGAATAACTGCATTCGAAAAAAAATGTTGAATTTGATCACCTAGTACAGGTGCTTTTTCTTGCATTGCAATAACACACACACACACATATTCCTGGTTCAATTAGTTTTTTTTTTTCATCATTACAATTAGGACCCGAATGGTATAAAAATAAAGCATATTCCGAAAGTGACAATTTGTTGACTGAGGGCGGCCATGACAGCGCTCCAATATTTGGAAATAAGATCAGATATTCAATTCAATTGATCTTTCTGTTCTTTATCGGTACAATTTTATATATCTGAAAGAAAGATGCTATCATTTTTTTTGTGAAGAATAAATATGATATGATTTCGCTTCTGTTGTGAAGAAAAAAGAAGTACAAATTCTTTTTATTATTATAAACACCAGGGATTTTGAGCTTGATCGAACAATGAAAAACATGTGAAAGTGAATATATGTATATGAACAGCTACAAACAGGAATAATAAATATTCCTAGAAACACCTAATCACCTACTGAATTTACGCCAATATATATATATTTATATGAGTTTAGTCATCTGCAAGAGAGCATGAATTAGATACATAAAAATTTTTGGTGTTTGATTAAAGTTATATGTTTTCTCACCATACTATTGCGGTAGAGCTAGCATCCAAATATCCCCATGCAACCAAGCTTTAGATGAAACTCATAGACCATCCAAAATTTGTTTACATTTTCAAATTTCACGTTCGCATGACTATGTACAAACTAGCTTCTTATTAATTGTATAGTTTTACTCCAAAAAAAAATCATCAATTTAGTTTTACTCTGATACAAGAACAGAGTGGTCCATAACAAATAATAGTTAATCCTTGAATTTCTCTAAAGAACCGACATATGATCCTAGCATTTAAATATGTTATTTACTTGGACTGCTAATATATTTTGAAAGAATGAAATCAAGAAAGTTTATGGAGAAAGGAGATAATAAATGTAAGTGTACACTTTCAAATGCTAATTCAGTGTAGATTGGGTATGCAAAACTAGTATCTATTGGAAAATTTTGTTGGTTCTTTTTTAAATTGCATTTAAACAAATAATAAAATAATTGTGTATATAAGACAAAATTAATTAACGAATGTGTTAACGGTTTACAAATAATAAAATTAAAGGCGGAGGTGCTCAAAACCCCAGCAGAAAACCCCAAGAAAAACACACAGTAGAACACTCTCACGGGCACACGTGAGCCCACAATGAGACCTGAGAGACGATGCAAAGATGGTGCTCAAAACTCCGGCCACTGGCTTCGGCACTGCATTCCTAAGCAAAATCCCAGAACCCCACCTCAATTTCCATACGGGCCCTCCACATTTCTCCTAATTTGCTCAACAAATCTTCTGCTCAATTTGCTATTTTCCCCAACCTTCAAGATGTCCCTCAAGTTCCTCACCCCTCAAACTCCAATCCCTCTCATCTTCCTCTGCCTGTAAGTAAATTTCAGAATCCTTTTCTTATTTTGTTCTCACGTTCCATTTCTTGTTTTCTGGCTAGTAAGAGCATTTTTGAATTAAAAATTTGGCTTTTTTATTTTGTGATGGCCAGAGAGGTTTGTAGCAAATTTCAGCTGAAAAATGATTACTTTGTTCTTTTGGGGGGCTTTTTAGAGGCTGTTGTTGTTGCTTTTAAGTATGGATTTGATTTTAGACTAACAACAGAGGAGATACGTCTGTTGGAAATTTATGTTACTTTTTTGGGTTTATTGCCATTTAATAGGATTGAATTCATTCAATTGTTGAAATTTTATTGGCTGCTGTTGGTCTTATGGTTTAATGAGAACATATCTGGTAAGATCATTTGTAGAAAGTTATTTGTCGAAATTGATTAATATCTTGGTTTAAAGGATTAATTAATAAGAATGTAGGATGTTTTAACCGATCAGAATAAAAAGAATGTAGGATGCGTTAACTGATCAGAAGTTAACTCTATCGCTATTGGGAGAGTGTTGTGGTCTTTTTTTTTCCTGGTCTGTACTTTATTCTTCTATCAGTAAGTTCTAATATCATTTGTTTTGATTGTTGTTGTCTGCATGTTTTTCAAGTGAGGTGTATTACTGCAAAACAGAGGAAAAGAAAGTTAAAGAGTAGGCAACCAGTGACTCCAATCACTTCCAAAGTCAAGAAAATCAAAATGAAATGTTATTCGTATGTAAATCTCTTGGTTACATGCAAGGACATTTTTTTTTAGTGGTTTATATATAATATTTGCAAACATCTAATGATTTTGGTAAATTTTTCGTCTCAGGTCATTTAAGGGAAGATTTAGAGTTATGAATGATGGGGAAATTAGACCTTGGAAGGAAGGGAAGTGGCACAATGCACATTTAGAGGTCTGTTTATTGTCCTACTGCTGGATAAAATGATAGTAGCATCATTTGAGTTCATGTGAATTTTAATGTGGTGCTTTTAGCATAGTTGCTTTTTATAGTGCTCCAGTTATTTTCAATGCTGTGTTAATGCACTTCGTGTCTAAACTTGTTTTCTGCTACTGTACCTTCATATAGATGTTATAGGAGTTACATTGGTTCCATGCTGTTGCTTGTATGTTTCTGTAGTAGTCCTAAGGAAAAGGTCATGAGTATATGGTCGAGATACTAGGGAAAAAGAAACTGTTATAGAAAATTGCGGTGTATAGAGACTGAATTCCAAAAGTTCGTGATGGTACTCTATTGAATGTGCTCTACTCTGTGTATATGTATTGTAACACAGAAAAAGAGCTCAACAGAAGGCCTTTCATAGGCCATGCTCAAATACATTTTAGTTGAATTTGCATGGAATGGCATGACTTTCGGCGGAAATGTTCATGTCATTCATCTTTTCCTTCAGTTTCTTTTTGCTTTTACCATAAAAGAAGGACAGGGACTATGGGGTACTATGTCTTACAAGTACATTAACTGATTTGTTTCTATTGTTGGCATGACCTTTTGAACTGTTTCTATGATCTCTGCTTCTCATTTATTGAATTTCATCGGCAGACTACTACAGCAGCAAGTCCTCCAATTTCCCATCCTCCTTTGCTTCAATCCTTTCACATAAAATATGTTTTCAATTCATGAATAAGCTAAAACTGGAAGCCCATATAATTAAGAAAGAGAGTTGTTTTAAAATCTGAACACAACTGTGAAATAAAAAGGAAATTACCAAGCCTTTGAATATTGGTTAATGACAGTAAGGGAAAATTTTACTCTTGACATAGTGCAGAATGGAAGAACAACCTCTCTGGATTAAGCTTGAGTTGCAACAAAATGCTAGCTTACTGTGAAACTATCTGGCAAATTTTGGAGATAACTTGTGATGAAGGGAAGGTAATATGGAAACACTACAAGAAAAAACAGGCTTTTGTGACTTGTAATATTTTGTGAGTCACAAATATAAACCTTTTATGACTAGCACTAACATGTCACATAAAAGTAATAAAACGACGTAGTTTTGCTTACTTTTTGTGACCTGTAAAATGTTGAGGGTCATAAATATGAGTTCTTTTATTACTAGAAATTGCATGTCACATAAAACTACTAGAACTTATGTTTTGCAACCTGCATAAGGGATGCTGGATTAATTCAAAGGAATAATCCAAATTTTGAATGTCTGAAAAGATTTAGCTATAGACTTTTTTTTTTAAAGTACATTCCCAAATATTTGTTTTAAACTAATCCAAAATAATGGAATTTTTGAAAAGTTTGATCAATTTAGTGAACTTCTGATTCATTTCATAGAAAGGCATATTCTCAATTGGTATTTTTAAACATACTCTTCATTTTTAATCGTCAAAACTTTCGCTTAGCTTCTTATTGTGGCTAATTTATGCCACGGTATTTTCAAGTACTTTTTAACCCAAAAAAAAAAAAGGGTTTTAGTTTTTCCAAGACCAAAAGGAAAACTAAACATAAGGTATATCAAAATTTTTACAAAAATCATAATGAATTGAAAATAATATATGAGCCAAAAAATCCTAATCTCCAATGGACAGTCCAGATTCTAGATCACCTATATGACGCCAAATAAATATTTACGTCTCTTTATGACGCCAAATAAATATTTACGTCTCTTCACCTTCACCGGCGGACGTAATTAGTGGGTCTGCTTTGTATCCCCTTTTAATTTCTCATTCCCACAGACCAAAGGAAATCAAAGACTCCGTTTGAACTTCCTCCTCCCGTCCTCCGCCCCTCTTCTTTTCTAGTTTCCACAGCGTTTCCTCTGTTCCTGTCTCCTTCCATTTCAAAGACTCTGTTTCTCGCCAAATCTCCCTTTTCATCTACATTTTTCTTGTTCTTAGGGTTCAAACTGATTTCAAAAGAATCAAGGTTCCTAAGGTAATTCAGCTCATGTTTTGATAATTATTTATGTCGATCTTCTTCTTTATTTTTTTAAATTTTTTTCTCCCGTTATAGCTCTCTGTTAGATTTTGTATCCTTTTGTAATTTGCAAAGCGGTGGGGATTTCAGTAGTTTTTGCCTCGCAATTTGTTTTCTATTTGGGGAAATTCATCTTGTTTGATTGTGTGTTTAGTCTCTCTTCGTAAATTTATTGGTACTAATTTAATTACTATGCCGTTCTTCCTGACCAGCTCATTCAATTTGTGCTCACTATTGTGTTATTAATTCTGTTTATCCAGCTGTGACCGGAAGCCGGTGGCTAGGTACCAGTACCGAGCCTACTCCATCCGAGTTCGGGGGACCAAACGCCTACGATTTGCTCGAAGTAGTGGTTCAAAGGTTCTTAGTGTAAGTATATTTTGGAAGCCAAAGGTTCTTAGTGTAGTGTGGCAGATTAGATGCAAGGGAAGAATAAATTGATGAAATACTTACAATGTGTAGGTTATTATAAGAATTTCTTAAACTTCGAGCTACAGCATACAATGTGTAGGTTATTATAAGAAGTAAAGAAAAGGTGTACTAACTTACAGAACCTTAATGATTTGATCTCCTTTTTTTCTTTTTGTGCCAATTGGAAGTTGCATTGTTAACCAGGACGTATAATTTTGTTGTTTTGTTGATTGGTGGACACCTTGACTTGCATCAATCTTAAGTAGGTGAATTCGCAGTTGACTTATATCTCAGTAAATTTGCTCTTTAAATGCCTTATCTACATTGAGATTGTAGTTAATGCTTTCCCTTTTTTGTTCAGTAGATGGTCTCATGTCTGTAGCAAGATGTAATGTGTTATATAGTAAATTCACCTTCACCATTAAATTGCGGACACGTGATTGGAGATCCCAGTTTCATTGAGGCAAAGGTGGAAATTAATGATGTAAATTGTCGATGTTATCATGTTTAACTCTTTTTAAGTTTGAGAGATAAAATAGGCCGAAGTTTTGACACTTTCCATGACAATGCGTAGAAAAAGGTACCTGTTAAATGCTAATCTTAATTTATCCCTATGGATGCCTACGTAGTTCATTCAACAAAGTTAAGAATATGATATTTGCTTCTTTTTCTTTATTGACCCATTTCTCCCGAGGAAAGAGCTTTATCAGCCAATCTTTGACACCCCATTTGAAGCGTGGACGCAGCTGCTCAGTATGTGGTGGGCTGCACATGCCAAACCTTCTGACCCTCTTGAGATTGTATCATTCTGTTTGCAGGAGCTCTTGTTATCACTTCAATTGTTATCCTCATTGCATTATTCAGCATACAGCGTTTTGGGACAAGTAAAGTTGGCGTGACGTTTGCTCCTGCCCTTTCTTTATGGTTCTTTAGTTTGGGATCTATTGGAATCTACAACCTGATTACATATGACATTACTGTTGTAAGGGTATTTAATCCAGCTTACATCTATCTTTTCTTCAGAAAGAATTCAAGTAAGGCCTGGTCTGCCCTTGGTGGTTGTGTTTTATGCATAACAGGTAAATCAAGTCTGAATGCTATTTGGCAATTTGTTTTTAAGTGACCCATGAGTTTGCTTGGTTTGTAATGTAAGAAAAACTTCCTTCCATGGTCATGGCATTGTCAAAGAATACTCTGGAAGTAGATGCACCATTTTTAATGAGCATAAGGTTTTAAGATTAATCATATGGCCAAAGGAAGAATAAGAGTAAAATACTACAGTTAGTAATTTAAAAGTTCATGTTATTATGTGAGTTTGGGGAGAGCATCACTGAATAGTGCTGATTAGAGGATTCCTGCAACCAATTGAAATAAAAGGATTGTCTGGTAATCATAGTCTCTTCATTTGTATTTTGATTTCCATTATTTTCTGATTCTTTGAACCAGAGATTTAATTTCAATTGGTACTTTCTTTGATTTACGGTATATGACTTGCCTACTCAAAAGGCTGATGATGTAAGGACAGAAAGGTCTGGATGAGTCACAAGATTAGATGTATCCTCTCCTTTCGTTCTTTTCCTTTTTTTCTCTTTCACCTTCTCCTTGATTGCTTCTCAGGATTTGTCTAGTATATCTTCCTTCATTCTTCTATTTGAATTCTAAAAGCTAATGAGGTGCAATTAACTATAAATGGAAATTCTCATGGACTTATTCTATCCATTATTTGCATGCTTTCATGTTCTCCCTCCCTTTTCTTGACTGAGTGGGGGTGGGGGGGTGGTGAATTTGCTTTTCTATGTGCAATAGACCAAAGCTTATGTATTTTACTAATCCATCTGAATTAGTAATTTCTGCTGTGACTGTTCAAATGAATGGTCAGAGTAATGTATGCGCTCGATCTCCTCTCAAGTTAGCATGTGTACGTGCATTCTCTTCATTTTCTCTGTCTATAAGAGAGCTATATCCTATATGCTTCCTTACAAAACCACAAGCATTCTTTTATAGAAATGTATTGCAGAAGAAATTATACTACGATTTTGATTTCAAAAATCCGTAATTTAAGGAAGACAATGCCCATAGCATGGTTAATCACATGAAGCAGCTGCCTGAACAATTGACGTTCCTTCTTTTGATGGTTATATTATGTATGCCGTTCTTTTTGAAGATCATTTTCCTCTTGCTATATTGTGGTTACATTTTGCTTGGTAATAGTATATAATAGGATGTAGAATAAATCCCAAACATGTTATCGTGATTCTTGTCTTTCTTTCAATTTTTTTTTTAACTGCTGGGGGAATATTTATGTTTGTCTACTTCTTTGGTTTTCAAAGTACAGCACTGGCTTGGCAGAAATTGATCCCTAATTGCATACTGTACTCAATGATTGCAGGAGCAGAAGCTATGTTTGCAGATTTAGGGCATTTCTCTGTGCGGTCGATACAGGTTTCTGTAATCACAGCCCCAACTCAGTTGTCCTTTGATTGCTTATAAAGCTCTTCTCTGGATGCATTTATATAAGCTTATTTTTGTCAGTTGTAAAAATTACATAAAGGACTTCATTTGCATTCTAGGACGTATATCATGAGATACTTCCATTAATCACAAGGCTTCTCTCTTAGCTAATTAGATACTTCCATTTTCCGTTGCAAGTGTCAAGATTTTTATACAGTACACATACATGAGTTGGAGACTGAAAATGCAGCAGATCTTTGCATTTTCCCTGAAACATTACAGCTAGAAAACTGGGGGTGAAGGTTATTACGGATTGAGTCCTTTTCTTGAACAAAGAAAACTTTATGGATTAGGAAGCTTTGCAGTGAGATTTTATTTAGTACCTTGTACTCTTCAATTTGATCCTTAACCAACTGTAAACAGACAACAAAAGTTCTTACGGTCAGTTTTACTAAATTAGAGCATCCAAGTTTGATATTGCCTGTTATATGGAATTCAAACGTTTATTAAAAGCAAACAATTTTATCAAAGCTGTTACTTAGTGATTTGCTGTTTCATTATGCTTTTTCTCTACAATGCAGGGATTCTAGGTAAATCACCAACTTCTCCATTTTTGACCTCAGATTCCAGCACATGTGGCATTTTCTTTTCTTCTGTAAGTATGATTTGACATTGCATGGAACTGGTATTTTCTATAAAACACTTTGTTGTCTCATGAAATACTTTGGCATGGATCATCTGAAGTTGTTGTCCCTCTTCTTGAGATTTGAACCATTTTTATATATATTAGCTATAAAAAAAGCATTAAAATTATGCTCTGCAGTAAGATTACCATCTCAGAGAAACTAGACTTAATCTTTGCATAACAGGTTCTGTTAAATTTAGCATCAACTTTAGTTTGCTTAATTAAACTAAGTTTCCCTGTCAAATTATTTTCCTTTTAGTGAAAGAATTTACATAATGAATGATAATCGTAAATGTTAATGTACCATATTGAGAAGTAGACAATCCGCTTGATTAAAAAATTGCTTCCAAAAGCTACTTTATCTAAGATGTCCTAAAATCTAGGAAGTGCCAGTTGTTAATCAATTGATGCTCGAAAAAGGATGTGGAAAATAGTTTAAGGACTTATGGCATAACCCTGAAAAGGATATTTTCTGATTTGACTTGTTAATACTCAAACAATATAATCATCCTAAAAAGAATATCTTCTCAATTCAATTTTATTAATCCACATGTCACTGCTCAAAGTGTAACTAGATAGTAATGGAGGAAGTTCTGCTATTAGTTTTGTAATATGCATTGTAGTTCATTGATCTTCTATATTTGGTATAGATACACTAACACTTAGAAAATTGTTGCAGAACATTGATTTTGATGATGATGAAGACGACTTTAACATGGGTGATGATAATGATGGTATGGACTTCACCTTTGGCATTAGCTTACGTTTTTCCGTTTCACTATTATATTACCAGTAGAGGTTTCCCCTGCCTTGGAATGGCCGTGGTTTAATTGTTAAGGCTAATGCTACTGAATCTGTTGCGTCGCAGATGAACCGGAACTTTAGATGATGTATTTGTAAACGTCCTATCTGGGCTCCTTTAGTTAGCACCAATTTTGCTGGCAAAGCAGCATCCTATCAAGATTCATAGAATTTTACTCTGTCAAGATTCGACGTTTCTAGTTTTTGGTGGTGACAGCCATTTCTCTGGTTTATACCGTATATGTGGTTTTCTCGTGGTTGCAAGTTCTTGTTAAGCTTGGAAAGTTGCCACTGTTGTTAGCCCATCAATGAATTCTGTTTTGCTGTATGGAATCATAACCTGCAATCACCAAACAACTGAGTCGGGTAGATTATGAGTAACATCTAATTAAGTTGTTTGTTTTTGGAACATAAATGAGCTAACCGTATCAATTGATACTTGTCAAGACGGAATATCTGTAATTTGCATGAGGTGGCGATGTAATCTTGTCAATTCCTCGCCAATCTGAGATGACAATCCCCGGAAGTAGTTGATCATGACAACATTTTGAACCCTTTTAGCTGCAATGGCGAACTATCATATCGAATTCAACTAAAATTTCAGAGTAAAATTATCTTTTTCTTAATTGTCCATCACGTGAAAATTTCTTTTTGGTTTTGGGCTTTCCAAAAAAATAAAAAAATAAAAAAAGGTTGAAAAAGGGGGGAGGGGAAAACGTGAGACTTTCTTTCTAGTTTTGGGCTTTCCAAAAAAAATAAAACTAAAAACTAAAAACAGGTTGGAAAAAAGGGAGGAAAAACAAAGCAAGATGTTTTTGTGACTTGCAATTCCTGTAGTCACAAGGTTTTTTGGTCTCATTTTTAATGATTAATTAGTGGGTCCCTAGGAAACTTGTGACCAACAAAACATGACACAAAATATCTTTTATGACTATTATTTGCATGTCACAAATAAATTTTATTTTTTTTGACTTTTTATTACATTTAAAATACAAGTCATAAAAGGTATTATTGTAAGTCACAATTGATAATGTGACTTTCATATACAAGTCACAAAAAGTTTGTGACTATTAAATCGGTGACACTCATATGCATGTCACAATATGGTCACAAAAAGTTTTTATGACTGTCTGAACTCTTTTATGACTATCATTAACAGGTCACAAAAAGAACTTTTTCTAGTAGTGAAAGAATCTTTGTTTTTTTCCATCCACTGACAAGAGAATTGGGAATACTCTCATCTTCAAGCTCCCCTTGCTAGTAACGGTCACTAGATTGTATTGTGGGGAAAAGGATATGTTTCAGAGTGATTGGCTATCCATTGTACCTTAACCAAATTGCATCATGAACTACGTGCATGAATGAAACTCGAGGTGGTTAGCTTGATGGCTATCGGGCTTTTACATTTGCTAGGCACATTAATCTAAGAGTTTTATTTCATTGGATATGCTGAAGATATTGCTTCGGAAAATTTCGGAGCAGATAGACAAAATTGAAGTTTGATCTCAGTGAAAAATTTGCAGTTTTATATCACATATTTTGAGGGTCGTACTTTGGCTCTCTTTTCATTGTTAGAGGTGTAGGTAGGTGATGTTATCTTGTTAGTGTATCATCTTCTAATGTCTTGTCAGGTGTTGTTTTAGGTCTTAGTTATATCTTTCTCATCTGCATAGCTGGTCTCTCTAATTTTGAAATTAAATCATTGATATCCAAAGTGATAATCAGCACCATGTCCAACAAGTAATAATATTATTGTGTTCTAGGAGGAAAACAAGTTGAAGATGAAATTACCTTTTAGTTTAGAGGGAATAAAGGCAGGAAGAAATAGAAAAATGTCAGTTCAGTTACAAGAGGTAATTAAAAAAGATAAATGTGGTCCCTTGTACATAGGATTACCGTATCCTTTATTTGTTAACTGCCAATTTCCATGAGTTACTTCTGTTCCTCCTAGCTTTGCATTGATGCACCCCCTTGTGTAAATTAGTATGCTGGATACATCTATATGGATCGAACCTGTATGCGGCAAATATGACTTTCTTATATGTGGATGTTTTCTTAATTATGTGCCAAAGGGTTTGCAACCTGTAACAGAATTAGGCAGCTATATAAATAGCAAATCGAACACATAATGTATAAAGGTGGAGGTGTTGCAATTAATTTTACCTAGGCTAGGGACCTTATTGAATTGTGTTGTGTTTCTAAATGTGATTGAAGCTTTCGAAGAGTGAAATTTTGCTGCTGTATTCACTTGTAGTGCTGCAGGATGCAGTTCCCTTTCAGATTTTCACTTTTACTTATGCGGTATCGTCAACTGTTTCTATATTTCATTCTTGAATGTGTTGAGGAAGATAACGATAGTTTTTAGCTGAGGTGTATGGTATTGCCTGTCTACCTCTCAATTCATGGCCGTTTCTTTTTGGTTAATTTTTTTTTTTAAGTACTGCTTTATGTGGAAATGCTGTCAGCAGTACTATTGCCACATGAAAGGGATATTAGTGTGTTAATTTTTGCCTCTTCCTCCACTTCTAAACTAGAAATGTTGATTATGGTGTCGTGTGCTGATGATTCTTTGGGAGCTTGTTTCTAGACATTTTTATTAGTGATGAAAAATTTTCTCCTTCTCTTAATCATATTTGCAAGACTTTGGCAGTTAGGAAAAGTTAACTGGGATTGATGCTGAGTGAGGTTAATATGATCCTTTATTTATGCAGTGTAAGAAAGCAAGGCGCAGGCTTAGACGTCCTGGTGCTGTCCCATTTGCTTATGCAAAAGTGATGAAGAAGCTCAACTTTTCTGGCTGAACTATTCTTGACCTCACTGCTGGTATTGTTTTTGCGTTAAAAAAGGCATTTGCCAAAGCTAGTTTTTGTTTGTTCTATAACTCATTTGTTAGAATAGAAATCTGGTGTAAAACGTTTTTCTAGGGATTTTCTGCAGCCCTTCCTTTTAAATACCGCATGTCAACTTGAATGATTACAGGCTATTACACAACTGATCTGGATTGAAAAGTCCCTTTTGGCAGTGAAATGTTGAATAATAGTAGCTTTTTGGATGAAACCTCAGAATAAGGGACCATGTACACATTGAGCAACAATATTAATGTTTGGTCTTGATTGTGCAGTCTTATTGCAATTACTAAAAGAGCAAGATTGCTGATATGATTGAAGGTATACCAGTTCCTCACAGTACAGTAGGGGCTTGGCGTGCGTACGTTTCTCAAGGTTGAAGGACACTTGAGCGGCAGTTCATGGAGATAGTTAAAACAGAAACAAAGAAAAGGCAAAATAGAATCTAAGAGATGGTAGTTGCTACTGATATTAGAAAGTCAATCTTTCCAGAGTGCATTCTATGGACATCAATACTCTTTTAAGTCTCAATAATTGGGCACATGTATTATTCGTGCTTTAGCATGTAACGTTGTTTGAGTACAAGGAATTGTTGCAGCTAGAAAAGTAAATTGCATTCAATCGTAGGAAATTGCTGACATGCTTTTATAATGTAGACGCATTCTTTTGTACATTGAAGCAGATTACAACATGAGCTCAAGTGGGTAATCCTTATTCCACTCACTACTTGTGGACTTGAAGCTCTATTCATTGAGCAACACTGACTAAAAAAGTACTAAAAACCACATACTTGTACCTCCCACAAGTTGGGTGACATTATTCCTCGACCTAGACTAATCACCTAATTAAAATATCTCATAACTGAATTCCATAAATTACTTAAAGTAATAATTTACGAAATGCTCCTCAGAAGGGCTGCAAATTTTCTTTTTATTAGTGTATGTTGCTATTGCAAACAACCACGCACTTTCTGTCTTCTCATTCCCTAGCACCACTCATTATCCGGTATCCCTCCCAATAGTGGTTTTCTTTTTTCTTTTTCTTTTTTTTTAACTAAACATTCTTAATTAGTAAAATAACCTCTTACAACACCCCCTCTTCCAAGAGACTCATAATTAGGACAATAATCAAATGCTACCCATGTTCCATTTAAGAAATGGTACGTTCGATTTTCATCAAACATCCAGTCACAAGACTGGTTAGCTTCTTCAGCGCACTTCAAGTCATATCTGTAAGCTATGAATACCCCCATATTGGTTGAGCAGTTGTACATGGACATGGAAGGGAAGAGTTTATTAGGTTTGACTGTGAAGTAAAACCCTTCATTAGGTTTTAAATGGTGTCGATCCCAGGTATCATTTTTTTCCTTATAGAATGAAAAGCACCTAACTGTCAAAATGTTCGTGTGATTATTGGTTACTTTAACTAGCTTTGGCTCCCGATTAAATGCCTCAGATGAGCTCGGCATGATCAAGAGAGATGCAATGAGCTGAAGGAAAGCCAATTCCAAGAGGGCAGTAGCTATGGTGCAAATGTTGAATGATGCTCCATTACACCTGACAAATGATATATTCTTGGGGAATGAGTTTCATAGGATTGTGTTAAACGTTGAATGAGTTTAACTCACTAGAGTCAAATTCGGTCCAAGTAATTTTGCGTGTTTTAATTTTTTTAGAAAAATAAAATTAAATTGAAAAGTAACTATACGTCGGAAATAATAAACATGAACGTGTGTGTATGTAAATAATGAGTTGTGTGTATTAAAAGGTGCCCAAGATGCAACTTTTGAGAGAGGAAAAAAAAAAAAAGGCTAAACAATGTAACATGAGAAAAGCGTGGAAACTTTCTAATTGCTCAACTTATTCACTGTGGCGTGCAATTTTCTTCGTCTTTAGTTATTTGTCTTTTGTATGTTTTTGCTGCAAGGGAAGGGAGAATCAACCCCAAATTAATTACTATCCTAGCATGTGATCATTCCAATATATTATTCTAATACATTAATTTCCAGGGCAGTTCTCAACTCCAACTGTGACTTTCGATTTTTAGAAGTCTCGTTTTCCAAATGTAATGAAATGCATGCAGCACAGAATCTACGTACCTCTTCTTGGAGGGAATGGAGGACATAGAAATTGGCATTGAAGCTTTCTGGAATGCCGTTTTCAACTGCATTATTTCCTTTGAGCTTCCTGTTTCTTTTGGGTTCAGCAAGACCCTCCTGCTAGTTTCTTAAAACTTCAAGGGCAAAAAGAATCCTCGACAGACTACCTTGATCGATTTTCAAAATCAATAACAGGGATTTGGAGATATCCCTGCTGGGGAGAGGTTTATGAATTCCAAAGAGAAGAAAACGATTTATTCAAAACCAAAAGAAAAGAAAAGGGATTTACTTAAGGTGGAAATTGAAACCAATGGTATTTATTTATCCATGGCGATATCTTTAGCTCATGAAATTAGTGAACGTGAGAACTTCAAAAATACGAAATTCACGGGGCAAAGAATCAGCCAAAAAAAAAAAAAAAAAAACTTCGACATCTTTCGTGACATAGACATGGTCAACATTGCATAATTTCCCCATTCAAGACTTACTAGATACAGCCTAGCATACAATTTCCCTGCTATTGGACCAGTTTTTTGCCCAAAAAATTTACAAGAACTAAATTTTACAAGTCTAAAGGACTAGATTTTCGGTCGCAATTTCCTGCTAGAAAACCGTTGTAAAGTACAAGTACTCCTCCAAGTGTGAATTGTTTGCAATTAGCAAAGTTGGCAGATGAACCAAGTCAAATAATAGCTGTATCACCTTTGACTGGTTCTGGACCTCGTGGATGTTTCACAACTTTCTAGAGAATTGGTTTCTACTTCCTTTTCAGATGCTTCCATTTTCAATCCATTATAAGTATTATTTTGATCTCTATGACCAAAATGTTCATATACCTAAATTTGCAGACAAATGACAAGGTTAATGAATTTGGAAATAAACATATCGATTATTATGGAATTATTTATGACTCAAGAGTTTTTTTTATTCCCGTGGACTACTACATGTTTAGGTCTTTGAATATATTGGTCTTTGTAACTCTAAAAATTTTTATCTATCGATTATACGGGCAGATGTATCTTTTATGTTAGATGGCATTAATCTTGGAGTGCACAAAACCCTAATGTTCTCCAATTTTCTCCCTGAAACTATAAAGTGTATACATTGATACTTTAGGCCGGTTGCTTGTTCCCATAGTTAAGGCTAAGAACACCAAATTCCCCTAAAACATACATTTGCTAGTTTTTAGGGGCACTATTGTCCTCATAGGATGAGCTTGACAGTGAACAGTGCCAATCTAAATTTTTTTTCGCTGATGTGGAACATTCTGTACTTCATGTGATGACAATAATAACCCTAGAAACTGGCTTGTGCTTGAATTTTGTGCTATTATCCTCAATAGTGAAATATATTTATACACAAAAAGGTTTAGAAAATGTGCTTTTAATTAAAAGTTCTAGAGGTAAAGTGAATTGATTATTTAAGAGTCAAAAGGCAAACAAGATTGAAAATTGAAGGGCATTTAGCTTTTGTTCCCTATCTTAATGCCCCAAATATCTCAACGATTGATAAGGTCATATGAGAAATGGACATGGATGGGAACCTTCCACCTTTGGCATTAACTTTTACTGCTTGTATTGGAAAGGGAAACTCTTATGTCCTTTTAATTTTTATACTATTTTACTTAGTACTATCACTAGGATGTATAACAAACTTGGCACCACCAAGAGCAAATTTTCTGTATTTCTTTTCTGCAAAATCTTTACACGAAGTTGATTTTCGCTCAAGAATAGTACTAGTGATTCTGTTAATCGATGAGAAAAAATTCAAAACCTGTTTGAGTTTTCTTCAAAACTTTTAGTTATGCAAGTAATAAAGATGATAAATTAAGGGCTAGAAGATAATCAATCTAAAAGAACCAATTCTGACAATGGGCGGAGCAAGCAAAAGAACACAACTTTCAATTGCAAGTCTGTTGAATTACGTCAATTTCATAGTCCGGAAAAGACAAGAAGTTGAACAGCAAGAAGATAAATTATTAGTGTCATTGTGCTTGAATTTTGATAGTTAACCCAAAAAAAAAAAAAAGAAGATTTTTTAACATCTACAGAAATTTTTAATTTCGAAACGAAGAAAATAACCAAAAATAAAATAAAATCAAACTTCTGGCTTTTCTTCATGGGATGCCTTAGAGTCCTTAACTTCAACGCCACTAGAGTCCAAGCCATGCACTGGTGAATCCTGCCGGCTATGTTGATCAATAATATGCCCAGCAGCTTTTGCTCCTCTAAAATTATCAATGTTTCCAAAGATCAGCACAACAATTGCAACAATTGCAGTGCAAAATGATATTCCGAAAGATCTTTGCACATTTCCAGGGATTGCTGATGCAAGTGCAAAACCAGCCCAGATCCCCAAAGCTCTCACCCATGAAAACCATGCGGAAAATGCCCCTTCTTTCCCTGCTGGAGAACAATCCAACAGAAGTACCCTCCCAAAAGCATATAACAAGCCTGTGGAAGTGCTGTGGACAGCAGAAAAGAACAGCAAATGGGGAGTCTTCCAGATTTCATGCCGAAAATAAAATCCAAATCCTGAAGTTGCTGTTGAGAAAAGAAGCCCCAGAAGCTGCATTTTCACTGCATCTGCCCTTATAATCTGCTGCAGTTGATGCGCTAACGGAAGAGAAAGCAAGGGGAACACAAAATATATCATCCAAAGAAAGAGTATGTTTTTCCCTTCGAGGCAAAGATCGCCTATGGAATAGAGCAAGGCTGCTGTAAAAATGCACATTGTTGTTAAGGATGAAAGGAAAACGCCAACTATACTTCCAGCTGCATGAGGATACTTGAAGATCGATACAACATGGTTTTTTGGAACGGAACTTGTTGATGAATTTGTTGTCAAATTTGTTCTAGTAGTAACAAAGATCTGGGCTGTGCCAGAAAGCCAGATTAGGCCACTGAAGATGGAAACAACCCACAGAGTAGTGAAAATGTCTGATTTTCGGAGCATGTAATATATGAAGGCGGAGATAACAGCAGCACCTAGGCAGCCAGAAGCAGTGGAATAAACTGAAAGCAATCCGGCCACAGACTTTCTGTTGGGAAATTGGCTTTTTCTGATAGTGGAACCTACGAATCCACGCACCATTAGGCCGAGGTGGCGAGCATGGAAGGTGGTGCCAATGGTGCTAGCAACAACTATTACTGCTACGTATGGTGGAAAAATCCATCTTGTGTTGAAAAATCCAACAGGAAGGCAGAAGAGAGCTCCAAATGCAGTGCCTGCCCCGGCTATCAATTGCTGGTTTTGGCCATGATCAAGCTGGATGGAGAACACGCTGAGGACTGGTGCTGCAAGAACTAGTCCTAGGAACCAAGCAACCGAAGTCCATTCTAGTGACGAAAATTGGACGTTGTTGATTACAATTGAGGGATGAATTAAGCTTTCGTACCTGGAAATTTAGAGATTGGAGAGATTAATTAAGTATCCATGTAATTTAGTTGCCAAATTTTTTGGTACATTAATTTTAGTACTCAAAATTTTTTTAGGAAATGACAAAAATATGTTATTGATAGCCACATCATAAAAATGATTAGGAACTGACCAACATTGATTCGAGACTTCTTAAGAAATTCTACAATGTGATGTATGGAGAATCTATTCAACTGGATTTAAGGTTTCGAAGTTTACATTTTTTAGCAACAATCAAGAAATAACATGTCTTGGAATCTATCTTTAAGAAGCAATTTTATCTAGGAGCTAGTCTTCTTTGAATCCGTGTATATGATTGATAGTCTCAACGATAATCACAAATCCTAGGAAGTATCGATGTTTTTGGTTAACCACAACAATGTTAACTGGTGATATGATATATAGCCACCAAAAAAGAACCTCAAAATTAATACGAGACAGACAATATTCAAGATTCTTGACAACATTGTTGGAAAGAATCTGGCAAGAATCAAGGGACACTGTCATTCCTTCTCCTTTCTTCTATTTCCTTTAGCATGATTCACCATTTTTTATACCATTTTCATATTCAACAATACGAAAACATTAATAATTATAGTAAAAATAAATAAAGATAAAATATTATTTATTTCCATGATGAGAATGCCAAGTGAGTTATGAACTAATATCTGTTACAAGGTTAATTCCACTTTGCTTAAAGGTATCGTTTTACTCCATTAAATCCAGCTAAATATTAACTCTTCAATATGGCAACTAGTCTTCACTCGTAATCTCATTTCACTGTTTACTTCTGGTAGCTGACTTTACAATCAAGTTTGCTATGATCCTTGCTTTGAATTCAAAGAATGCAAAGTATTTCACCCACTTTAAATGAAAATCAGATTACTGATTACTTACAATTGCATTTTCTTCTCACTGCATTCGATTCCCTTGTAGCTTGAAGCCAACCTTGCTGCGGTTCTGGTGGTTTTGGCACGGTTTGGCCAATAATAAGAGGAAAAAGAATTGGAACAAGAACAGTATGAATGAAGTAGGAGCACAGTCCATAAAAATACCAGCCAAAAACTTCACCCCTAGAAGGCTTTTCCTGATTTCCTGCATATTCTATGTAAGCTTCCCTAGCCCTTTGAATTTTCATGGCTACATTGCTGATATCTTGTATGCTTCTATCTTCCTCATCATCCACTGGCCTTGGCCTTCTTGCCGGGGTCGCTTGAATCTCACTTTCAATTACTTCAGCCATGAGTTTAAGCACTTTTAGTCTAGAAATGATCTCAACTAAATAGGCGGCCAGGAAACTTCTGCATAGAGAGTTTTGTGCAGTTTGGAATATAAACATAAAAAAAAAGGTACAAAAAATTTGAAATTGATGAATGCATTAGTAGCTGGCTGTGAAAATTTCAAGAGTTTGGGAATGCCTCGGTTTGTTCATTTTGGCACTAGCAGCCTAAACTTCCTAGGATGTTAGGCTATATTCTTGTTGTATTGTTTACATCTATCTACACTTGGTTTCCCTTTCTGCACATCATTTGACAGTATGTCAACAATAAACAAGTAAATACATGTAGAAAAAATAAATCGACAGCGCATTTAATGTTATCTTTGTATTTTTTATGCCGGAAGAATCAAGAAATCAGAAGGGCCCCAATCAAACCATCTAGTTCCATGAAGATGATAGACGTAATTCTACCAAAAGAAACCTTGCTTTTAGCTTCAGTAACAGAATAGGCTCTAAGAGCTGATTATGGTATTGGTGCACAAGTTAGATTTGTTAGTCCAGTCCAGGCCTAGAAAATATTGTCATTTTAAAATTTAGTCCACTTTGCACCCTGAACTTGTACACTAATTTTATTTTATATCCTAAATTTTATTCTGAACTCTTTGTATTTTAATCTTTTAGACTTGTTCTATTTAATTCTAAATGATAACATCGTTTATAAAAGTAGTGGAATGGAGGACCCTGTAAATTAAAAACAATATATCCTTTTGTTTAGCTATGAATCAACGATCCCTTTTGTCTACTTTCAGTACATTATTATTGATTTACATGGCTCTCTAATTTGATGATTTTGCAAATGATAATATTGATTGGACTTGAATAAGACAAAATTTAAAAATTAGGATGTCAAATGTCCAAAATTAAAGTTTAGAATGCAACGTAAAAGTGTGGTAAATTCTGAAATATAAACTGTTGTTAGTCCTAGGTATGATGACAAACAGTAACAAATTTTGCAAATTATATACGAGTCATATATAACACAGTGTTATATTTGAAGGTTGATATTACTGACTACGACTTTCTAGCATTTCCTCTTATCTTTTATTGTTTAATTTCTTGTACCCATGACTGGTATAATATAATAAATGTTACGTAAGCTAGAATTCTCGTTAATTTAAAAAACATAAGTCAAGGAGCTCTAAAAGACATGCCAATTCGATCAAATGCCACTGCTTGAAGATTTCTTCATCTTCCAAAATGGCATGGCGGGCACTAGTCAACCAACATGATGTTTCCCAGCAAGTCAACCAACGTGATTATCACAGTAGACTTAATCACTTCAAATTCTTGCCATGACTCCCTCTTGATTCAAATAATGTACATCCCTTATTCCTTAAAATCATAATTGTAAGGATATTGACAAAAAAAAACTAGATGGAAATCAAGAAATCTTTACGGTTAAGATGAAATCCCTACAATGGAAAAAGAAAAATTACAACAAATTATGAAGTATATAAAAAAAAAAAAACCTGCCCAAAAGTACTAATTAAGCTAATAGCGAACAAGATAACAAATCCTATTTTATCTTATTTGCTCAGGAACACCAGTAGCTTGAATCTTGAGAGCGCCCATAATAAGTCTGATTTTCAGAATAAAGGCATAAACGCCGCCTGTGTTTCTGGGGAAATACTGGAAAGAATGTGTATGTACATTTCTATGGGTTCTCTCCTTCCCTGGCTATACTTTGACACCTAAGTTAAAGTCAAAGATTTAAAAGATCAAATATCTATCCTACTCCCACACGTAAGTTGGTCAAAGATTTTTGATCGAATCAATCATCATTCAGTGTAGAATGGTAGCCAGGAGACGAGTCAACGCCGTGAACTATTTTTCTTGGCCTTTGTTCTGACTATGACACATTCAACAAGGCCAGTTCCTCCAACGTACAAATATCATAACCAGGCTAAAGCTAGCAATCACACGCCTGGTGATCTATTTTCCCAGAATTAGAATATCAAAAATGAAAACTTCTCTGCATGCAATTTCATTGATCATATTTACAATTTTTGGCAGCCTGTGTCTAAACTATATTAATCTTCCAGTAGATGCAATAAGCACAATAAGGCCTGGTGACAGATTGAACTCTACCTCACAGCTTGTGTCCGAAGGTGGGAATTTCACATTAGGATTCTTCCCAATCAAAGAGACAAATTTTAGCTACATAGGAATATGGTATACTGCTGATGATCAAAGTAGGAGAGTATGGGTTGCCAATCCGGACGCACCAATAAGTATGAATGATGCAGTAGCTGTATCTCTCACAATTGACAACAAAGGAATTCTGAAAATTGTCAGTGGAAATGACACTGTTTTTTTGAACGTTTCTGATGAGGGTGGGACAGGCAATACAACAGCTGTTTTACAAGATTCTGGCAATTTTGTTCTGATGGATGCAGGGGCAGATAACCGGATCTTATGGCAAAGCTTTGATCATCCCACGAGCATACTTCTACCTGGTATGAAGCTTGGAGTCAATTTTACGACAGGGCAAAATTGGACACTGACCTCTTGGTTGAGTGATGATGTTCCGGCTTCTGGCGCCTTTAGATTGAGCTTGGAAAGGATTCAAGATTCAGGGCAGTTGGTCATTCGTTTGCGTGGAGAGGATTACTGGACTAGTGGTCCTTGGAACAATCAAACTTTCCAATTTTTACAACAATTAACCGCTCCTTATAATATGTTCCATAACAACCTTAGCTTCATATCCACTAACGACAGCATTTACTTCACTTTTCAAACTCTTGATTCAAGTTTATCAATGTTGGAGTTGTCCCCAGATGGGGAAATTATTGATGATGCAACCAATCTTTACGTTACTCCTTATGCTAAATTCTGTTACGGGTATGAAAGTGATAACGGATGTGTCACTTCCGCATTGCCCAGTTGCAGAGGGAACAAGGACAAGTTTGAGCTGAAGAGTGGGTCTTTTGTTGGTGGTGATTCTAACTATGATGATAATTCAAGCCTGAGTCTCAGTGATTGTATGAAAAGGTGCTGGAATGACTGCAATTGTGATGCCTTTGCAAGTAATAGCAATGGCACTGGCTGTATAACTTGGATGGGTGGAAAGCAGTTCCAATTAGACGAGTCCGGTCAAACAGTGAGAAAATATGTGTTGGTTAGAGGAAAAACATCCAAAGGTAAGTCCTGAACAATATTCATTCTGTTTGAGCTTTGTTTTCTTCTTGTTTTTCCATTTGGTACAGAATTGAATGTACTTGTAGGAATATCTTTGTAAGGGATCCAAGATCCATTCACTTGCTGACAGAGTCCAATGATTTCAGTATGTCAATCACAACGTGCAATTTACAGCACTTGATGGTTATTTATCACCTCTGACATTCTTACAGTTTGAGCTCAAGACCTTTTACTCTTGAGGTTTCCAAACTGGTTACCAGACTAGGGCCTCATCTCCCTTAAGAAGTTCATGAATTGCATTTTTATTCACAATGACTTGCTGAATTCTGGAGTCAATACCTCCTCCTAAATTCATCTTACCACAAGACTAAGCCTGGATTGCCTTTTGTACTCTCCTTCCAACTTAGGCAGTTTAGCCGATTGATTTATTATTCATAGGAATGTAGCATTGCTCAAGGCCAAATAGTAGGCAGCATCGGGTAAGTTTTGGATCAACAACTCTGGGCAAGAGGCTGATACGCAAACCTCATAATCCCTGATAAATTGACATTTAAGCTGTTCTTGATCTTAAGCTTAAGAAATGAACGGAAAAAACTAGACGATAGAAGTTACTGGATAAGAGATTTGCACTGGCAAAAGCATTAGTAATGGACTTTTTGTGCGAAAGGTATATCAAGCTTAGCATAAGATCTGTATTGCCTAGTCTGCACCCTGTTAAGTCGCATTAGCTGCTATTCTAATTTGATCTAAGCCTAAATGATTACAGACCAACTAGTTATACCTGACCATCATAGGGATTGGCAATGTGTTCATATACATGCTAGGAGATCTTAAGTTCAGATTTCAGCATGTGCACCTTGGACTGACAGGCAAGACAATACAGCTTACGCTCCACAAAAATTGGATGTCTGTAATTCCTACTTTAGTGATATCAGAATTCAATTACAGGCTTGATTACCAACCAATTAAGGCTTTGACCAGTCCCATTCAAATTTATTTCCTGACAAGGAAAATTGTCTGCACGAATGTAGTCCTAGAATGACTGTCCCAAGGCAATGAAACCCAAACACCTGTAGCTCAAGCATTACCACTGAATTGGAAATCTCAGAACGATCACATCAGGACGTCAATGCCATTGCAGGGAGAAATATTTTTGAAGAGTCAAAAGGATACAAATAAAAAATATTCATTCTACAATTATTAGATTTTGGACATTGATGAAATGTGAAAGTCTTAGCTGGAGTATGTCTTGGAAATATAACTTCAGCAATTCAATTGTTTATGCAGGAAATGGAAAAGCATGGATATGGATAATTGTAGCTGTGTCAGTTGTTCTAGTATTGTTGCTATTAGGCTTGATATGCCATCTGAAACGAAGAAAGCATAAACAAGAAGGTACAAGTCATACCACTCATAATTTGCAACTTCTGTAACTCCCATACGTTAAGATCATCTCTAACATAATATAAATCTGATGCATTGTAGAAGATAAGAGACTGCTAGATGAGTACATACATCAGTTGACAGAATCAGATAGCTTCAAGAATGTCAATGAAATGGAAAACACTGGTCGGGAAGGCCACAACTTGAAAATCTTTAGTTTCAGTTCCATAATGGCCGCCACCAATGAATTCTCAAGAGAAAACAAACTTGGAGAGGGTGGTTTTGGACCAGTATACAAGGTGAGTCGCCTCTGTTGTCTCTTAAAGATTGTGATAAGTTTATATGCATCCTAAGAACCTTTAATCAACATACCAGGGAAAATTGCTCGATGGTCGGGAAATAGCTGTTAAAAGGCTTTCAAGGACATCAGGACAAGGACTTGTGGAGTTCAAAAATGAACTTATACTGATTTTCAAGCTCCAACACACAAATCTTGTCCGAGTTTTGGGATGCTGCATCAATGAAGAAGAGAAAATGTTAATCTATGAGTACATGCCAAATAAGAGCCTGGATTCCTTCCTGTTTGGTTTGTAGCAGCTTATTTTGTTCGTTTTATTTGTTTGTTTTTAGTGATTTTTGATATGCTTTTCCAGTAAAATTAACTGACTTGTGGTTCGTGTCTTTCATTTCTCATTAACAGACAAAGAGAAAAAGGAGCAAGTAGACTGGCAAAAACGATTCAATATCATTGAAGGTGTTGCACAAGGATTGCTGTACCTTCATAAGTATTCTAGAATGAGAGTTATACATAGAGACCTAAAGGCTAGTAATGTGTTGTTGGATGAAAATATGAACCCAAAAATTGCTGATTTTGGTATGGCAAGAATTTTTAAACAGAATGAGACAGAGGCAATGACTAAAAGGGTTGTAGGAACGTAGTAAGTTCACTCATATCCGCTCCTAAATGCCACTATAATGCTTACTTGTCAAGATTCCTAAAGCAACATTATCAATCATTTTATGCAGTGGCTACATGTCCCCTGAGTATGCAATGGAAGGAACTTTCTCTATCAAGTCTGATGTCTTCAGCTTTGGGGTGCTAATCCTCGAAATCATTAGTGGTAGAAGAACTTCTAGCTCCTTCCATCTTGATGACCGTCCACTCAACCTAGTAGGATATGTAAGTTTTCTGATAAATCTTTCTGCTCAATTTTGTGAAATAAAACTCGGGCAAAATAAGTAATGCGAAAAAATGGAATTCTTTCAGGCATGGGAGCTGTGGAGAGAAGGGATAGCCTTAGAACTAAAGGATCCTGCACTTGGTGATGGCTCCAACATAAATCTGTTACTGAGATCTATCCATGTTGGCCTTTTATGTGTGCAAGAAAATGCCATAGATAGGCCAACTATGTCAGAAGTAATCTCTATGCTCAACAATGAAACTTTGCCTTTGCCAGCTCCAAAGCAACCAGCTTTTTTCACTGGGAGAAGTGCAGGAGAATCTACTTCAGCTAAAACCACATCAACAGGACAATCAGGGAATAATCAATACGGATCAGTAAATAACATAACCATCTCAGTCATGGAAGCAAGATAAAATCTTTGTCAGTTTTTGCATTCTTTTATAGCCTCACATGACTGTTTTGGAAATTTGCTCTGCTGTACACTACAAAGAAAATTTTGTTTTAGCAGTGCTTGCCACCATTTAGATCAGAATACATTGTTACGTACAGAGGATAGTCCTAGCTCTTAATGCTGAAAATGATCAATTTGGAAGGTCAAGTAGGACAATTTTTTATCTATGCTAGTATCACTGGATGGCAAAAGAAGTTGTCGAAAGAATTTGACATCATATTGTACAATTAAAGAATTTGACAGCATATTGTACAATTATTTATTTTCATTGAACCAAATTACTTGTATGTCCACCCGACTATTTGATTATTCTTCAGGTCTCGGAATGCCCGTTAAATATCGAACTTATTTCCAGACATCCAATGATCTGTCATAGTTGTAAAATGTAAACTTCTGATTTTCACTCAAACCTACTTCCATTTTTATGCAGCATTCTATTAAATTTTTCTGGAACCAGACTATGCCTTGAAAATTTCCTGACTCTCTCTTCCTCCTGCTGAGATCAACCATAGTATCTTCAAAGGAAGGATACAGGTTAACCATTGTTAAAACCTAAGAGCAAGTACAGGTACCTCCGACAATATTTTTGTTGCTAAAAAAATTTATCTACACTGCTTCAAGCATCCTGATAACAAGGCAAAAACTATGAAGTGCTTCCACAGCACTCGTTTCTGGGGAAGCTGATTACATGGCTTATATCAGCATAAGTTTTCTTGCTCTTTTAAACTGCATCCATTGAAACAAATCTTCCCAGTAACCCATTAAGCAGATGGAAAGGCACCAAATTTAAAAAAAAAAAAAAGAATAAATCTAGCTATAATGTTGCATATCGATAGTAAAAGGCTCTATTATTCGCTTTTTTCTTTCTTTTATGTGAGAATTAGGAGAAAGGGAAGGTTACCTCATTCTAAGATCAAGGCAGGCAACCATAGTATTGCGTACCGATTACCTACCAACGAAAGATAGCTGGAAGCTGGATCCAAGCTCAGGTTAGCAATAGTAATATAATACCTTTAGTTACTGAACTCCTCCGGCAAGAGTCAAGTCTGCATTAAGAAGCAGCCCACTTCAGAAGGCGACCAGATCATCTGGTTCAAGCGAGGCAAAAGTTTCATGTACAAATCTTGACTACTTTGACGCCTCAAAGCCAAAAATCCAGTCTCAAACTTTATGTAATTATAGTTGAGTATAGCTCTTCACGCTTCTTTCATAGAAAGTGCACAGGAATGATGATCAAGTGATGACACAGTTTTAACTAATTCTTAATCGAAAATAATTTAAAGCCCAATCTAAAAATCAAATGGACTCATATATAGGAACGGTCTCTGTTGGGTTGAAACTATTTAGCCTCGTAAAAAACTACAAGATGAAGGTCATGGCCCAAGCCTCTTTAGCCAATGAATCCTATCTATTAATAGGCCCATGCCTCAAGTGCGATTTTCAATCACTTAATGGTCAAAATGACCAAACACATGTTGGTTGAAAAGGATTGCTTTCCCACACAAGATTGTATGCTCAAAACTGTATATTTAATATGTAATTATCCCTGCAAAGGACCTATGATGCTGAAATTTGCCAGAGTATAGTATTGGCCGGAGCCAAAGTCACCCAAAATTTATCGGATTGTAAAGAAATAGTCAACATGCTATTGACTTTATGAGAAAGAAAGACTACAAATCTTCGCTTCGTTTACCTCCAATGGAGCATACAGTGGAAAGGCATTCATGGCTGTAAGCTATTAAAAGCTTCAATCAGGCCGAAAGGAACTGCAATTTGACTTCCGTGGTCAAGAGTACTCAAAGACGGATTAAGAATATTATTTCATGCTTTTTTGAAATGGCCCACAAACAAAAAGAAAAGTGCAATTGCTTACAGAGTCTCTTAATTTTCTAAGAGATCTAAACTTCACTTTAAACTTTAACAGTACTCATCCTTCAAGTTTTGTGTAATTCCGGTTCATTAGTTATTTTAACAAACTGAACCACAATTTGCACTAAAAATAGAGATGACTATGTGAAAAACCATAAAGAAATTGTCAAAAGGATACTATTTGATATCTCAGGGAATTTTCGTCGACAATGACATTTTGTAGAATAATAAGGTTGCTCCCAGTAACAAGAGAGCAGAACATCAGATTAGGAACCACAGGCAGCATACTTCACTGTACTTTTGGTTTTGGAAGGCAAAGTATTTGCTGTTCTGATTTTTTGTCAAAGCTAACAAACCATTTGTTACTTCTTATCATAAATTGTCACTGCATTCTATCCAGGATTAAAATGTTGATCATGTTGGAGTACTCATATATTAATTTTAAAGGCTTAAATTAGAGCCTGTAAAACTATCGGGAACCTTAACAGCTATTTGCCAATATACAAGTAGTCAAACATGGAGAAAGATTAGGAGAAGAAAAATGAAAAAGGGAGTATAGGGATAAGCATCATTATAATCCCCTAAAAGAAAGACGTACAACTTAAACAAAAGAAAGAAAAGAAAGAAAGGAAGAAACAGGAAAACCCTAATGATTGAATCACGTTGTCACCAGTCACGGGAGAGAATCCAGCCATGAAATCACGAGAAAACTCTACAAATTGACATAAATTCTGTCCATGAACAGCCGAATATATGTATACAGCTATGAAACATACAAACTTGTAAAGTTTAGGGTATCAAAAGATTAGCAAGGGGGTCAGGGATAATGAGATGGATGTGGGCACAGTCGAGAAAGACAGATGTGATGGAGCATGGATCCTAATGTATAGAATTGGTTCGTGAGTTGTCTGACTATTTGAAGTTAAAGGCAGCTTGCATGCATTGCTCAGTGGAAGCCATGGTCCTGCAGAATACTTGGCGTGCATCAAAATTCACTTGTGCTTAAAAAAGAAAAAGAAAAGAAATAACAGAACCTCCAAAAAAAAATCCACAAAAAAAAAAAAGAAGTTCCACCATCTCTCTCTCTCTCTCTCTCTTTTTTGTTGGATATTTTGCAGTTAGGCTGAATTTACAGTTAGATAATTGTAATAATTTAAATTATTTAAAATATAAACCACTATCAAGATTGAGGGATACAAATTGAGGGAGTACCGTGGAATTTCCCTTCAAGGAAAGCAGAATACTACCCTGTATTATTCTATAGAATAGTTTAACATAATCAAAGAGTGGCCTGCCTAAAGAAGAGAAAGTGGAATGCACAAGAATCAAGCCTGGCAACCAATAACTATTATGAGTATATTGACCCATAAGATAACTTCATAGTTCATACTATTGAGAATAGCTGAACACGCTCAGGGAGTTCTTCTTCATAACAAATATCATTACAGTTCTGAAAGTTTAAGGTTGATGAAAGAATAAAAATCAATCATTTTCTTCTCATTGTCATATACTATATATATTGAAGTACAAACAGTAAACCAACAAGTATAGTTTGCCGACAGGATAAGTTCTTCCTCCGGTAATTTGGCTGAGTCCACATGCTTTGCTCCCATTGTTGAATAAACAAAACCACTACTGATTACCGACCAAACCCCGCCGGATTTTGGGGGATCCTTTGGGGCTTGGAGGGAGTTTTTATTCTCTCTCATTCATGGCACATCTTGGACGTGTGCTTATTTCAAAAAAACAAAAAAACAAAAAAGTATAGTTATGTCTTTCTTTTATATTAAGACTTTGTTACATATGGTGGTAAACAACGTGTATCTGTCTGTTCCAAGAATCAATAATTGCTATTTTTTCTTTTGAGGAAGTTTTTATACTGAAAATCAGAGTGGAGAAAGAGAGGATGTGAATAGTTTGAACTTTAAAAAGTGACTTTAAAGGATATTTTTGCAACAACATAAGCTGAAATAAATTGTTTACACGAAAATAAGTCCTCTCCTTTTATACATAGTAGGACAATTAATTTTGAAGGATTAATATTTTTCTTTGCAGCTTGCCATTTTGAGGTTGTCCAAGAATCTTGCAAGCTGCAAGTGATGATGCTACTTAGTGGAGATTTAGGAAAACTGACGAGCTCAATGTTGAGAAATATTAGCATCTTCATAATTATTTAAAGGGCTTTTCCTAGAGTTAATCTGAGAAAGAGATCAATGGCAAAATTTACACAGAGATTCAAAAGTTTTTCGTGGGCTACTCTATAAGAGCAGAAGTAGGATAGACCTACCCTCAAAGCTTCTTTTATTCCTCTTAAAGAATGGAATATTAGAATGCAAAGTTTGGCAAAAGAGGCACTTCGTTTACAACTTTGGATTCTTGATTCATCAGAAAATGCTCAAGGATGATAAATCTCTTTTGAAAAGGGAATTAGGGACGGACTAACAACAAAGTTTCACAGCTTTAAACTAACAAAGATTAAAAGAAGCCAGAAAAAATACGGAAAGGTTTTGAAAGTTGATACGTCTTAATTTCCTGGACGAGACAATACCAACTTTCATATAACAAACTGAGCATAATCTCCTTTCCTCGCATGAGTGTTGTTGTTTTACTCTTCTTGCTAAAGTTATCTATCTCCTTTCCTCGCATGAGTGTTGTTGTTTTACTCTTCTTGCTAAAGTTATCTCACACTTTAATGGAGTATCTAACTGAAATCTTAATCCATTTTTTGACACGTAAAAGCTTTGCTTTCGAGGGTAGTAAACTAGTGTCCTCTCTTACATCATATGCAAGTGTTAAAGGATCTCAGCTCCTTCCTTCAAACAATTTTTGTGATTGCTCTTACGTGTGAACAACTTTAACAAAATAAAAGGTATTTTTACCATGTGAAATCTTACATTATATTATAAGAGTGGGGTGTTTCAATAATTTTGAAGAGTAAGTTAATCTTTGCATCCAATAGTGAATTTAAGGAATAATGATTGTTGAGTCAAATAGTCAAGAGTTTGGAATTCCTTAAACAAGGTCTTGAGTTAGAGTCTTGTGAATGGAGAAAACACTGTTGGATGATTTATCTTAAAATGAGATCGACAATGCCCAATTCTGAATCAATCACGTTTAATATGGTCACTAGATACTATAAGGTTTATAAAGAAAAAGAAAAAAAAAAGAGTATTTAAGTGTCTTTACATCTCGTATTCTTACCAAATTTACACTATTCTTACGTATTTTAGTATTATTTTCACTTCTAAACTACTTCATATTTCTATTTTGCATTAGTGCTGTATAATTATGTCTAGTCAATTATAAACTATTAATATTAAAAAAAAACACTAAAACTTCACCTATGGAAGATATTTTGCAGAAAATTACACCAGCTAACAAACTGAAAATGTATCGAAATTATAGTTTATATATGTTCAAGATACTCTACAAAACACTCCATTCCTGTATTACCTATTTCTCCTCATGGGGTAATTCCTTCCAATAAGAAATCTACCAAAAGAATGAACTATTTTCTTAGCATAGGAGGGCTGTGGATCGCCATTTTCTTTGGAAAAGTTCTTGTGTTGACTCATTTTACACACAAAAGTAGATTTGGAGATTAGTACTCTCCACGAAAAAAAAAAAAAACATTTCTATAATTATTTCTGCAACAAACAAGAAGGGTTTGTACTTTGTAATTTGTATCAGGAGTTCTTGAATAGTAAAAGTGGAAAGAAACCTTAATCGAGTAAATAACCCCATTATGCTGCCAAAAAACCCAAAAAGGAAAATGACTGTTTTTCGGTTTCTTTACCATATCTATTTTTGGCAACAAGTGATGGCGATCTTTTTGATCCTTTTGGCATGATTGCAATACCCATAATAAACTATTTTCCGCCGTAAACTGAAACTGTACAAGGAAGAAAGGGAACAAAAGAGAGAGAAGCCACACTCCACCAAAACACAAGAAACCAACAAAGGAAAAGCCGATTAAGGAAGAATAACTGCAGAACAAAACAACATCCCCCAATACCCCTTCACAATTCTCATCTAGTTCTTTCCCATTAATTACCAGAACTGAAAGCAACCCAGTAAACACTAAACAAAACCCACATCAATTAAACAAATAAAACTACAAAAGGAAACCCAACTTTCCACATGAAAAAGTGAAGAAAAAGGTGACCATTACAGCAGCAGCACAGCCCCATTAGGCCACTTTCTATAAAAACATTTATATCCCACTTGCAAGAAAATATATTCTTTCCTTCATTACTATTCAATTGGAAGATTTCCTTCAAATTCCACCTTTTATTCTTCCCTGCCTGTCTCTCTTGTGTGGGTGTTTTCACCGTTGGTGTGTGTTTTATGTGTGTGAGTTTTGTGAGAACTGTGATGAACTATGGCTACTTTAGGGGATATTGCAGTGTCTGCAGCATTTAACATTGTTGGTGCTTTTGCATTCTTGTTGGCTTTTGCTTTGTTGAGAATTCAGCCAATCAATGACAGAGTTTACTTTCCCAAATGGTACATTGCTGGGAAGAGGAGCAGTCCAAGGCATGCTGGTGGGAGTTTTGTTGGGAAATTTGTGAATCTCAATTTCAAGACTTACTTGACTTTCCTTAACTGGATGCCTCAAGCTCTGAAGATGAGTGAGGCTGAGATTATTGACCATGCTGGTCTTGATTCTGCTGTTTTCTTGAGGATTTACCTTCTGGGGTACTCTAAAAAACTCTCCTTTTTCTATAGTTTTAAGATAATTTGATGGTTTTTGCCTAGTGGGTGCCTCTTATTATTCACATTTCGGATTTTTTCTTAGATGCTGCAATAGTTTAGCTGGTTAGTGCATGAAAAGGTTTAATAATGGACTATTAAAATTTGTCTAGTTTTGCGTTGTCTGTGGCCTTTCATGAGAACTTAACACTGGCGGGCTGCAAATTTATAGATTTTACCACGTTGTAAGTTAATGACTGAAATTGCTGTTTTCTTGGCTTCTGGTTTAAGTTTTTTTTTCTTTGGTGTTGGTGGCATAATAAATTTGGGCTAAAAGAAGAAAAATTGATACTTGTTATTGTTTTGTGAAAAGTATTTATCAGGGGCAGTTTACACTCAGATAATAGTGATTGAGGAACAAAATTGACTTTTCAATCCTGACTAGTTTTCAGGAAATTTAAGTGTCCGGGTTGGTAAGTTCTGTCTCTGTCCAGATTTTTAGATTTTGGCGAGGAAGAACTGGTTTTGACCTATATTTTGTTTCGTTTTCTTGAAATTTGTTAGTATCATCTGATGGCTCTCTCTCTCTCTCTCTCTCTCTCTCGGTGTCCAGCACTTTGGCCGTTTGCATTTTTTTTAGCAGTGTAGCTGTTGTTGCTTACCTCACCTTAGTTTGCATTAATAAAATCTCAAAGTAAATTACAGTTTTCCAAGTAGTGATTTCCCATTTGTGGTCAGGTGTGCAAATGGCCTAGGTTATGAAAGTAGGTTATTGCTCTTTAATGGTCTCTAAGACTCCAGAAGGGGGCATTAGATGTAGTTGAGCATTATTACATGGATCGGTAGAGATATTGAAGAGAATTTGCTTTCTGTTTTCAAATCAACATACCATGCAACCACTGGGAATACAAGATACCAGGGATCTCTGTAGTTTAGGCATGATTACTTGTGTCATCAAAAGTACATTTTACAAGCGAATAATGGAAAGGCTGTTGACAAAAGCCTGGACTATGGAATAGCTATTTAGTTCAAATCCATACACTACAATTTGCTGTAATGAAGATTATGCAGTTGTCCTTGAAAATTTCACACCCTCTGTTAGACATCGGAAGACTGAGTTATACATCCCCCTTCACTTAGATTTCTGAGGATACAATTAAGATTGAGGAAAGTGAAAGGATACTGTCAGATTTTCTATTTGTTTCTTTCAAAGAGAATATAAAACTGGATTTTTTGGAGTTGGTATTCAAGTAAAACCAATTTCAATTTTTATCAATCATTAGCAGATAAATTTGTGATTATTTTTTTTCCTTAGCGCTTAAAGTTTTTTAATACTTGGCCTATGATCATCTGGTTGATAAACTTTGACCAATTTGGTTTTCTTAGCTAGTTTTAAATTTGTGAATGGAGAAACCTATAATCATCATTTTGACGTGGAGAGGCAGATGTTTGGAGAAGTCCATGAAGTCATATCTGCCTACAGCAATGTTGATTTCGCTGAAACACAATTTCATTTCTCTCTCCAGGAAAATTTTTTTGTCATAATACTCATTAGTGACTCTGGAGAAATGTACCTTAAATGCCTGCTCCATTCTACCCAAGTTGGATATCTTTGAACTAGACACTCTGTCCAAGTGTTTGGTCATAAAACCGTCACCTCAAGTACAGCCATTCTCCTCTGCCTATGTAGTTAGCTTTAAAGACCTCAAAACACTGACCATCATTGTCTTGAAGAATTTCCTGTCCTGTCTCAGTGAGTCTCTACTGTATTTGCTTCCTACACCGTGATTTTCATTCTTTCATGAAATTGGAAAATTATGGGGTTTATTTTGGGACTAATTTGATGCAAGAATTGTCTTTGTAGTTGTGAATTTTGTTTCCTATAGAACTACAAAGAAAGGCTGTCTGAATTAAGGAACCACAAATAGCAGTTTTAGCATGCTAACTGGGTTAATGAAATAGATCTACAAAGTCAGTGTGTGGTCTTGTACGATCTTGCTTAGCAGGATTCTTCTGTCATATGGGTTTGATAGCTGAACCTGCACTGCTTCTTTCTCTATTGTTATTTAGGGATAATCCTTTAATAGATAATGAGCACATGTGGAAATAGGTTATGTCCCTGCCTTGTACATCTAGTACGATTCCACAAGAGCTGTTTCCATGTTGAGTAATATAAGAGGTACAAGTGACACAAGCCATGAGATTAGAGCTAGAATATTCAGGAAATGGAACTGGCTGAAGGCCATGTTTTGAGAAATCTCAATTTACATAATTCTTTATAGCTTCAGATTGACTTTACCATAGTGAATATCTTTATATTATGGAAATCTTTTGAACCATTAAGTGAAAAAAAAAAAATCTGTCTTCAAAATGAGATTGAAGCTAAGCTTTTCACCATCTTCTGTCATTTCTGGAATGTCTGGGGTCTATTGTTAAGCTGGTATCATTGCTATATTGTGTCCTGAAGTGCAACTTTCATATTAGTCTGACCCACCATAATCATCTGGAATAATTCTACCCTTTCCAATGAAAGGTTGCTTGGGATTTAGCTAAACAAGCACATGTTGACTGTTCAATTTCTTCCTTCCAGAGGTCTATTTTCGATTTATTGTGGTCTTTTTAAGAGATTGCTGACTCTATGTAAAGCTTTGGCCTTGTGGTGCTCAGAATTTCCCAGCACAAAAAGCTGTATAGAAGAATAATGTCTGGTTCGTTGACTACTATGTAGCATTTCTGATCCCAAATACAGGACAGTCTTACCTGATTGCCTAGGCTTCAGCTTGTGCAATTGACCAATTTCCAATTACCCTTGACAATGGTATTCATATCTAAGCAAACGGCCTGTGCCCATTCATACCATATTGCTTCCAAGGCTCCCATTGGAATCTGATTTGACCCATCCTAGTAGAGGCAGTCTTTGATTAACTGGCTGCTGAGATAAACCCTTATGCAATTTACTTCCTGGAATGCTGGTTCATATCCTTTGACCTATTACCAAAATTCACTTAGAGTTTCATAGGGCCTGGTAGAGAGTATTAAGATAATTTCATATCTCCATTTCCTATGTGCCAACCAAAAGCAAAGTTGAGTTCAATCCTCTTAGCCCTCCTCCTCTTTACTCCATGAGTGTTTCACCTTCTTTGTTTCTGCTGTTTTGTCTTGTCCTCCCTCTCACTATAGCATGACTGGTACTAAGAGAATTGGTAAGATCAGTTAGTGTTGGGTGTAATGTGACTCAGTATTTTTACTTTGAAGACAATGAAAGTTGCATGCTAAATTAAGCTGCCTTCTTAGGGATTTTATTCTCTTTTTTTCTTTACTTTCCTTTTTTTTTTTTTTGGTTAAAACTCTTATTATGAGTTAACAGATATTTCTTGTGCATAATTTGATATTTCTTGAAGTTTAAGATAATAACCGTTGTTGTTTTAACAGTTTAAAGATTTTTGTTCCAATGGCTGCTGTAGCACTCATGGTTCTCATTCCAGTGAATGCATCGGATGGGACATTATATTCCCTCAACAAAGAGTTGGTCATTAGCAACATTGATAAGCTCTCAATATCAAATGTTCGTTCCAAATCAATTAAGTAAGTATCTTCTTCTTCTTCTTCTTTCTTTTCTTTCAGCTTTGCCACATCCAATATTCACTTGTTAGACAAATTATGTGGTATATTGTTGGTAATAACTCTTTTTCTGTGATCATATCCCAGGTTTTTTTTCCACATATCGATGGAATACCTGTTCACATTTTGGACGTGTTACTTGCTCTACAAGGAATATAGCCGGGTTGCATCAATGAGGTTAAGATTTTTGGCTTCACAAGGTAGAAGGGCTGAGCAATTCACAGTGAGTTAAACTTCATTTCTTTGCCATTCCATGAGGGGTCTTTCTTTTTTGGTCTGTGTTTGTGTGTGTGTCCAACGTCCTATCTACTTCCTTTAGATGTGTGAAGCTGTTTTACAGAAAAGCTAATGCACAACTAGAATTGAACAAGTACTTCAATGAGTGGACTGCAGCATATGACCAAACGCTCCTTTAATCATTCAAACATTTGACTATCAGTTTGCGACATGTGTTGGCAAGCACATTACTCTCACCTCTTGTTAGAGATGTAATGTGCTTATCACAATTCAATTGTAGGTGTATTATCACCCTTCTGGAGACTGGATGGGGTTTTCTTGGATACCAACTGTAATGACCCAAAGTTGTACACTATTTTTAGTAACTTCTTGTGCCCTCAATTTTTTTCAATCCCAGGTTGCGAGTAGCATGTGACAGATGTGTCATATTTAGGTCAAACTCTTCCGATATGATGTGAGACAACCATTGAAACATAACGCTCATACTGTTACTGAGTCCTCCAGTAATGAACATATGTGTTAATAGTCCAGAACATATGTCACATAGCCCTACATTATCTATTCTGTTTAACTAGGTGACTTGTTTTTTGGAATTGGAAGCATATTGTGTTTTAGTTAGGAAGAGCACGTCTTTTGCAAGTAAAATGACAGAAGTGATTATCTCAGATTTTCTGGTCTAACTTACTCCTAGTATTTTGGTTCGCATAAATTTGATTTCATTGGTTTTGATTACGTTCTCTCTGATGTACATATTTCAGGTTCTTGTTAGGAATATACCACATGTTTCTGGTCGGTCCACATCAGATAGTGTCGAGAGCTTCTTCAAGAAAAACCACCCAGAACATTATTTGTGTCATCAGGTAATCTTGTGTTTTCAATGCTTTTATGCTTTCAGAGAGATGCCATTATTTTAAAATGGTAATTCCCTTAATTGAGCTCCATCTGCTTCTATTTGAATTTTGCATTTCATATGTTCAAGAGTATGTCTTGGTATTGAAAGAATTTTATGTTGTGAGAGTGCCTTCTTCTTCGATGTTATATGCTGAACCCATGTTATCTTTCTTTAGGCTGTCTATAATGCTAACAAGTTTGCAAAACTTGTCCAAAAGAGAAATAGACTTCAAAACTGGTTGGACTACAACCAGCTGAAGTTTGAAAGAAACCCAGAAAAGAGGCCAGGAAGAAAGGTAGATGCATTACTGGCTTCAAATAACACTAGTTAGATATCAATGGCACATGCTATGCAGAACGTTTTGTTGATAGTTTCTTGTGTTCCTTCTAAGCAGAATGGTTTCCTTGGACTTTGGGGAGAAAAAGTTGACTCCATTGACTTGTATAAGCATCAAATAAAGGAGCTTGATAAAAAAGTAAGACCAAATCTTGAAAAGCCATTATCGTTATAATATTTTATTTGTCTTTTTCCTTTTTATTACCATTGCCATCTTCAAATGAAGATTAGTTGCTTACTTATTTAGAACATCATTTTTTGGAAACAAATATCCTTAGCTCTCAGTATTGCTTGTTAGTTGACAATGGAGCGCCAGAAAGTTCTCAAGGATCCAAAAGCTATCATGCCTGCTGCCTTTGTATCATTCAATTCGAGATGGGGTGCAGCTGTTTGTGCACAGACACAACAAAGCAGGAACCCGACACTGTGGTTAACAAAATGGGCCCCTGAACCCCGGGATATATACTGGAAAAATCTTGCAATTCCCTTTGTTTCTCTAACTATTCGTAGATTCATAATATCAGTAGCAGTCTTTGCTTTGATCTTCTTTTACATGATACCAATAGCATTTGTGCAATCCTTGGCGAACTTGGAGGGTTTGGAGAAGGTTGCTCCATTCCTTAGGCCAGTGACTGAACTGTAAGCACAGTTTACTTAATTTTATAATTTTGTAAGTTGTACGATCTTTTCATAAAGCTGGTTCCACAATACGTAGTCAATTGCAAATCAAAATGTGATCTATTGCATAGTAAATTGATTTTAGTTTATATGATCAATATGTATTTCAGTTTTATCTACTTCCTGATATGGCATCTTAAATAAATGTTGCTCTCTATTTCCTTCTCTTTCATTTTTTTCTCAACAATGTCTTGTGCTGGGATTTGTTTTTAACCGTATTGTGCTGTTAAATATGTTGCATTACAATTACTAGTTGGAAAAGCATACTTTATACATGTGCAAAGTAAAAAGAAAGAATTAATAAGATGGAAAAGATGGAAGTTACTGGAAGTTATCATGGGTCAGTGGTTTAATCCTTGGTAGAATTTGTTTTTTAAACTTCTTAATGAGGGCAGAAATGTGAATCTAAAAAATGACACAAATTGTAGAAGCAAAGCCCTTGCTTCTGTTATAGATTATAGTATGTATATGCAGTTGTTTGTATTGTGATATAACTTACGTGTCAATAACATTACACGTACCTACCTTTAGATTTGTCATTTCTTTACAGTTGTTCCTTTTGGAGTTCATTCTTGATATCTTTCGTGAAGAGATATATCATTTTGTGTCCCTTCATATATTCTGTTGATGCTTGGGTACTTTATCTCTGAAACTTGTCTGCAAATTTTTTTGAACATTCAATAATCCCATTTAGAGGCAGATTTGATTTCTAAAAGTTTGGTCGTTTTCTAATCTTAATTATGGTATCCAAGAATAGTATGCATAGCAATGGATAATGGAGTACGTGGGTTAAGAAGTTGACCTTCTGTGCTGATTCATTGGTTGTCTTTTTTTCCATGTACTATCTACTTTGTGTTGTGGTAATATAAACTTCTTTATTATTCTTAAAAAAATCATATTTACTGTCGCCTGCTAGTAGATGATGCCCAACTCTATGTTAGTCCTCTTGGTATATGCATCTTTATTTCAACGAATAAGGTTCTGGAAATGCTGTGCAGGAAATTTATCAAGTCTTTCCTTCAGGGTTTCCTTCCTGGTCTGGCACTTAAAATCTTTTTGTTTGTTCTCCCAACAATATTGATGATAATGTCAAAAGTTGAGGGATATGTAGCGGTATCAACATTAGAAAGGAGAGCAGCAGCCAAGTATTATTACTTTATGTTGGTCAATGTGTTCTTGGGGAGCATAATTGCAGGAACAGCTTTTCAGCAACTTCATGCATTCGTTCACCAATCAGCTACACAGTAATGCTCTATCCGTTCTGTGGCTTCTTTTCTAATTCTTTATTTCTCTTTCAAGTATGAGGATCATGAATAATTAGTTTAGAGTTTTCCTACATTCTCAAATAGATTTCTTTTTTCCAATGGCCAAACATGAGATCTCACAACTAATAATTCATCTACTATTCTTATTTGCACAACTAGATTGGTGTCACGTGTGGAATCACTTGCTTTTAGGCTTGGTGTTGCATTTGGTGCTTTAATGCCTTGATCTTAGTTTTATTTCATATGTCCATTTCTGGTGTCTGTTTTGTTTTTATGAACCTTGGTACCAGTCCAACTTATCACCTTCGTGACTCTCCTTATTTGTTATTCTGTTTGTTTCTTTAAAAGTAGTAACATCTATTGCTACAATCAGCTATGACCTCCGAATATGGTTTTGGTATCATCAATTTTGCAAGTCAGGAACTAGAGAAACTGAGTTCTCGTGTAAATAGAGAACATTCAGTGATTTTATCCTTGTGGTATCCATCTCATTTTTATGAACTTATAGGATAGAACTTTTACTGGCTGCTTCCTCTCAAGTGTGATTATCTCAACATAGTAAAATTGTTCAAGTGGTCAACAATCCTCTATTATGACTACACAAAACTATTACATATCCAAATTAGCCACTATGGCTTGTTGATATATGTCTATTCATAGAATGCTCGAGTCATATTCTCCAGATGAATGTTTAACTTGTTGAGATCATCCGTGAGTGTCAGTGAGTTTTGACACATCTCTATCATAGGAATTGTAATTGGAGTACTTATGCTGTTGTGTGGTATAATTAAGATTGGCAGAATACCTACAGAATGCATATTTGTAGACCAGTGCTATGCGTTTGATAAAACTAAAGTCTGAAAACTAAAATCTGAAGTCTGAATCCATTAAGTGATTGAATTGTTAAGTATTAAATCTGATACATTTGAATGTATATTACATTAAGTGATAAGTGAATAGCTTATTACTTATTTTTGGGAGCAAGTTTTGTCTAGAAAATTCAATGCCGCTTAATTAATTTAGATGCTTTATTTTTGGTTATCATACGCGTCTGAACATATTAAGATCTGAACCCATTATGTTTAAGTGCTGAATTGGGTTATCAAATGGGATGGGTTGTCAATTTTCACTGAAAATTTTCCTGTTTCAAATTTGGATTATGACAATTCTTGGGCCTTCTGCCAGGATTCCAAGAACCATAGGTGTGTCAATACCGATGAAGGCTACCTTTTTCATCACCTACATAATGGTTGATGGTTGGGCTGGCATTGCTAGTGAGATTTTAAGGTTGAAGCCTTTAGTCATTTTTCACCTTAAGAACATGTTCATTGTCAAAACTGAAAGAGACAGAGTGAAGGCAATGGACCCGGGGAGTGTAGATTTTCCAGAGACACTTCCAAGTCTTCAACTATACTTCTTGCTCGGACTGGTGTATGCTGTGGTCACTCCAATACTTCTTCCTTTTATATTGGTATTCTTTGCCTTCGCGTACTTCGTCTATCGTCATCAGGTTAGCATACATATTGATTATGTCTGGTTATTTTCCGCTCTCTCATTTGCATCCATTTCATCTGGAGTGAAATCTTATGGAGTCTGGCCATCTATGAATACCCTTGTGATGAATTATTCTATGCCGGAGGCAGAGGAAGAACAATTGTTGCTGAAAAGTAAGAGTTTTAGACTTGAAAGTGAATGGAGCAATAGTAAATCACATGATACCTTTGAGATTTAAACTGATCCTAAAGCTGGACATGGATGGAACAAGGGCAATGCATATTGAATAATAAATATATGAGTTACATTCTGAACAATTTAGAAAATTGCTACTCAAAATATGGTTTCAAAATGAAGATTTTAAGATATAATGTGAATTGAGGTTGTTTTCTCATCAGTTGTGATTGAGAGAAAAATGCTTTCAAGCTCCATTAGTTATAACATGCTCTTTTTGTGTTGTAGTTGAAATTCTGAATTTAGAAATCCTCTGGAATTAAAATCTACATCTAAATGGCATCAGAATGTTTTTGGCAGCAAATTTAGATTCTTATTCTTCTCTGCCACATCACGCAGATAATCAATGTGTACAACCAACAATATGAGAGTGCTGGTGCCTTTTGGCCACATGTTCATAGTCGTATCATATGGAGCTTATTGATTTCTCAACTTCTTTGATGGGTCTACTGAGCACCAAAAAGGCTGCAAAATCTACTCCTTTGCTCATTGTGTTACCTATATTGACATTAGCTTTCCACAATTACTGCAAGAATCGGTTTGAACCTGCATTCAGAAAGTATCCACTGGAGGTAAGCTGCATGTCTGATGGTTTCTGTAGTAGTTTGACTTAAGGACCTTCACACTGATGCCCATATACCTTGTCTATACTTTATGGTATCTGTGATTATCTTAACTCCAGGCACATTTCCAGCACTGCATGCAGATATATAGTGGTCGACTGATTGAACTCCATTTTGTTCTTATTACTTGCTTTTCCACATTTTTTTTAGAGCTGATAATTTTGTTCTGAATTGAACTTTCTGTTCTGTTCATTATGCTGCTCGTGATGAGAACAAGTCATTGTTGCATTCAATAAATGACACTGGTTCTTACTCTAAATTCTGAGATATTGTTGAAATATGTGCCTTCTGTCATCAAACTCTTTCATGGTATTTTGCATCTGGTGGAATCATTGTATCAAGAGTTTGTTGTTGAAAGCCAAATTATGTGCAGAATATGATTATGGTTGTTTGGTGTTCCCATAAGTCCTAAGATATAGCTTTCATTTTCTGTGGATCTATCACTGGCTTGATTAGCTTCATAAAACCCGCTCCTTGGATGCAGAAATCTGTTGCATGCAGTTTGTTGTCTTTATTTGAGTCTGCTCAAATGCAGAATTGATGCATATTTGTTGTCTTGTTTTGAAAACGTTGGTTGCTTAATGTACTAATAAAGTCATTTTTTTTAAATCACCAGGAAGCGATGGATAAGGATTTAGAAGATCGCCCCTCTGAATCTGATGTCAATTTAAAGTCTTTCTTGGCGGATGCTTACTTGCATCCCATATTCCACTCTTTTGAAGAAGTTGAATTAGTGCAGGTTAGGGTTGACAAGAGCCAGGCTCATATTCCAAGTCCATCAGGAAGCAGTTCTTCCTCTCCACACCATGACATCCATCACAATGAAGATGAGCCATCGCATAGCATTCATCACTATGAATATGGACCACCTAGTAACGTGTATCACTACGAAGCTGAGGTACCAAGTAATGTTTACCAGTATGACACTGAGTCGTACCATAATGTATATCACTATTGAGAATAAGTTTCTTGGTAGATTGATTTAAGTTGTTTGCACAGCCTAACCACCATAGCAGTTAGTTTCAGAAGGTTAATATGAGCTAACCCAATGTATTAAACTGGATTCTAATATTTTGTCCATTGTTCTGATTGCTGTGAGTTATGAATTAGAAGTGAGAAGCTATGCCATCTTTACCATGCTTCCCAACCACCACCCCCTTCTCTCCTTTGCCTGTTTGATGTTTTCCAGGCTGTTTGTATCATTTTTGTATTCTTTTCCCTTTCTCTAAAAGAATACTGTCTCACTCATTATTTCGGTTTTAAAGAGGGAAATACACAAAATTTAGTTGAGAATGTAGAGCCATATAAAAAGTTGAAATCCCAAACCAAAAAGTATAATAACAATGCAATATGCTTTTAAGACTGGTTAAGGTTACTGATACTCCTCTGGAGCTATATAGATCATTGTTGTGCTTTAGGGGGAAAAAGGAAAAAGAAAATCTAGTTGCAGATGACAAAATATCAGCCTCCTTGTCCGGAACAAATTCTTTGAATTCTAGGCCCTTCTTGTTCTCTTCCTTGCACCAGTTGAAATTAGGAAGGTCATGAAGGTCTGGTGGCTTGATGAATAGTGGGTTGTGGTTTTGGGACCAGCAGAAGTTCATCTACAGCTGCAACTCCGATCAGCCATTCTTGAAGAATTTGGATCTAAAATTTGACGTTTTGAAAGGCTGGCGGTCCACTACACTGGAGAAGAGAAATTCAGCCCTGAGATTCAGAGTATGTTGCCCCAGCCTTACCTGCTGGGGAATTTTGACAAGTTCTGGTCTAGTTAATGCATAATTAAGTCAATTTAAGTCATGTTGGGCAAGATTTTTTTGGTTATGAGCTGTTGGATGTTGATGGAATGTTAATAATTACATTGTTAAAACCGTCAAAGTCACAAATCACAACTATTAAGTCAAGCATTTTGTAACCTAAGCATGCTGGGCTCAGTCCTCCAACACTACAAACAAAAAGCCAAGTGCTTGATTTCAAGGGTAAAAAATAATAATAATAATAATAATAATCTTCTAAAATATATTGTTTGCTGGAAAGAATTCTAATAAATAGTATTCCTTTCTGAAAGATGGGAAAAACACTCTTTCCTTTAAAACAAGAACTTTCTGGTTTTAGGATACTGCAAAAATTTTAAGTAGGATATGTAGTATAGAATTGTTAATGAAGCCTATGGTATAGAAAGCACTTCTAGCTTGGAGTGCAAAACCGTTTTCTTAGGGCACTAAAGTAAATTTAGACATCAAATTATTCGGGCTATTCCCTTCAACTTCAGCAACTTACCGTTACAAATTGCGCGGCAATTACGTTTGCAACAGTTAACCTTGCGACCCTTTCAAACTAAACGTCGTACGTTTGGGGTTCTCAAAGGTGGCAACCCTTTATGTTGCTATGGCAAATGAAAAATCCTACTCCATATGACATATGAATTTATACGATAGACGAAATAAATAATGAGATTTTTATGTTTGTATTTATTACTTAGAAGTATTGTGACTTTCAATCACTCTTATGAATATACAGTAGCTAACTTTTATTCTCCTTTTGACTTTTCATCGTCAATCATCTGCTTTTACATAATAATACAAACTACTGTTTTCGCTCCTTTCATGTATTTGGTCTAGTTAGAAAGCCCATTTAGATTGCAAGTTTTTGAAGTTTTTATAGAAAAAACACATATATGAGATAAAAAGGTATTTAGAAAACCTATCAAGAGATATTCTACAAATTTTTCTAATAAACGCTTTGATATTCTTTTTATTTTAACATTCGTGCTCGCATAAATATTCATCATTCTTTTTTTTTTTTTTTGTATTGGAGATTTTTCTTGTGCGTTTTGGCATCAAATCCTGGTAAATATTTTCATACTCTTTTAAACGTTGTCTTTTTCCTAGTGTTTTTTCTTTTTGGAAGAAAATCTTTTGAGTTTGTAAGCATTGGACTCAATATTGTGGAAGAGTAGGACTCAAAATTGTGGAAGTACGTGGTTATTTCAATTTTTCTGGCTCAAGTTCAATAGTGTTGTGTATTGATGGGAAAACATCAATGCAAGCAGATGAGCAACCTGTTTTAAAAAAAAAATTACCAAACGAATATATCATTCTCTTTTTTGGTAAACATGGTTTGGTTGAGCATTACATCTATTAACTATTTTTGTATGATCAATCTGGTAATATAGGCACACTTTTTTCCTCCAACTGCCTTAACAAAAATGAAAAATGGAAATGTTTTGCTCTAAGCTATGGTCAAACTTTGGTTTCCAAGAAGCTGGAATTTTGTTTCTGTACTTTGTGATTTCTAACTCTCTCTCTCCCTTGCACGCACTTAGAGGCAGAACTTGGTGAAATGTGTCAAAATGAAAGACTAGAGGTTTCCATGATGCTTTCACATGCTACATTTATCTAAACATAAATTTTCTGGTGAACTCGCCTGATTGTTCACCTGGTTTATGCCCGGAATCGTAGAAGAGACAATTTTCTAGTAGATTTGTGGTGACTGTATAAAGTAAACTTGGAGCTTGCTCTTATAGTATTTTGAGGATGAGGTATTGGTCACCACTTGAATGAGTGAAAGCAGTGGGTGAATTTGAAACCTTGCTGGAATTTTATTTGTATGAGTCGGTCTTTTTCCATGGTCAACTGTGTTCCTTTTCCAAGGACAAAAATAATAGCGCTTCTGCTAAGATTTTGATCAAAGGTGTAGTTTACCAAAAAACTTTTGAAACTTGCACAACACTAGCATTAGTTAATTGCATGTGCTTTTGTACCATCTTAACCCTGAGGCAGCCCATGAGATATCTTGACATTCATGAGATCAAATCTTTTGTTTCATCAAAAGAAGTCTTTCGCTTCAACAGAAGTAACCTCTACAATATATGTGAAGGATAATTACACTATTATTCAGCAATCAAATTCTTTACTTTTTGATTTTTGTCCATCTTTTCTAATAACTTCTACAGCTGATCCAGATCTCCAATTGTACTTTGTTATACTTGTATATGTGAAGTTTCTGTTTGCAGTTTATTGGCTTGAGCTTGGACCAACTGTTGTGAGACTTTCAGGGGCACAAGAGTAAATTGACAACAACGGCCAGCAGCTACATTTTCTCCTTCTCCTGTGACCCTTCGGTTATAACACCCTTGTTGCTGAAAATAAATCGACAACGTTTAAGAATTCTATCAGCCCTTCGTCCTCTTCAGTTCATCTTCCTGTTTAGTCTTCTCTTCACTTTTGCATCTTTTATATTTTACCCTGCTTTTGTTCTACTTTGTGGTCTGGTTAAGTCCTTCACCCAAAACGGATGCATCATCATAGAAGTCCAGATTTGTTAAAATGGTCCTCACTGAAGTTGCCTTCTGAAACTTTTTGATGAACGCCAACTTTTTGGTGATACTCCTTACACAAAATCAGATGTCGATAGAAGCCAGCCAATAGCGATCATGTTTTGAGAAGTGTCAAGCTTGCCGGTGGCAGAAGGCTTTTTTTTTTTTGGGCAAAGTTGCTGGCTAGGACTAAACTTTAGTAATAGTGCAGTTTCTTGGGCCTTTATTGTATCAATGAAAAGCTGTTTCAGCGGTTAGTAGTGATTGACTAATGTTCTAAGGTAGAATGACAAAACTCTTATCATTACATGTCCATTAAATCTTATTATCACACGTGCACTAAAAGTACTCCAAAATTTGAATCAAAGTTTGAACTTACATTTTCAGAAGAAATTTAAGGTTCTACTTTTCTAACTCTTTCAGGGGCATTGAGTAAATTGGCACCTAGGTTCAGCCATTCCGTCGGACCAAGTTTTACTCTTTACAACATTCAGACTCTAATCTTTGCCGTTTTCCTTGGCTGGTGACCCTTGGAACTGGTGTACGACGCTTGCTGGTGGCGGTGGCTGAACGGTTCTTTTGGTCCTGTGTTGTCTTCGCTTCTTCTTGCTCCTGGTTGGTCTCTTTCGCTGTTCCATCCACTTTTGCATATTTATGCTTTTTTTTTTTGGTGGTATGGTAAGTTTGATGTATTGTCAGTCTCGGAATCCATCACTCTAATATATGGTTTAAGTTAAAGCAGTAAATTTTAACATGAAACTCCGAAGTTATTGAATGGTCGTTTTAGATATCCGCTCCTGAAACTCATTAGTGAACACCGAGGATTTGATGATACTTCTCATAAATATATTTCGTCGCATTATCAAAATGCGGGCTTTGTTTAAAACTTCATATGCAGCCAACTTTAGCCCTTGGGTTGAATTTGTTCTTAATTAAGCCTTACTCGGACCAAATATGAGTATGTTTGTTCCTGGTTTTTAAAGTGCAAAAGTGTGCAAACTTACATTACTGGTGATCCAGAGTGTGTTGAAGAAGGGCTTCATCAGTCATCAGCATTTCCAGTTCAATATCCTCTGTTTTTGAAATACGTCTTAATGGGATAAAGAATGTAGCTTCTCTTATATAAGACTGATGTCATTTGCTAAATTAAAGCTTTTGGCTTTTGGAATTTGATTTCAAAAATGTTTTTATCATTGTTGGTTGTAGATGGAAATATTTTGCAGTTGTTAAATGTTCTAAATGTATTAGCAGCAAAACGCTTCGATAATTGAACTCTAGAAGTAGGTAGTCCGAGGCATATTTTGTATTGTGGTACTAATGCTATCCTTGCAAACTTTGCAAAGAATTATGGGTGGCTGTTACCTTTGCGTCTAATTATCTCTTTGTCGTGATGCTGCATCCTAATATGCTAAGAATGACTTCTACATTACAGGAAAATCATATGTAGGCCATTATATTTCTGCATCTGCTTCCTGAGTTCAAGGAATTTTCATAAACTTGAGGGCATGTCCAAAAATTCATCAAATTTAAGTTGGCCAGTTTATCATTAATATGGTATTGACGGGTTCTAATAGTAAAAGTTATTTGCAATTGGTAAAGTATTTAATTAGAATTCTAATGTAAATAATACGTGGATACCTTGCAGTAGATTGTCATCGGACAATAAAGCCTTGTGGTAAATTTTAGTCTATGGTTTAGCCGATGTTATTTTGCTCTGAAACATAGTACCAAGAAAAATAAAAGAGTAGCTGAAGTTAAAAATAAAAAATAAATAATAAGAAGTTAGTCTTATCTAATTTGGGATTTTATGGCAGGCAATAATAGTGACATTCTTGCGTTTAGGCCGTCACATGTTTGCAAATGTATCTTGAACAATAGTGTCAATATCCAGTGGTATAAATGTGAAAAAGAATTCTTGTTCCATCACTAATGATCATTGGCATGGTTTTAGGCCTAAGAACTAACCAGTATTACTTTGATTATGATACCAAGGAAGACTCAAACTTGAAGGATGTTTTAATTCAACAATTTATTATAAGTGATGTAGAAATTGGAAAACATTGAATTAAACTTCAAATTCTTGTTCTGACTCTTCTTGTCTAGTTGTTTCTTTTGTTTTGATGCTGATTCTTCTTCTTCAGGTTAATCTTCCTTCAATTGTTGCACTTTTTCTATGATTCTTCCTCTTTTTGTGGCGGTAAAAGAAAATGATTATCATAAATGAGCTTATGGGATGCCATGATTTGAGGAATATAGTGGTAGATGAAACATAGATGGGCAAGTTAATTCCAATATTCGATAATGTTGCATTCCTTAAACCATGGCAACCAAGAATCTTAATTTATGATAATCCTTTCAAAAGAGGAAAAATCATTAGAATGGTAAGAAGAATGATTTGAAAAAGAAGAATCATCATCGAAATAAACGTAACAATTGGGCAAAAAGGGTCAGACAAGAATTTGAAATTTAGGAAGACATGAATGAGTTATGACTCTCGTGTTGAATCACAATCTAATCAAGTTAAGAAAATGACTTGAGAAGACTTACATTTCCTTGGTTCATCAGCACTAACTATAGCCTTTCTCTTACTTCTTAAATTTTTTTCATCATCTTCTTTTGTTTTTGTAGACAATTTTGAGATAATTTGAGTTTTTTGAAGTAGACTTGATAAGAATAATAAACTTGATCATGAAATTTGATGTAGAAGGAGAATATGGGGAGATTTCTACCTACTTCTTTCCTTTTCTATCCTCCTCCCTTTTCTCAAATTGAGTTCGAGGATGTTTTCCTATTAAAAAGGTTAAATAAATAACTTTTTATTTAAAATCATTCCTCTACCTCAATTTGAAGAAAGGGAGGATAATGGAGAAGGAAAGAAGGAGCAATTAAAAGGTTCTTCACATTCTCTTTTCTACATCTGATTTCAGAATCAAGTTTATAACTCTTACCAAGCATACTTCAAAAGATTCAAAATTACCTCAAAATGTCCATTAAAACAGAAGAAGATGATGACAAAGATTTAAAAAGTAAGATAAAGGTTAAAGTTAGTGCTAATGAATGAATGACAGATAAACCTTGGTCTTTTCAAAACTCATGAGTTTGAAACATTTAATCTTTTAGAAAAGATTTAGAGTGGTCCAACTAGTGATGACTTGAATATTAATGTTGTTCGTAAGAATGTACGTGGTGAAAAAATAATGATTCAAATGTGAAAACTAGTAAAGATATTAGTTCGTTGTGAAAGAAGATAAGAAAGTTATCAAGAAGAAATAAAAATGTCATAAAAACAGTTGTTTATAAATGATGATGTTCAAGGTATTTGAGTCTAAGTATCCATTTTGAACTGATCCATTGATGCTGATAGCACAATTATATTTGCAGGCAAAAGGTGAATGGAAGATTAGTCATGTTCACCTGCAAGCATCTTTGTACTTTTGCAGATCAACTTCAAAGGATTTGGTTAGAAATGGATACTTGGTTCACCTTCAACATCATCAATAATAAACAACTTTTTAACCACATTTTTCTTATTATTAACTTTCTTATCTTTCTTGCACAACAAAGCCAATAACTTTACTACTTTTTTTCACATTCAAGCATTATTGCTCTTTCCATGTATATTCTTATCAACACTAGCGCTGTCACTAGTTTCAGCATTCCAAACCTTTTGTAATTAAATGTTTGAAGCACATTAGTTTTGAAAAGATCAAGGTTTTCTTCAATTTTTTCAAATTTCTTCAAATTATTAAGATATTTCATTCTCGACCTCCTGACCTTGTCATACGTCTAACTTATTGAATATGTATCTTGAATCTTTTCTTTATCAAATTCATAAAAAGTAGCCATATTAGTAGAAGCATCACTCCATTTCTCATGGTTAAAATTGATTATGCATGGGAGAAGATAAATTCTATCTTCATCACTCCACACCTTAGCTGGACCACCACGGAAGGTTTACCTTTCGCCAGATTTTGCTCAAGCCATATAGCAAGTCTGCAAGATTGATGAATGCTAAATGTCTCGCTCAAGTGCAATTGTGTAACTTCTACTTAGCACTGTATCCTTACTAATTAGTTTTGTCTTGTCTGCTTTAGCCTACCTTTAGTCGGACCTGAACTGTATTCCTACGGCAGATTGTTGATTTGTCTGTCCATGTAAACTGACAATATTGGAAATAGTTCCCATTGCAAGACGTGATGTGTGTTACTTGTAATGTTTACCAACTAATCATTTTATTTATTGGAGTACCGTTCTTTATGAAGAAGGTACATATGCTTAAATGAGAATTTTCAAGCAATTGTGTATGTGGATTTGTTGTAAACTGTTTACATTTTTTATGTATGCATGAAAATGTAGTGCAATTTTAATCATTCTCGATAGAGATATATGAAAATGTTAACATATTTATTGACTGCTAAGTCCAGAGTACATTATGGGCACTCCATTCCCACACTTTGTATTCGTCAATCTCCCATTATTGGTTAACGAATATTAGAAGGTATAACTGGTCTGATATACCTTGGTACAGTTCGCATCCAATTAAGACCAGAGCAAGCAGCTAAGTTGATAATAGGAACAAGAATAGTGGTTAACATCTAGCTTAATTGAAAGGCAATAATGGACCTCAATAATGAATGGTTAGGCTGTTGTAGGCCATGAGATTCCATGGCTTGATTAAACAAAACCTGAAATGAACTTAACTCCAGTGCCCTGATGAACTGATGACGAGCCCACTTGCCTAAGAGCTATTGGGTTTTTTTTTTCTGATTCATGGTTCTTCTAGGGATAAGTAACGAAGATATGCCATTCAATTTTTGTTTTTTTTTTGAATATCTTTTTTAACATTGGTGGAAAATGGAATATCAAGGATTTGAGTTATCAAGTATTCTGGAGTATGATATTTGCCATTAGATTAATGAAGTGAATGCAATTCAGTAACGTATTGATTCTACCATGCTGAGTGCATTTCAACCAGAATTAAGTATATGTTACATCTCACCTGGTGGCTTAACGAGTATTATTTTTCTACCGTAGGACATTGGCGAAAATGATGGCATACATTACTCTGTCAAGGCTTCTAAATCTAATAAGTCAACTATATATATATATCATCAACGAAAATCAAGCCATAAAAAAAAATGCAGGCTTGGGCTGCTTATTTACTGGTTGACTTCATTTTGGTTTTATTAATTTTCTTGAAAGATTCTTCTCAAAATCTTGAATGTGTCAAGCTGTAACGGAAAACAAGAAAGACCAATTGAATAAGAATTTCCATCTGATAACGTCATGGGATTAAATGTGGTCTATAATCAATATATGCAAAAAAAAAAATATTAATACCTCAAAAATTTCCTTTCAGTGCCTGTCATGTCAGATTCTTTTTGGAGTCTGATCAGTAATTCTTCATGTGGTGAATCATCCCTAGAATATACATCCATTTACAGTTGACTTTTAATATGAGTGTCGTATTGCTCTTGTGGGAAGATCCCTTGCCTTCATAATCCATTTACAGTCACTATCTTAGTGATAGTGTAGATGCAGTTTACACCTGAATTAGATTATACATTGAAGTTTATAATATCCGACAACATAGCTTCCATACAAAGATATCATCAAAAAATTGCACCGTTTTCCGTTGTCACTTGGGCCACTTGTACGCCAAGGGCGGCATGTTACGAACTCCTTGTTTCATTGATTTAGTAAGTATCTTGCTTGAAGCAATATTTATTTTATACACGATACAAAATTAAATTGAGGTAGTCATGCCTGATGAGTTCAACTAAAATAGTTATCTGAAACATCCAGGTACTGTGGCACAAAATGATGATTAAATAATTAGACAAAGAAAAGGATACTCTCTTTTAGTTGGTTACGTAGAAAGACCCGTTTGAATGTGTTAATTTCAAACTAGTGAAACAAAAATAATGAATTGTTTTGGACAGTCATATAGTAAATTTATTGCCTAAGCTTTGGCAGTATCTTCTTCTAATTAATGCTATCATCAGTTTGGCGTATTCTCCCTAAGTTAGGGCCGGTATTAAATATTAATGCCACAGGCAGCAGTTTAATGTTGAGTAATTTCTCTTAAAACAAGTTGTTGTCTCAATACAATGGCCTAGATTAGTCTAAGCTTTGATGTTTGTCAAATAACAATAGCTTGATATACTTCGTGGCGAACTGGATGAAGATGCTAAAAAAAAAATGAAAGGATTAGAGACTTGATTTTTCATGTTTTAGATTAACAATCAAGCAGTTATGTTCAGACACAAGTTATATTTAACTAAGAGATAATGTTCATTGCTTTCTTCCCTAACGATAGTGATATAAAAAGCATGTATCAAGATGAAGTTCTTTGAAAGAGTTGGCCTAAAAAGTGAGAACAAGTGTTGTCCCTTTCTTTACATTTACTCCTCCAAAATCTAGCTTAGCAAATACGAAACGTTTCGTGTTGCAGTTCCTTTTGGAGAAAGGAAAGTGACATTTGGAATATGGAAACAAAGCCGGCTTCATACGTGGGAGTTTGCACTTCTAAGTGAACTTATAAACATTGATCTAATTACATTATTATAGCTTATAAAACAGCTCCAGCTGCTCCAATTACGCAGAAGAGGCATAGTCGGTAACAGGTTGAGAAATGGGATTTGATGACTTTAGTGCCATGGTTTACAGTTTTACATTTCCATCGTCACTGTACTAATAAAAGGTATAAATAATGCAGTGACACATGCAAGATGCAACCTGGGTTAGTAAGAGGGCAAGGGTTTGCTCATCTCATAAACTTTGGAGAAGGAAGTCTAAGTTTAAATTCTTCTGAATCCATCTCTTAGTTATTGATGGGCAATTTGTAAGATTCATTCTATGATTTCAGTGAGACTTTTTACCTTACCTGTCATGACTTTTGAATAGGGTAATCCGCCATCCCCCTGAACTTTTATTAACTGATGAACAAAACTAAAAGAGCTAAAAAAGAACCTAAGTTGCTTATTCTTTAACTAAAAAGTTGTAGAGAATGAAATGGGTAAAGTTACAAGAATCACAAATATTGGAATGATTTCAATTCACAGACGTATACCCAGCCAATTGCTGCCTCAACCAGCTTGAGGTGATTTTTGTTAAGGAAATAAAGTAATGACAGCTTATGCTTCTCATTAAGGATCTCGTAAGTGATTAAGACAATGACACATTTATCGACTATACATAATTCGTGGGTCAAACGAGATGGAGTGTTCATAGTTTGTCTGATTCGATCTCCTCCACTTTGCCTTTGATTTTCTCATTTCTTTGTTTAGAGGAGCATTCAATATTGTGCATAAGCAATTAGGACGTTTTAGCACCTGTAAATGAACAAGAGTTTTCGGTAAACCGATGCAAACCAAGAAGATTAAATGCTTTTTTTTTTCTAAAATAGTTAGAAAAGTTTGTTAGTTTTCAGCTAATTTGAACAATGTAGATGTTAAATGATGACAGTACAAAGTATCAATCTAAGTGATAGAATTAAGAGCTGACAACTAGCAAATCGATGGCAGTCCATATCATATCGCTTTATTATACGAGCATAAGACTTCGAAATTAATGGGGAGGATATATATCCTTTTTCGGATTCACTAAGATATCAAGTTCAATATTGTGGTTTTCCCCAAATATATCTCTTACTATTCTTTTTATAAGAAAAGAATTGAAGTAAAGGTAATTCTCCAACCTGGTTGAACTGTTCGTCCTATTAGTAGCCATATATATATATATATATTGAAGTGAAAACAGAATTAATACTATAATTTAGTTCGATAAAAGAAAGTCAATTGTGGGCGTGTCCTACCATGGTACAACTATAAGATTTAAACTTTACGAGAAAACCTGAGCATATGATAATCAAGTTTGAAATTAGTCGACAGTCAAAGTGAGTATCACAATGTTCTACAATGCTCATGGATATTTTTTTGAACGATTTAGCTTTTTGTATTGCGTACATTTAGCATTGAAAACACAAACTTGTTTCTTCTTTAATTATGGATGTACATCAACTACGGAATTTGTAGTACCGAAATATGATTTCTTTTTCTCTAAAAGCGCAAGATAAACACACCAAAAAAGAAGAAGAAGAACCCATTATAACATTCTGATGATATCATCTATAATGCTTGTTACTTTAACGTAAATCATTTAAATAACGCCGAAGATAAAATAACAAAATAACGTAAATTAAGTAACACTAGACCCCCTCTTAGAACTCATTAAATATAATTTGGAAGGAAGACGTGTGAAAATCTCACCTCATGCAAGATTGCCAGAATTGTTCTCGCCCTGTCTGAAGTGCTGCATCTGACAACTGCCAAATCTCCAGCAAATTTGACACTCACAAATGGAATCTAAAAGTTGTTGAAAACTTGCTGAATTTGGCAAGAAATTCAGCTGTACAGAAGAGGATAAAGATTGATTACTATTGTTCAGAATCAGGGTCAATTGCGGTTCTAAATGCATGTAGTTCTGGGTTTTGATAGTGGAATTTGGAAGTTGTCTATGTTTATGTTTATGCATCTTCGAAGATGTTTATATAAACACATACACAATTTTTAGGTTTATATCAAATATTAACACCAGAAACGCTTAATTGACGTGATGAGAATCTGTATGAAAATTTCTACTGACTATACTCGATTTTGAGCCATTAATTTTTTATGGTTAGGCCGAGATTTTCTTATGGGAATTTTGCCATGTTAGTCCTTGAATATTTTCATCAATACTGATTTCATGTCTATAAATTATTTTGACTAATTTAGTTCTCAAACATATTTTTTATTTTTAATATTGGACTTTTGACCGAATTTTACTCAATTCATGTGGACTATAAGGGTATAATCATCACATTGGCTTAACCTTCTGCAATTAACAATAAATAAATAAATTGGAAAGATCATTAAAATTGCTTAACATCTAAAATAAATGGACAAGAACTAAATTGAATGTTTAGTAATTTTAGACGTTAAGCAAGTTTGATTATCTTCTATTCTATTTTATATGTTAATTGTAGAATATTAGGGTAATGTAATGATTATACCTCTGTAGGTTCAAGCGGATTCAGTAAAATTTGATCAAAAATCTTATATTGAAAGTAAAAAACTTATTTCAGAACTAAATTGGTTAAAATAATTTATTAAAGATGAAATCGGCGTTAATGAAAACATTCAGAGACCAAAATGGTGAATTTCCCTTTTCTCTTATCACCAAATTTGGTTGTTGACAACAAATCTTCATCGTTGTAAAGATAACAAACATTTTTGCAAATAAAACGGTGCCTTCGTAGGTCCGCTTTTTAAGCTTTTGGAGGCTCGGTTTTATTCAACCACTAATTTGTCAAACAATCATCAACCTTAACATCATGAATTTTTTGAATCAAGGACTAGTCCGGCTAAAATCTTGCTTTGGTGAAGTAGAAATAAACAAGCGATATAAGAAGTCCACGAAAACTTGCTCTTTTGGCAGAACCAAAAACGAAAAAAATCATGTTTACTTACAAAAGAGAGAACAAATCATGCTCAACTGCGAGCAATGCAGGGGCTTAACTAATCCATGTTTTACAGATCAGAAAACATCCCGCATCTTCCCAAAGATTTACGAAAAAAAAAAAAGAAAATCCAATAGGAACAAGCTAGCATGATGATATTCATGCACCTGTCAAAAAAAGATTTAAACAAAACAACTCACAGTGATGTATATAAGAAAGCACGATTTCAAGAAATTAGATACTAAAACAAGCATAGGGGCCTAACCTCAGGCAAATCAAATTGTCTGCCTAAATTTTCATGCATCATAATTCATAGGGTGCTAGAGACAAGGATGTATACATCCCATAATCTATTTTGCAGGCAATAGATTTGCTCAAGACCAAATGTGAACGAGCATGTTATACATTCTCAGCCATTGAATGTTTAACAGATTAATCCATTCTAACAATTCCAACAACCATGCGGTCTAGGTACCATATATAGTATATTTCTTTGGACCATTTCTTCTATCTTCATCTCTGGATGATGTATCGCATTTAGGGAGACAGCTACAAGTTGGGAAAAAATTGATTTTTGGACATTGTGAAAATAAAGTTTCTTCCTTCTGAAACTTTCCCGTTAGATCTTTCGTTTAATGTTGGCATGAGCCCTTTTTTTTTTTTTTTTCCTTTTTCTTTGGGGTTACAAGGGAGGGTTTAGGCCCCTTAAGCTGGAACGGTTGGCATGAGGTTTTCTCACAAGCAATAGTACAATGAAGGCCAGGGACCATGCAGGAATATATATTTAGAGTACAAGTTATCCTAGATGCTACTTTTCTACAAAAAGTTTATTGGTTTTCTGGGGAATATTCCTCGACAGAATTACCAATCGCTTTTATTTTTATCTCAAGTATATCACATTTCAAAAAACTGCTACATTGTTGGTTTTTTAATAAAAACTCACTAAAATTCCTACAAAATGCAAACGGGCTCACACATTTCTTGTAAAATCTATAGTTAGTAAAATTCAATTTTCAGAAAAATACAAATAAGAACTATAAATTTTTTAGGAGAATAGATGTAGTGATTTTATAATACCCGCCAATGTATCTGACACGTTTATTCCCAAATTATAAAGAAAAGGTCGATCAATAAAGAGCATGTTAGGCAAGCTTTTCATGTAGTAAAAGGCTTGATGGTCCGAAAAAACCATTTTGGCAAAGCTTAGGAGGGAGCTGTTGAATTTCCAGATCACTCCAGATAATAAGAAAACTGAGATCTTGTTTGGATTGAAATTTTTCGTAGAAAAACTTTACAACTTTTTGGCCATATTTTCTCAAATACTTTTTTATTTCACATACACCAAATAGCTATACTCAATTTTTTGTTTGGATTCACTTCTAAATTGGGTTTATATTTATATATTTTTCCTGCAAAGTTGGAACTGACTAATCTAAAGTCAAGGGGTCAAGAATGTATTCACCATTTCTTGGCCTGCCTCCTTTTGGAACAGCCAGGAATGTGGAAATATTTGTCAGTATCCATTAAATTGTGACTGCCTCTGCTGAAAATAGGATCGAGCGCGGGCAGAATATTAAACTCTGATAGAAAACTCTCCAATTATGTTCTGTATTAGTTGGGCAGTCTTTTCCACAGTTCTAACCAAAAACATTTCAAGAATCTTCAAGTTTCAATTTTCTTCGAGATATCGTTGCAGTCAAAGAGGATAATGGATCGTTTTCTTGAAATGGAGGCAACTCCATTCGAGCAAATAATTGATTTCAAATTGGAAACATCAAAATGGAAGGGTGAACAGGGGACAAAAAAAAAAAAAACGAGAAACTAGATATCAGGTTTATCTCTCACATCATTTTCATCGAACTTGGTACAAGTAGAAGAACTTCTTTTTTAACAAGTATTTTGAAATAACTTTAAGTAGACATAAATGATAAAACACCATTTAAATGTACATATTTTTCATTTATTGTATCCTATTTCCTTCATCTACAGTATTGAATTAATAATTAGTCCCCAAATTAATGACTGATGCCCCAGAATACCCGTCAAACAAATCTAGTATATAAGATCATAAATCACCTCTAATGATAAAATGACCTTGCATATCACCATACATATAGTTTGCTCTATATCAGGAGTTGGATTAAATATAACAAGTTATTAATATTTTGTGCAAGAACTTAATTCCTTCACCTTATAAATTAAACATTTCCCAAGCCATTACAAGCATGACAAGTATGTAACCAACTTGTGCTCCCTCTAAATTAATCCACCTTGTTAACGAATGGAATCAGCCCTCAAGACTTCCGACATAGCAATTATTCATGGTCCCTCCCATAACCCTTTTGAGACAGAAAATTGAATTTCATTGAGGCTAATAATGCTATTACTGCAATGTTTTGCGAGACGAATGATTTGGAAAGCGGTTGAGTTAGGAATACAACAAAGCTAGCAAATGAAAATTTTATTACCCTTTGCAGAATTTGACAATAGAAAATGGATCTCTGTGATTTTCATAGTTACCAAATTGAAGAAAAATAGTGTGCCAATTTTGGGCAGACACTAGAAAACTACCCTAAATTCTTATTAGCAACGAACTTGCAAGTGTCCATTGACTTGACGGGTACTTATCCATTTTCATTTCCATTCAACTTGCTGTTGTTTATCTTTTGCGTGTGAAGGAAGGCGGCTGCTAGTCTTTGCTTCTTGCACAGTTTGCACTATAACGTAGGCACCTAAGTATTCAATTTCAATTAATTGCTAGTCCAATGCGGCTATTGTCTTTTCATAGCTTGGGAAAAAAAAAAAAAAAAGGAAGACCAAAGTGCCATAAATAATATGCAAGAACAAATATGACTTTCAGAAGAGGGGAGAGGGCGGGGGGAAGACCAAAGTGCCGCAGATAACATGCAAGAACAAAAAAGACTTTCGGAAGAGGGGAGAGGGCGGGGGGAGGGTTTTCGTAGCTTTGCCTATCCTGCCTGATTTTCTAGACAAATTATGTAGGGTAGGTTTTTGCTGTGTTTGGGTCATTTTTCTTAGTTTTAATCGAACTATCAATAATACTTCTATTACTTTGAGTGATGAAGGTCTGACCGGGCACTTGCTTGCATCTGTTTAATTTGTCATTGCAACGTGCAGATTTTTTGACAAAACAATAGCCGCCATTAATATAAATATTTACGATAGGCTAATGATGCATCATTTATCTATTATAAACCTAGCCCATCAAAAAAACTGACGGAGGCATAAACTCTTTGTACAAAAAATATAGTTTATATATTTTGTATTACATAGTTACAGAAATAAATAATAGATGTGATGGCCATATCTTAGTTTGACTATACATCACAACTGTTTTCAATAGTCATGTTCTTTGGCACATATTAGCCAAGTAAGTGTACAAAGAAAAAGAGACACATGAATTAGTGGAGAGTCAGTGAGACATTAAAAAGAAAGGATTTTCTTCTCTTCCTTCACTGACTTGCTTCTTCCAATAGCAGTCATGCTCTAGGCAAAATGGCACTTTGTTGCACCAACAGACGTGGCCTGAGGAGTTTACTACTTTCCTTTCTTTCTTTCTTTCCTTTTTTTCCCTTAATCATACTATTACAAGAGATGAAGCAAGTTCTATCATACCATGTAGGCACAAAAAGTTTTGCTAATTTAATTTGAACATCTCTACTCTCTTTAGTGATACGTTTCTTTTTTCTCCCTCAATATGTTGTTGTATGAGTTCCGCATGCATGCTAACCCAAATTGGTTTGATGTTTGATATTTTCATCACAACGCCTACTGCATTTGCATCGAAAGATGCATGCAAAATTGGAAAGGAAATTTGCATGAATACAGGGATGGATATAAGCGCTTCAATTCTCTGTTTGAAATTAGTCTAATGTATCCCATTCATGCATTTTATTCTATCCAAATCGAGTGATTAAACATTAATTTTAGCCCAAGTTGAGTAATTAAGTATTAATTTTCCCAAATTAATCAAAAATTCAATCTTAAAGGAGGAAACATGTTTTCTCTGAAACAATGCAGACTAAATTGGTTCAACGCACTAAACAATGAGGATGAAAAGTGCATTTTTCCCTTACTATGTCGACATAAAAACTCATGTTTTTGTTCCATGTATGGACTGCACTCCTACAATTGGTGATTTGGCAGGTTAATATGTGAAAATGTAACAAGTATACAAGACGTAAGATTGGCCTGCTGCACGTGGTTTAGGATCGTAACCTGCCGCACACCATGGGGTCCATGGCCGACAGACGGCCGCCCCATCCGGCGGAGAAGCACGACATCGTTTCACTAAATGATCACAATTCTAAGCTTGGGCCTCATTATGGTCGAGAATTGTTCAGTTATAATTACTGTGAATGTTTTTATTGTCTTTATATGTATTTAATTGCAAAATGACACTAATTATAAAAACAAAATATTAGAACCTATATCTACTTGACTTTATTGTAACTTATTTGTAGAATTACTAGGAAAAGAAAAATACCAACCACTTTAGATTTTTGCTAACAGGATAACTAGATTGCTGTCAACTTTTTAATAAATTATCTTTTCTATCAATCAATCATAATTATCAGTTTTAATCAAATTTTACTGGTTGATATGATACTTTTGATTGCCGGGGAAAATATTAAAGTCAATCCCACTTGCCTTATTTTCGTTTGCTTTAAATTTTATAAAATTTGATTATAAAAATAAATGAATAATTCAGAGTTATCATATGCTAGTATCTAGTTGATTATGATTTTTTTTTTGCTATTAAAAATCTATAAGCTGGACATAAAAGCAAACGAGAGCATCACAAAAATTAATTATCTATAACCAGTTAAAATAATCAAATTAGAACATGCCAAGATTCCGCCCTGCCTAATTCCAAATGGTGTGTATGGATGAGTATGTGTTTGTCAACAGCATAAAATAAGAGAATCACATTGCTTTTTTTTTTTTTTTTTTTTTGGGTTTTGGAATTCATACGGCTCTCAATCTCATGTATCCGATACAAGTAGCCCTGCGCATGTTCACAGAAATCTAAGTCGGTCAAAACCGATTAATTAACTTTTAATCTATATGACTTAGCAGTCGTAGCCACAAGGCGAAGAAGCACAGTAACAGACTGAGAAATTCATTAATCAAGCATTCTTAAATCATATCAAATTTTAGACCAACTACCAAGACAACAGTTCAACTAATTAAATTAGTGATGAATGCAAACAAGATGTGTGTGCAATTAATGAAATTAAATATATTTGTAAAAGTTATTTTTCTTTAGAATTGAAGTATTCAAAAAGAAAAAAAAAATTGCTTGGAGTTCAGGTAAAAAAATGAATAAAAAATTGTAAGAAGGAAAGAGGGAAAAAAATAGTGGGCTAAAATATGTAATTGTAAAGAGTGTCAGCAATAATAAATTAACAGGGATGAATTGTAGCTATAAATGGCAAAGTTTAAACTGTGAAATATGGAAGATAGGAATTTTGATAGATTTTTTTTTTTTTTGGGTTAGAGAGTGAAGATAAAATTAATGATAAAACACGAAATGACATAACACCATAAGGAGCCTCCCACTTTGTATATAGTGTAGATATTAAAACTTGGTTTACTATCTCTATGTTAAATCAAACTAGTCCATATTAATTTCACTAATTCAGTAATTCTGAACATTACACTGAGTAATTAAGACTTCCAAAATGTATATTAGAGATTTCAGATGGAGATTGTCAGAGGATAAATTTGTGAAATGACTTCCATTTTATTCTCCACAAAAGTTAATTTCCTTCCAAACTCGCAAAAGAATTATTATCTCAGCCATCAATTTTGCTCCACAAAAAACAAAAAAAGGAACTGCAAGAAAAGATTTCCAATTTGAGAAAACTTTGCACATAGTACTTTCAAAAAATGGAGATACGTAAAGAAATGAAAAGAGAACAACAGAACGCAATCAGAGTTTGTATCCAGATTTTTGGTATTTTAGTATATCAAAAGTAGGTGTTTTAGGTGGCTTTTGTTGTTTGCAAAATGCCTACACACAGGGCAGAGGAGGTTTCTGAAATTCTCTTTTATAGCAGGTGCTTGCTATTACATACCTAATCTACTCGATACATATATGGGAAAATTTGACTACAATTGCTGAAATTATATTTTATATAAAATGTGCTTTAAGCAGGCCTATTTCATTCCATAAGTATATGATATATTTGGGATCACACCAACCAAAATCCATCTTTAATTATTTGAGAATTATTTAAATAGATCCAATCTACTTACTGTCTAATGACATGTGGTGACATCGTATCACACGATAGATATGAGTCAAATGGATATAGTTCTAACGTTTTTTATGATGTGATATAAAAAAAGTAATTAAAAAGCATATTTGTGACATAATAAAAAAAATCTAAATAATGAGCTACTCAAACAAATGATATTGGTGACACATAGTGGAAGCTTTTCAGAACAGATAAATATATGTGGGAATAGAAGTAAATAAACTCACAAATAAATGATCAAAATTGCATCACAAAAAATACTATACTATTATTTTAAATGATATTTTTAAATAATCTCATATCTAAACAAACCTACTAATGTCACAATTCCCACTTTGGAGGCCATCCCTAAATTTCTCCCTTTACTATTAGCTATTCAAATTTCACATAGTAGCCCCAATAACATAATTATATTAGCACTAGCACTAAAAACCTCAAACACGCATACCTATCAAATGACAAACTTACTCATAGGAAACTGAAAGTGACAACCCTGACTTACTAGGGCTCATATTTGACACAATTTCATAAAGAAACTAGAAACTAGACTACCAAAACACTTTGGCAAGATGGATTATGATCCCAAGCTAACTACATCAATGTAAACATTGTAATCAAATGAATGAACCTTTAAAACTTTGACACAGTGTCAAAATGAGACTATCTAAGTTCGGTTAATTGTTTACATGCAATATTTTATAGAGCGTTTGATGAAAAATGGGTGAACATATTTAACTTTTCAGCAACAGTAAACAAGTAAAGAATTTGTACAAAAAAATGCTAACTAAGTGTAAAGATAAAGATGAAAGCTAACTATAAGATCAAAATTGCACGTCTTCTATATGATAACAAAATTGAAGAGTGGAGGTTCATGCTTAAGATGACACAAAAGGGATGACCACAATGAAGGGTTTGGTTTAATATAGACAATTAAACCAAAACTCATATAATCTATTTTGCTTTTGTGTCAAAGCGTTATAGGTTAACATTTGATTGCAATGTTTAATTTGACATGGTAACAAATATAAATGGGATCATAAGCCATGTTGCTGCAGTGTATTGGCAATATACAAGTCTCTAGTTTCTTCAAGTCATTTGTGTCGCATTTTGTTCTAGTTGAGTGGCTGGCTTCATTGTGAGCCGCACGACTTTTCATCTTAGCCATATGTTGCATTGCATACACTATTGGCATGCGGGATCCGCCTATATATTTGCTTTTCATCTTTATAGCTGCAAATGAGGAATGGATCAATATTATTTTGCACCCTCGAATTATACTCTTATGTTACTTTAATTTCTGCACTAAAGTTTACCATACTTTATTTTGTGTAAGTTTTAAATTCATTATATTATAGTCCACACTCTAAAAATGGAATATTTTTTTTATTTTGTTACTTCTTTTTAGTGTTCGAAACCTTCCACTTATATTTTTTACCTTCGTGCCACCGAATCCATCCCCCTCCCCCGAGGCTCCCAGTTTAAAGGATATTCTAGTTTCATAAATGAGATAAGTTTGATTAGCAACAATTTTGTTAGCTTTTATCATGTTTCATTAACAATGAGTTAACGCGAAATGAGCTTAATATTATCAAAGATTAAAATGTTCTAAATTAAAATTCAAATATCAACTTAGATATTGAAGTATAATTAAAGTGTGCACAGCAAAATTTACACAAAGATGAACTTTTTCTCAATTCTCAAAGGAGGAGTGAAAAGTTCAACAAAAGCTCTTTTCTATTCCCTTTCGATCCACGCCATGAAAGTAGTAGTACTGTACTGGACCTGCTTGTTACTTCTTTTTGTGTAAAGATCTATGCAGACTGCAGTCAAAGCCAATAAAATAATAAAACTGCTTACCAAAATGAAAACTTTTCAATTCAATTCCAAAACCGCCTCTTATATGTATTCGTTGTTGGGCACTGCAAAGAGTGTGGAGTCATGCCATAACAATCTATTGGATTTTCTGCTTCTGCAGCACTTTTCTCTCTTTCTCTTCACGCCAAGCAAAATCAATGGCGACATTCTTGAAATCTACCCACAGCTCAACTGATCAAGAAACCATCTTTAACAGGGGATTCAAGTCTCCAATCCCAGAGCTCTCACACCCTTCATGGTATTCACCAGAAACAGGGATTTATCATAGCAAACACCCTTCCGTCACCCTTCCTTCAGACCCTTTTCTTGATGTTGTTTCCTTCATCTTTTCACATGAACACAGTGGCCAAACTGCCCTGATTGATTCTTCATCGGGGTTTTCTTTATCGTACTCGAAAATCTTCCCTTCGGTGAAATCCATCGCCAGTGGATTACACCAAATGGGAGTTTCTCAAGGTGATATTGTCTTGATTTCGGTTCCGAATTCGATTCATTTCCCCATTGTTTTTCTTGGCATTTTGTCCCTTGGTGCAATTGCCACTGCTATCAATCCTCTGAGCAGTCTGTCAGAGGTTAAAAAACAAGTTCTTGATTGTAAACCATCTTTTGGCTTTTGCCTGCCTGAGAAAGTTGATGAACTGAGTGCATTAGGCTTTCCTGTAATTGGGGTGCCAAATACTGAATCTTTGATGTCTAATTCAAAGGTTTTTCGAAATTCTGATTTTTATAAGCTGATTTCTAGTGATCCAAAATTGGCTCCAAGGCCAAAAATTAATCAGCAAGATACTGCAGCAATATTGTATTCATCAGGGACCACTGGTGCTTGTAAAGGAACTATGTTAACTCATGGTAATTTTATAGCCATGGTTATTTTATTTGTTAGATTTGAGGCCTCAACTTACCCCGATTTGCCTTGGGAGAATGTGTACTTGGCTACTTCGCCAATGTTCCACATTTATGGACTTTCACTTTTTGTTATGGGATTGTTATCATTAGGGACTACTATTGTTGTTATGAGAAAATTTGATGCTGATCAATTGATTAGAGTGATTGATAAATATGGTGTTACTCATTTTCCAACGGTTCCTCCTGTATTGATGAAATTGACAAGTAGAGCAAAGGATGCTTTTGACCGCAGTTTGAAGAGCTTAAAACAGGTTTCTTGTGGAGCTGCCCCTGTGAGTGCAAAATGCATTGAGGACTTTGTTCAGACTCTCCCTCATGTAGATTTTATTCAGGTAGTGTTTGCTAGTGTTTGATTTTTATTCTACTATCAACAATTCTCACAAGGCGTGCGTTTGAATTTGGTTTTAGTTCAGATGAATTGGGTAAAAGGAAATGGGGTGTAAGAAAAAACAACCATCATGTGAATTTAGCAACCCGGAAATATGTTTGGCATGAGGCTCAAAAACAAAAGCAAATGAATCTGAATTTTCTAAGATTTCCCTTTATTTTATAAAAAAAGAGGCAATGAGTTCTAGGATATCACAGATTTCTAGGTTTAATAAATCGAGCTTGTCCCTTATTACTCTGTACATATCCTAGGAATCTGTGTTTCAATTAAGTTTAGAAATGTTGTTCATATGAATACTGTCATTCTCAGGGCTATGGCATGACTGAGTCAACTGCAGTGGGAACCCGCGGGTACAACACAAAAAATTTTTACAAGTACAGTTCTGTAGGACTTCTGGCTCCAAATACACAAGCTAGAGTGGTGAATTGGACTACTGGTTGCTTCTTACCTCCTGGCAGCACTGGAGAGCTCTGGCTACGTTCCCCTGGCACGATGAAAGGTACTAATTAGTTTCTGAAATTGTTTTTTCCTATCTAATTTGGGAGATTTTAGCTTTGGCTGCAGTATTTTGTATCATTCTCACTATGTTGTATTGATATTGTAAATTCCTGTTTTTTGAAACTGCTTTTACTGTTAAATTGGAGTTTGTCATGAAATTTGAGTCTTCTGTAATGAGCTTGATTTTGATACCATATTATTTAACTTCAGTCTTCAGTTGAGAATTGACTTGAATAATAATAATCAATAGCCGAAGTTTCCAACTTAATGACTTGTTTAAAGCTCACCACGTTCATGCTCTCTGTAGGTTGCTTTACTGATTACGCCATTACTTTTTGTCATTTCACACAACTTGTATACTGCATAGTGTCTACTGTGCTGTTATGTGATGATAAAGGACTAATACTGCTCCTATTCTAGCCAATGGAAATATCTCAAAGCAGCCTATATTATGGCAAATTATTTGGTTTTTGTTGCTGCCTCAGCAACTGACAATATAAATAATTGCACTTGGCACGTAGGGTACTTGAATAATGATGAAGCGACTAAGTCTACAATTGAGAAAGATGGATGGCTGCATACAGGAGACATTGTTTATTTTGATGAAGATGGATACTTGTATGTCATAGATAGGTTGAAAGAAGTTATCAAATACAAAGGCTTCCAGGTATGCTTGTGTATTGATTCTCATTCTTTTTTCAGTTCTGATGAAAGATTACATGTTGCTTGTTTGGAGATATCTGTGTATTGCTCGATATTTGTAAATTTTCAAATGGTGTCTTGCACTATATTCAGCTTTAGTTTTTCTCCCATGTCTGCAGAGTCTGTTGAGAAATTGTCTCAAATCCATATGTAGTTGCAAAATTTATCCTTTTTCCTTCTCTTCAGTGCTTGTGTTTAAGGTTGTGTGGCTTGTTATGTTTTTCAGATTGCGCCTGCTGATCTTGAGTCAGTATTGATGTCTCATCCAGAAATTGCTGATGCTGCTGTCACAGGGTGAGTTTGACCACTAATTCCTTGAACTTCTCCTATGAAATTGCTTGTCCTATCTTCTTTGAATTTTTGAATTGCGTTTATTGTGATGTTCATTTTCAAGAAAGTAGCCAATAAGTTCAGTAGCTTGGAAATTTAATTACAAATAGCTTCAAGCTTGCAGATCTTAGTAGTCTTGATGCCCCATTCGTTTATGTGCTTCTCCAAAGAAATCCTTGTTATGATTTCTATTTTTTTCCTCAATCGTGTAGGGCAAGGGATGAAGAAGCTGGGGAGATTCCAGTGGCATTTGTAGCCAGGAAGGAAGGAAGTACACTTTCTGAAGCAGCTGTGATGGAATTCGTTGCGAAGCAGGTAATGAATTTTTTCTCATCAATGAGTTACTAGGCTCTTCAAGAATGCTTCAGAAAGCAAAGGAAGTTCTATCTAGATGGTTAGTACATGTTGTCCACGCATCTGTTGAACATCACTTGACTTCATGTTTGGCAGGTTACACCATACAAGAAGATCAGAAAGGTGAATTTCATTGCTTCAATACCGAGGACTGCAGCTGGAAAGATTCTCAGGAGGACATTAAGACCCTTGTTAATTTCCAGAGTTTAGTCCTTTTTCCAAACTATCAATAGCTAGGCTGTATTTGTCAGAATGAATTCCAGTGGACTTTCGACACTGATACACTCCTTGGAACGGTTAAAAGTTATAGTTAGTTGAAGAAATTTGTAGCTCCATACACTGGATTTTGGCAGTTATTTCATGTTACTATTAATAGTTTTCCCCCGACAGTGGATCTTATTGGGAAAATAGGCCATTTTAGATCAAATGTAAGAATAGCATATAACAAGGAAGGGTTGAAGGGGCAATGTAATCTTAAGCTCAGGGTGAAGGTATCTGTAATTATGACAGATTTCAAGGACAGTCAGATATAAATTCGATATGTTATCATTTTTTTTAGTTCATGGTATGCTTTAGGATGAATAAAATGGAATCTGAAGTATTGACACGAGATTTACCTTGCTTGGCTCCAACCAGCTTCACAAAGTTCTACATAGAAATGGAAAAATCCAAATGCAAATCAACAATATTTCATAATCCTATCAAGGTGTGCCCTGGACATTTTCCCTAATCCCATGTCCTACTCACACCTCCTAATCCCATGTCTCACTCTGACCCTTGTTTTTACCTTGCAAAGAATTAATGAAAATTTTTTTTTTAAAATATTCGTATCCTATTCTAATCCTATCCTAGGAGTCACAAATATCGAATTGATAAGATAAATTTTTCCTAGATTTTGATGCCTATTCAAATTTAGTCCAAATAATTGGTAGCAAATTTCGACACTTTAATCCTTGACATCTTATAGGATTGGTGTAGGCACTTGTTAATACGTGTAAGTTATATTTTATTTATCATGTAAATACACAAATCAACATCTTATTGCACCATTACATTTAGATTTTCTTTTTCTAAACTAACTTCACTTTACGAGATGAAAATAAATAAATTACACTTGAAATATTTCTTTAAAGGGTAAGCGAAATCCTTCTTCCATATCTTCCTTTAAGTAAATCAAGGGAACTTTTAATTTGCACCAGACCATTAGCTACGGCCCAAACTGGTTAGCTGAAAGAGTAGTGGGTAAATGTTCTCATTGTCATGTCTTGAGAACAATTAAGTGAACCCTTTTCGCATTTTTACTTGGTGAACAAAATGCAAAAGTCACACAGAAGAAATTGAGGAGGAAAAATAAAAATAAAAATAAAAATCCAGTGCTGATAGGAAACAAGAAACCAACGAACAAAACTAACTAAAGAATTCCCGGACATCTATTCCCTTTGCATGTTTCCTTCCTAGTGTTTTTGTGTGTGAAGTGTGATTGGGACACAGCAAAAGACTCATCTCTAGTTTACAACGCCTTTTCAGGGCCACACAAATCTTCCAAAAATGCCTGCACTTCCCCAACTACATTTTTGCACTGCTCCACTTTTCCAATGGCTACGGCTTCAGCAATCCCACAAAATTTATCCCTTTTCCATCCCAATCACTACTACTCCAAAGCTTTCACTCCAAAACATTATAAGCCCACAAGATTTCTTGTCAAAGGAATTCGTTCAAAGCCTTCAGTGTTAAATAACAATGGAGTTCCAATCAGATGTAATAGGGACACCGATTTCAGTAAAACTCCACAACCCCTTACAGTTCTTGGACCCCATTCCAAGACCTTGCAGCACCACACTAGAAGAACTGTTGTGCAATCCTTGAGTTCAGATAGCGGTCTCACCTCGACGAGCCTGCAGAACAAGGTGAGAGTTCTGTACTCTTTTAGTTCTAAGCACTTAAATTTTGGTTTAATTGGATTTCTTGAACTTTTTTAGGTGTTTGGGGTGCTGCATTTGTTGGTGTCACTTGGGATTATTCTAGCAATGGAAAAGTCATTGAAGAAGGCATTTGTGGCTGCTTCTATCAAATTTCCAAGTGCCTTATTTGGAATGTTTTGTATATTTACCATTCTAGTGGCTCTTGATTCCACTGTTCCTGCTGCAGCAACAGCATTGATGAACTTCTTTGAGCCTGCTCTTTTGTTTATTCAGAGGTGGCTGCCCTTGTTTTATGTTCCTTCTTTGGTGGTTTTGCCGATTGCTGTTAAAGACATTCCTGCACCTTCAGCGGTTAAGATTTGTATAATCATGGGTACAATATTCTAACACTTTTGTAATAATTATTATTGAAGCAGAAATTCGACAGAAAAAGTCAAGAAGTTGGATGTTCTAATTCATCTGTTAAGTGTTATGTTATTTCTTGTGTTGCATTCTGGAAGTTGTTTAGGGCTACATTTTACACATAGCTAATTATGATTCTCGTACTTGTTATGCTGCAAGTGCTCCAATGCCTGGGATCCTGCCTTGGGTCTTTGCATACTGCTGTCATCATCTCTTTTCAGTCATTTATTTTCAGTTTTAGTTGTTTTTAAGCCGTCTTTATTGATTGCCACATTTTCTGGTTTATGCCATTATGATAACCTGTAGTTTACAGTAAGCTTCTGTAAGTTTTTTTCTTTTTTTCCCTCTCTTGGATGCATACCATAACTGCAGTAATTTTGTATAATGTCTGTGAGTCGACTGCATAAATGACACAGTTGTCATGGGCTCCTTTCAGAACTTGTCTTTTAGTAAGTTGATTTTTCTTTTTGCACATTCCTTCATGATGTTAGGATTATTCTTTCTCTACACATTAATAGCTAAAAAGATGTGATTTTGAAGTTCCATCTGGAGCCACAATTAAGATCTAATTCAATTTAATGAGTGTAAGATGCAAAGTGCTACGGGGTTTTCTCTAACGTTAGCCTGTTAAAGAGCAAAGTATTTGTAAAAGGTTTTTTATTTTTTATTTTTTATTTTTTTTTCTAGTGACGAATTTTCTTTTCATAACATGACTCCATAAAACAAAATTTGGGTTATACAGCTCTTCTTTGTTATACAGAAACATGGTGGGTGTTATTATGGCTTGATGCTGCATCCTGTGACACGCAAACTACTATGTAGTCTGTCAGAAAGTGAAAGTTGGGAGCCATCTATAATAACTTCAACAAAGGCAGGCTCAGCCACAGAATCAGCTTCTTTGGTTGTGATTAGCCTTTTAAAGTTTGAAATTAAAATCCCTTTTTATCTGGTTTGTCTTTTAGAATTTTGCTCAAAGAAATCCATATGGAAAGGCCTTGATTTTGGAGTTGAGAGTTTCTGAATGAAAGCCTATCCCTGTCGCTAAAGGATAGAAATTTGTTCCGCTACTTTCTACAAATCTTGTAAGAAGAATTACATCTCCTAAGGTAAGAAGTAATTCACTCTATGACAAACAATTTCCTGGCAACACTTTTTGAACCATTCAGACCACGTCAGGATTGTTTGACTTGATATCATGATCCTTGAATCCACCATCTTGGGTTTAGTTGTTGTCAAAACAGGGCTTTAAGTTTCTCTTAGCATTTTGGTATAGCAATACAGTAAAAGCATAACTCTAAATAAAGAAGCCTTAGGATCCAAGTAGAAGGGCACTAAACAGGTGTGCAAATATCTCTTGCTTTCCCACCACCTCCAGTTTGTTCGATGGTTCTACATTTTCTTTTTTTGGTCTAAAACTCGACATTTGGAATAATTTTAATCTCTTTATATTGGCAGTTGGTGGATGGCTAGCTTCACTTGCAGTTGCAGGATATACTGCAATAGCTGTAAGAAAAATGGTAAACACAGAAATGATACCTGCTGAACCAATGTCAAAGCCTTCTCCTTTTTCACAACTGGAGATTTGGGCTTGGAGTGGGATTTTTGTTATATCATTTGCTGCAGCTCTTCAATATCCAACGCTGCTTGGCACAAGTGCTAGAACCTGCCTTCCTTTTCTACTGGCATCAACAGTATTGGGCTATATGGTTGGTTCTGGGTAATATTTTTATTTTCTGGATTTTAATGTCAGTTTTTCATGCCACACTTTTGTTTCTGCATTAATAGGCTTCACAGTTGCAACTCATTTTCTTTTAATCTGATAGTTAATTGCTTCTTCAACTTGTTCTGCAGGCTTCCATCTGAGGTCAAGAAGTTTTTCCATCCAATTATTTGCTGTGCTCTTTCTGCAGATTTGGCAGCATTTGCTTTTGGATACCTTTCTCAAAGTGGACTTGATCCAGTTCTAGGTACCATATCAACTTAATTCTGATCAGATCGGATAACTTGTTAAATATTGGATTAAATGGTAATAAAGGATAAAGACATCCATCTTTTCAAAACCAATGTCTTTTAGAATATAGCACTATTTAGCAATAAAACATATCAAATTTAGCATTTAGATTCTGCCATTGATCATTCGTAACCACATCTAATTCTGGATCTGCGATGAAATAGTAGTTGCAAAATGATGAAGGAATAATAGGATGATCATAATTTGTCATACCTTTTGTGCAGATAAGCTTTTGGATCTTGAAGCTGATCATCTTACAGCAGACAAGCAAAAAACTTGTACTTAATTATGCACATCTTTTTTATACAACTACATTTTAGCATCTGCAAACTTTTAATTCTGCTTATGATGGTTTAGAGGTGAATTAGTGAACCAATTCATATAGCACGGGGATGATACTGCACAAAACACTAAAAGGGCTCTCTCTGCTGTAAATATCGTTGTCAATTGGGGTGTAGCACATTTTATGTTTGAAATTTGTTTGACAGTATAGTGCGGTACTAGGCCAATAGGTCTCTCCTGTGGCAAATGCAGTTGTGCCATATGAATGTGTTAACAAGGGCAATACATAAGTAAAAATTATCTTTACATCCTGGGAAAAAATAAGTGTTTAATTGGTCGGGAAAAATGAGGAGGTAATTCTTTAGTAACAGGAATATAGTTTCATAAAAAGAGCATGCTGATGAGCAAACAAGCAAAGAGAGACATTATTCACTGGCATTTTCAATTCTATTCCCCTTCAGTCGGCCGAGGAGAAAAAAATCAATACAAAGTGTGAGTGGGAAATTGCCCCATTAAAGTAAGCTTTTCAACAAAGTCAAAAGAAATACATAATCATGAATATCATTGAAATTGAGTAGCTTCTAGTACATTAGCTATCCAGAATCAGATAATTCACCTCATTGGTAATATTTCAAATTCTTCCACCAGAGCATATAGATATAGAGCACATGTTGTCAAGGGGAAAAGTGGAAATTGGGGAAAAGAAAAAGGTAATTGAAGGAAACTGAATACATGTTAAACTTTATAAGAAAACCTTGATATGTGTAAAGTTTATTACAGCGTAAGATATAAAAATTCATCAAAGTTCTAACAACCTCATTTAACTTTTAAATAAGTTTATTATAGTAAATTATGCATAAAGTGTTCCTCCTTAAGATCACTCAAATGCAAAACTTGTTCGATGGAGAACATGCTTCATGTGGCCAGCTCTTCCTCTTCCAACTTCCTGCGTTCTCAACATATATGATTTGTGTTGTAGATTCATTGACTTTATGGATTTAGAACACTCATAAATGTTTCTCTTTCAAATTAATGATGTTCAAGATTTTCAGTTTTTTAGCATGTTGATTGGACGTGCCAACATTATCTATCTTGTATCTTATACAGGATACTATCTCACAAAGGCATCCTCTAATCCTGGAGCTGGTGATATTCTTATGGGATTTCTAGGATCGGTTATCATTTCCTTTGCCTTCTCAATGTTCAAACAGAGGAAGGTACAGGATTTTCTGATTCAGAGATCCAGGATTTAAAATACAAGTAATTCTTCTAGCTTGGATTGCTTAGATCTTGATGGTGCTTTACACTAGGCATGTGAAAGTTTTATGAACAGTTTTAGCCCAAGGTATTCTGTATAGATTTGCTTATCTTGCCCCTAAGAAAAGAGTTTTTATTATTATCTGCATTTATTTAACCATTTTGGTTTGGCTCTGCATCTCTATTGTGTTTGTCTTAAGTGTTAAATTGTGCTGGTTATATTGGTTCATAGGAGATATATCAGATAACTTTGTTCTTCTAAAGCACAGAAAAGGAACATTATGTATTTGGCTAAGACATGTCAAAACATTAGAAGAGTGCGTAAAGATTCATTAGATTAAGAGAAGGGATGTTAGATTTTCAGCACATGAGGAATGGAAAAGGAATCCACAGACTTCAGAGAAACAAGGGAACTCTTAAATCAGAAGATGGAGGGATTGCAGATTACTGATAGACCATGAACATATTTCTTGTTCCCTGCAATTAGTCTTATTGGTGTTTACTCTTTCTTTTTTGGAGAATAGAAAAAATAAATTTTACGTCTCATTTTGACCTTTACTTTGGCCATGTACTTCCTAAAGTGTCTCCTGTTCACTTTTCAGCTTGTCAAGAGGCATGCAGCTGAGATTTTCACCTCGGTCATTATCTCAACTTTGTTTTCTTTGTACTCAACGGCTCTGATTGGACGGCTTCTTGCATTGGAGCCAAGTTTAACTATATCAATACTTCCCAGATGCATTACTGTAGCACTGGCTCTCAGCATTGTGTCTTTCTTTGAAGGTCAGTTACTTTTGACTATAGCCTTGCACTGGCCGTAAGAGTGCAAAAGCTCATGGAGTCCAAATGCTGAAATATGAGAATTATCTTCTTGGGTGGTTACAGGTGCCAATTCATCTCTCACTGCTGCAGTTGTTGTAGTTACTGGGCTCATTGGAGCGAATTTTGTTCAGACCGTGCTTGATAACCTTGGCTTCCGTGATCCTATTGCTCGAGGAATTGCAACTGCATCTAGGTATGAACATTTCACTACTGCTAGGAATTGCAACTGCATCTATCAAAGCAGGGTCTGTGACATATAAAGTGTCATTCCTTTCAGCTACTACTAGGAATATCATCATGCATGTATGCTCAACAAAAAGTAGATTTAAGCCTTTGTCACAATTTAGGTGTTTTGATGTACTTTCTTAACAGTTGTGTGATTTTTTTTTTTTTTTTTTTTGACTCAAGGGAACAATCTGAAAATTATAACCCAACATTATGCTGGTGTCATTTCTCAAAGTTGTTTCTTGCATTCTTGCAAAATATGCTTTCTTATGAAGTTTCTATAAGTAACATGCTAAGCACACCTGCACCGGTTACTGACTAATCTGTCTTGTACCCAAGTCGGCAAAAAATGTTATTAGAAATATCGGATCATAATATGAACCTCATCCTACAGGAGAGGCAGAAATGGAATACAAGAAATACTTAATATCGTGTCTAGTACACTTTCTCACCTCAATATTATCAGTCAAGTTCTATGGAACAAAACTCCTGTAGAATCTCTCTCCAACCTTCTCTTTAATCTCTCTTCAATTTTTGGCCCATGGTAAATATAGCAGTTCTTGGAGCACAATTTGATTTTGTGACGCTCAGGCAATTTTTCCATGGCTTAATATGATTAAAATAAGAGATAGTTGATGAATAGTATATAACTGCATTTCTTTCTAGTTGTAAATAGCCTTCCTGATTAGAAATGATCTGAAGTTAGTTATGTTCCTTGGACATGTAAACTTTGTCCCAATTCCAGATGGTAAATGTACTTGCATTTGCCAATGTCATGATTCAAAACTTAAGCAGATCACCTTGCTTCCCTAGAACACCAATGTGAGAGTTTTAATGTGCATATTTCCAGTTGCCACATCCAAAATCTCCTTTATCAACTAATCGTCATTGAGAACTCATCAAGCCTTTCTTTCTTGTCTTTTTACTTTATCATTACTATGAACAGTGCGCATGGCTTGGGAACGGCAGCATTGTCAGCAAAGGAACCCGAGGCCCTTCCATTTTGTGCCATTGCATATGGACTTACTGGCATATTTGGTTCTGTCGTTTGCTCCATTCCAGCAGTCAGACAAAGCCTGCTAGCAGTAGTTGGCTAAAACATCCAGCAGCTAGTGGAATATGAGAACAGGGCATTGCTATATATGATCTGCTCATCACCTTGAGCGTTTCCCTGTCAAAAACAATCAACCACTTGATCATCCATCAACTGCTAAGAGGGCTTTAATGGTCAACTAATCTGCATGCTTTGTTAACCCAGTTTTTTTCTTGTGCCAACGAAGTAACATTGTCAAGATTCCTTAAGAGCATGTTTAAGCCTGTATGTATTGAGCACTTCTCCTATTAATTGTTTCTATTGCTCAGTTGAGCTTGATGGTTAGTTTGGTGTGTTATTGATAATGAAATTGTCAATTGGCCATTTCAACAATTTAAAAACCAGGAAGACTGACTAGAATCGGGCAATGTTTTAATGGAAATCCATAATTTTACCTGCCTTTTCTTCAATACAAGTTCCAAAGCTCAAATTTCTGCTCCATTGGCGTAATACAGTACTTGGTAAAGTGAATAGCTGAGTTGAGCCTAATCTGTCATGTGACACCTGCCAAGAATTACAACTGCAGAAGATTTAGTTGCAAATGTGGTAGTACATAGTTGATTTCTCACATGGTGCATCTGCCATGAATTACAAGTGCAGATGTTTTAGTGGGAAATGTGGCAAGTACATATTTGATACATCAGATGGTGGCGGAGCCCAGAAAAAGTTTTGGTGGGGGCACAAAAAGATAAAGAGTTATTCTTGTTCTATCGCATGTAATAATAATAATAATATTTGCATCATAACTGTAACAGTTAGTGACATAAACCATCAATAAATAAAATAAGAGGGTGTAATGAACCATATAATGCTCTACAACCCAATAAAAGTACCCATTTTTTGTTCCGTATATAACATAAGGAAAGAAAAAAAAAAACTCTCTAAACTGTTGAATTTATGCTTATAATCCATCATTTTGCTATTAAAAATTGTTCTTAAATTACTCATGGGTATATAATATTATTGACTTTTTATGAATAATCAGGGTTCAGGTAAATTTTTAACAATCCAATACCTTAAAAGTATAATTTAATTTGGCGAATAGGGGCACTTTAATAAGTTAATAGGGTATAAAACAAAATTTTCTAAGAATTATATGCCTAAAAATTGAAAATTTTCTATAGTCGTGGATTATCGATATTAGATATTTGCATTGTTTTGTTGGCAACCTGCCTGCTTGTGGCATCAGAAAAATAAAAATTCAGAGTTCTATATACAACTTTCAGAAATATTAAGTACTAAAATAAAACAGAGTAAAAAATTCAGGGACCAAAAATTTGTACAATTTTCTCTTCCCTTTAACAACACTGTGCATGTCATTGTCACCCCACTTTGAGGACAGCAGCCTTGAGATTTGGGCACTTAAAGGACTGATACCAAAAGGAGTTCCTCTGAGATTATTACTGAAGAAAAAATTCCTCCATTCCTCCTCCCTCATGTGGAAAATAGTTGACAAAGAAAGGGTGAGAATCAGTCAGACATGCTAATCAAATTGCTCACTTTTCTGCACGTGTAAGTTCTACTTTTCACCCAAAACTGGTTCAGAATTTTGTTCTTGCATCCATAAAATTTGGGGTTACTGCATTTTTTTCTTAACCCTGTGTGCTGGTATTTTTCCCCTGAATACTTAAAAGGGTTATGCCTAGTCTATTAGGAGCTATGGGATTATCTTGTGAAAGTCGGAGTTTTCTTTATTTGTTATGCATTTGCAAAATAATGCTGCATTGATTTGATGCAGTTGTTTTTCATAATCATCATCTTATTTCTTCTATGCAGATGCTCTAAATGATTGCCGACTATTTCTTCATTTAAAATGAAAAAAGAAAGCAATATGCATGAACTTGAACTCCCCCCTCCCCCTCCCTTCTCTCTCTTCTATAGTTAGGTCATTCTTGTAAAAATTGCATCTTTAAAGACAAAAAGAAAGAAACTTTAGAAATGATAATCAGTATGAGTGATTTAAGTTGCATTAAGCTTAGTTTTTTCTTTTTTTCTAGAGTTAAGTCATTCTTGTAAAAAAATTGCAACTTTAAAAGGAAAAAAGAAAGAAAATTAAGAAATGATAATCAGTATGACTGATTTAAGTTGCATTAAGCCTAGATCAGCTCAAATGCTTAAGATTACCCAAAAAAGAATAATTAATGTACTAGTACAACTCTGGCAGAAAACTGAAAAACTAATGATGCATGCAACAGGGATGTTTATGAGATAATAGTAGAAAAAGAGAGACTTTTGTAGCTAGTTCAGTAATGAGTTTTGTTAAGTTTGATTTTGTTTCTCGGTGTATTTACTAGCATCTGAATCCCATGCATGTCCCGCATTGACAGTGTCTATTAAGTTGTGCAACATATGAAATCTGAAAGTTTCAAAAAGTGGTTTCCAGTGACATCATTTGTAAATCTGATCTTTCTTGCTGAATGTTTTCTGATTGTGTTGCCAATTGTACTCTATTATGTTTTTACTAGTTAAATTGATAGTTGGGTCTTTAGATCTTCTTAGCACACTTGTGATCTGGAATTATAAATAGCTACTATAAATGCTCTATATCAACTCAATTATCATGTGGCAATGATTTTAGATGCTGTGGGATGTTATAATTTCCTACCTTCTGGCATGGTGAAAATACTGATTAACAGGTGTCAGAATATGAAGCAATCTGGTATTGTTTATTGAATCGAAAAATTAGGAAGATGATGCAAATTTGAAGCTTTGTTACTCGTGATCTTTGGACCAACTTGAATATTATGTTTCTTTGGTTTGATATTAGTTTCACGAAGGGGTCAGTGTCCCGGATCAACAGTTGATGGGAATATAACTACTCAGAATTCTGTGAGAGTTTGCACATCGAAGCTGTGGTGTTTCTACCAAAACACATACGGTTACCTTTTCCAAGAGATGTTCTATGGCATCTGGAGTTAATCACACAGAGCCCCCATTTCCACAATTTCCAGGGGTATATCCAGGGACTTCATTTTCCTCCAGCAGATTTGCTTTTCATCCTTCTCAAGCTACTCAAATGAACTCAAAGCCTGGCATTGCTGCAGTACCTATTCGTTCTGTTCCTCCTGTACATGGACCAACAAGAAACAGATTTGTAACAAAGCCTGATAAGATCAAGAAAAACTGGCCTCCTTCAAAAGATGCATGTCCTTCCAAAAAGTCAAGGCCCAAACAGCCAAAAAAGAAGCCTTCAACTACTAAGAAGACTAAGAAACCTTCTAAGATTGGAGTAAACATTGAAAGGAAGGATCCAGATTTGGTATATGATGAAGCCAAATTTGACTTTTCACAGGTGCCACCGCCATTTTGTTCTTGTACTGGAGTTGCTAGAGCATGCTACAAATGGGGATCCGGAAGCTGGCAGTCTTCCTGCTGCAATACAAACATGTCTCAGTATCCTCTGCCAATGAGTCCTTCAAGGCCAGGCGCTCGTGTGCCTGGAAGGAAAATGAGCCATGGAGCATACGCAAAACTTCTTTGCAAATTTGCAGCCGAGGGTCGCGATCTTTCACATCCAGTTGATTTGAAGAACCACTGGGCTAAACACGGAACAAACAAGTTTGTTACAATCAAGTAAAAAGATGCAACAGTTTGACTACCAATCATGCATCACCTTCCTTGTACAGCGGCAAGTTTTCTTTCTAGATGCGCTTTCAGCTATAAGCATCCTATGTCCATGGCAGTAGACAGCCATACTTTGGTCATGTCAAATGTTCGAATATTGCCCTTTAGTTCTGTTTGTTATTTGCTTTAGTCATGATCCGCTAGATTTCCCCTTTATATTGGTCTCTTTTGGAGCTTATTGCTTTCTAAATTTGCCTTCGTAGTATTTAGTAGCAGGTTGCTATCCTCATTTTGCTTCCTCTCTCATGGCTGAATGGAGTTAAAAGTGTAAAGTATAATTAACCAAATAAAACGATGATGAGCATCAGTAACTGATTCACGACTTCACAGAAACTTACAAGCTGTTGACGAACTTTGTAACGTAATCACTAAACCAATAGGGTCTTATTACAGTAGAAGATTTCACATCTAACAAACCTTCCGGTTACCTAGTGGTTAAGAATTTTGCAAAATTGATCTGTGTAAAATACATCCCCGCTTGTTCAGTTTATGCGGTGGTGAGTGCTATTAATAATGACTCTTCAACATATTAACAATATGCTACTTTACTGCCTTCTTCAACCATCTCTTGGACCTGGGTTCCCATAGAAATCAAACAAGCTGTGGATGGGACATTCCAAGACATCGGGAGCAATATGTCACCTTCGGATTATCAGAACAATTTCAAGTCTTCTTAAGAAACTTTAAATATCTTTCTCCCGAGATAAAATAACTTTAGCTCTACCTCAATGACTGTAAAGAGAAATAGAACAATATATATGTAATTGCAGTCTGCCAAAGGCTGCAGTTGCCTTTATCTTTTCCATTTCATTGTTCCTTGTGCTTCTTTATGTTACAAGTCTCACAGTATCTGTGCTTCAAACAATACATGTTTGGAGAGTTTATCATTTAATGTCGGCTAATACATGGAGGAGAGGAAAATTGAGAGAAAAATTAGTGGAAATGTTTGAAGAACTTGGGATGATTATGACTTGGTTTCCATGCATTTAGGAAGTTTTTAGGCCTTGGCTGTTTGCAACTCTGCAGCCCTGATAGCAACAATTTGCTCATAGAGATCTCTGATCTTCAACCCCACTATGGTCTGGAAGAGCCCTGTTCCGTTACTGCTGCCTGGGAAGTCGGAATGTTTCAACATCTGTTGAGTGACTTCACCGTAGAACTTGCTGGAGATGTTGCTCAGGTGGCTTTCTACATAAATCAGCTCATCCAGTCTGTCAAATTGGCCATCCATCTCCACTACAGATACCTGTCAGGATCAATAGCAGATTGATGAGCAAGGAAACGGAACTCTATCCACAAAATTCTGTTTTCTAATCTCTTCCAAGAAAGCATTTGCTGCATAGAAATTTCTTTTAATCTCGAGCACTAATGCCGGTTTGGACTATTCTTTTCTTTTGATAATTCAATTGCTAAACTTTCATCTTCAATTCCTGTGACTATCAGGAGAACCTAGTTCTTAGTCGAAAAAATGGTCTCCAACGTTAAATCGCTAATGAGACTCTAATCTGGCATCTGACATGCTGTTCAAGTATGCAACTTTCATCCAAGAATCAACATCGTACTCGTGGATCTAGTTTAACTTGATTATGGAAATTAAATTTAGTGTACCTCATTGCCAAAGTAAGTATCAGGACCATAGGCAAACTTGATGCCAGGGTAAGAACATGTTAACTTCCTCCCACATGGAATCCATGAAATTGTAGAGCCTTCATCAAACAGGTAAACTGGGCTGAAATGCTTCACCCCTTCTTTTTGTATCAATTTCACTCTCAAAACCTTCCCCTCATCATCATCAGGAATGAGTTGTGTTGGCAAAACTTCAATGACAACATCAGCATACTGCTTCTGTGTGTCTGATCCACCACAGCAAAACACAAATCAAAATGCAATTCCGTGCAAGTATAGCCTTTGAGTTTCTAACATAACATCTGTTGGATACTTTGGAGGTTCATTTAGCCATAAAAATGATTGACTATGACAGAGTTTAGTTAAGGATTTGTCAAACCAAATCTTGAAAATTATCAACTTACCAATGTAGGCATCAAAATCTGGCTTCCGGGCTTCAATACTGGCCTTAATACTTTCAAGGCTGTGTCCTCTCTCGGCCATGTCCCTCTGCATTTGTCATATAATATGATCAGATCAAAAGAGACAACTCGAGGTATATACCATTATTGAAACATCAGAAGAAACAAATATTTACCTGGATTTTCCATGCAAATTTGACCTCGTTACTAATATCCAGGTAGATGCTGAAATCCAATAGGTCTCTTACACGCTGATCATACCTATGTTTTACATCAAGGTCAGAATCTAGATACTGAAACAAGTGTTTTGGATTTTTTGATCACCAATTAAATTTTTTGAAAGGTTTAATAATCTCCTCCACCCAATTGAACCTTCAAGTCACTTTCATATTGTCTTATGCTGTCTGAACCAAATAAATTTTTTTCCTAGGCCACCACTAAGTTGTTAAAATCATAGTTATGTTGTCTGGCCAATTGCAAACACAGTCAATTTTATTTGCATAAAATTATCTTCTGAAAATTGAAAAATTACGAGGATAGAAGTATGAGAAAGTAACTAGTTGTGAAGTTGAGATTCTAAGAATTAGAAGTCCGAACTCTCATGAAATGTAAGTTAATCCTGATTATATATACATTAATCTTCCTTTCACTATTTGTGTGTTATTAGTTGCAATGTTGTCTACTTAGTTGCTTAGTTATAATCCGTATGTGTTGATCCCATCAACGTGGAATATCTGTAATCCTATTGGGGGAAAAAAAAAAAGAAATCTTCAAGTTCCTAGTCTCACTAGTCTTAGTAGTAGTAGTTTCAGAAAAGAATAAAATAGGAGAAAAATACAAAAGAAAGGAATAAAGAATAAAGAATATTCAAATTCTTGAAAAAATAAAAGTAGAATACTTATAAAACAATAAAAAAAAATATTATATGTGACTGTATAATCTGCATGGGGCCCACTAAAGCATGTAGGCCCAACAAGAAATGGAGACGATGAAGCTATCCAACCTTCTCGACCATACAATGATATTAACATCCGTAGCTGAAGATAACGTAATCGCATTAAAGCATCCCATGCTCACTCGTCATTGATTTCCCCGCGACTCGAAGTTTTCCAATTTTATCTCAATCCAACGTACCCAAAAAACAAAAAAACCTGTCTGCTTTTTTCTTTTTTAAATTAAAAAAAAAAGTGAATTGTGCTTTTATATTTCCATGTTCAATTGTACACTCAAAACCCATAGGGAAAAAATGATGGCCTAAATAAAAAAAAAAAAAAAAAATTCGAGTTTGCATTGCTTGTAATGTGCAAATTGTGTGCCAAAAACAAGTGAAGCTCAAGAATATCAAAACGTAGAGAACAAAGTACAGCTTAATCGGTAAGTTGGTTGACTTGTTATCTGTATAAGTTCTATAAGTTCCAAGTTCAAGTCACTAAAGTTATAGATAGAGTTCACTATTCATTCTGTTAATCAGAAGGAGGAAAAAATAAAATGGAAACTTACATTGGATGTAATCCTTCAATGACAAGGATCTTGGGAGGTTTGATGAGCTCAGGAGGGTCAAGAAGACCAGTAACATGATTATAAATAGGCTTATCAACAGCGACACCATCTTTAATGGCCTTCACTTGTTCGTACATGAGATCAAAGTTATTGGCTCTGGGGTCAAGTGCAGTGACACCCTTCTCTTTTCTTCCAGTTCTGTCAAGAGAATGGTAATCATCTAAGCATATGACAGTGGTCATGTCACTGATGAGTGTGTTGGAGTCAGGGTTGCCGCCCTTTGGAGGCTCAGCAGCGCCACCAAAAACACTTGTTAATCTTCTCATGAAAGTACTCTTCCCACATCCCGAGTCTGCTGCTAAGCCTATAACAACTGTTTTCTCAGCTGAGCATGTTATCTCACTGCTGCTTCTTCTGCTGCTGTTGCTGGTCTTTATTCTCCTGCTGAAGAATAAGACTTGTTGTTTTTGGCTAAATCCCAAGTGGGATTTTGTTGGTGTCGAGATTGAGCATGAGGAGTTTAGGGGTTGAATTGTATAGACTGTTGAAACAGCCATTTTTTTTTTCCGTCTTGGCCCCCTCTCTCTCTCTCTTTTCTCAGAGAATTGTGGGAAAGAGCAAGGTGTCAATGAACTTTTTAGTTGGTCTGGTGCCTTCGGTTAAGAAATGATCAAAATGGTTCACGACACAGAATGAAAGAAGAGGCCATGGTTAGAGGACAGAGATGGCGGTTTTGTTTGGATAGGAAAGAGTTTGATTATGACGAGCGATGGCTGATGTGGCTACTGTTTTACGGGTTTCTGTGACTACCCTTCGTTTAGACAATTTTGGAGGTGATTTTGAGGTCAAGATGGAGGGGACACAAATGGGTTTTAACAATTTTCTGGGGATGTTAATGTAACTGCAGTTTGTATCTGTCCAAAGTGAAGGGTACACATTTTTCTGGTTATCCCTGCTCGCATTTGTATTCATTTGGCTAGATAGATGGATGAGGGGATATTATTTGTGATAAATGTGGGCATGGAGAAGTATGGTGCTCATTTCTTGAATTTGGATATTTCCTCCACCACGTGGCGTCAAAGTGATGGTATGTTAAAGATGAGGGGGGGAAGAAAGTGTGGATTGGAGACCAGATGGATCCTGTAATGCAGCTAAATGCACCTGTTGAGCTTTTGGACACCAGTTCAGTTCAGTGTGCATTAGACCCTCATATTCCTTTCAGAAATGTACAGCAAGAACAGAACCCGAATAGAGAATTGAACTCCACTAACAATGAGGAGAACACGTCCCTTGATTTTCTATTGCATGGTTGGAAGGAAACCAAAAATAAATAAATAAATGGATCCCCGGACTAGTAATTGGACTGTTACTACACGTCTTTGTTTGCGTTACTTTGTGGTCTCTATGAAGGCATGAAAAGTACCAAGAAAACGATTTAAAGAATCATGAGACAAACAAATGATAAGAAGGGGAACGTTTTCTTTGAAATTTCTTTCGTGGTTGGAAGCTAATGCCGGGAATAGTAGTTGGACTCTCATTATAAATCCTTCTTGGGTTGTTTTGTTTATGGTCTCAGGTATAGTTAGTCATTGATTTTGGCCCATGCAGTTGATCCTGTCTTGTGACTGGGAGAGGGAGTGTGTCCATTTCATTACATCGACGATTGCGGTCCAGTTGGAGATTGGAAGAGGACTGGACACCAAAAGTGCAATCAGATATTTTTTATTGTTCGTTATTATCAGAAACAACAAAAAATGATATTCTCTTTGGTTATGATGAATATTTCAATTTCACTCAACCGAAGAAATTAATCCAATTTCTTCATGGAAAATGATATTCTCTTTTGATATGATGAATATTTCAATTTCACGTCCACTTACTCCTATTTCGAAAGAATTTAAAACTTGCATTGTAAGACGAAGGGACCGGACCAGTACTCCTGATTTCATTATATATTAGCATTAACCTCTGTCTATTTAACTGTTGTAGTTTTTTTTTTTTTTCAAAGAAATGACTTACCATTCGTTCCACACGAGCCCCAATTAATGGCATTATCGTTTTATCACCATTTCACCCCCAGTTGGGAGAAAAAGCTCTTCATGCAAAATTTTTCCTTTTTCTCCTTCCTACTCTTACAATTCCCAAGTGAAGAAAAGAAAGAACTAGACCTATATTTTTTCCTGTTCATGATCCATATGATATGTGCCGCCGCATTCAAGAGCTTTCATCACGATCATATATTTGAGAGAGAGAGAGAGAGAGAGGGAGAGCCAGCGAGAGCCACTGAGCAGTGTAAGTGTGTAGGTGGTAATAACTGGCGCAGAAGCATTGCACATCGCATTATCATCTGCACTGCAAAGCCATAACAGCAGTCACTATATAAATCAATATGGGATAAAATGCGTATACTCGCCTATAGGGGACTGTCAATACGAAATATTACAAGATCATCTTCAACTATGGGAGAAAATCACCTATACGCTGAACAGATAAGAAAGCAAAAAAAATATCGCTCAAACCGATCATCACATCTCACAACTCAATTAACCACCACTAAATGAGTGATGGTAAGGACCGACGGATGAAACATCTATCAAGGGACCTCGAACAGAAGAGACTAACCCAATGTCATAGATCACTTGTGCCCTCGGAAGTACATATAAATTTTCTGCAGCAAAAGAGGGGAAAAAAAAAAAATTAACAGACAATCACACGCGGAAACAGAGACTGCTCCTTATGATAGAGTTAAGGCTGCTAAATTTTAATACCACAAACTGTTCATTAACATGAAAAATAAAGGGTTCACATAGACGTGACACAGCTGTTCAGCAACATGATACTATTTATGGCACATTGGGTGAGCGGACAAACTCATTGAACCATATGCTGCAGCTAAACTACAAACTGCTAAAGTATCTCCAGTAGGCAGTTATAGATCAGAATTCTTACTTATTATGATTAGATAATGAAGAATACAGAGTTAATTTTAATGAAAATTTTGCACTGTTAGTATACATAATTTGACATAGTACATAACGATACCACTTTGTTCTACAAGTACCATAATATTCAAACTAGCAAATAACATATGTTTATACAGCAATTAATATAATAACTACAATGAGCAGACGTGAATTTTCACTAGTGTATTTTCTCAGATACCGTGATTTCATAGAACTTGGCAGTTCATGTATTTGCCATGGCAAATTAATCTAGTTTTGTCAAAGTTTTTTATCTAGATTCAAGTCATCTTTCAAACAAGTATAGCCGATGAACATAAATAAATGGTATAACTAGCTATAAGCAAGTCGTGCAATGCTACATAAACAATTTAACTGTCAGACTAGAGTTGATATTTTTAACATGCAAACCACCAGGCATCCAACTCTTCCCCTCCAATTGGCACTCCTCATGCTGCTGCCAGGTGTGGCAGCCTTGCACAAACACCAAGTCAAAAAATTAAATTTGGAAAGATCAAAACCAACTCTCCCAACCTTGGCTTAGCATGCAGCTCCCAAAGTATATTAGACAAACAAATCAAGACCAGTCCATGTAAAATTCAATAATATAAATGAACAAGAATGAAGAAAGCAATGAGTTGATCAATGGTAGCAAAGAAGCAAAACAAACACACAGAAAAAGAAAGCTTGGAAACGAACCAACTTTGTTAAAAGCTCAAATTTGCTAACCTGAAGTACCCACAAGCTTAGCAATGATTCCAAGCAAAACAACCCAAAGCCGACCAGGTAGAAAATCTGCAATGAGATAAATAAACTTCTTAATGCATTTGGAAACATAAAATACTCAATCACAAAGAGAAATAACATCAGTTACATCTCATACATTTTGAGCTATATTAAACATGATAACTTACTATACGGTCTAAATTGCCTTTTCCATAATATCTAGAATTCTAGTTTGTATATCCCATTCATCCACCATTTCACAGAGAGCTTGACAATTATAAAGCATTCATATTAAACAATTAACAGTGGAATTCGCTTTCATTCTTAACTAGAAAGTCTTTGACCATTAAAATGTTCCGAATAATTTTGTGGCTAAATGCAAAAAAGTGTGAAAATATTAAAAGCTGTACTTCATAAATCCAAGCAAAGCCATGGGAGAAAATAGCACTTGAGCCATTTATTGTGCTTAAAGACTTTTTTACAACAGGAAACTACATCATTTTAAGTACTTTAATCATCAAAATTTTGGAAAAATAATCCCGTCGAAGTTACTCAATCCAAGAATTGAACCCACAATTTTGATATACCTGCTAAAGATTTCTTGTGGTACCTAACAATTCACTTGTCCTTGCTCAGTGAAATAGTTCAGCCCTAAACTCCATCATTCACATGGATGAAATATGCATTTTACAAACTGGAACTTGAGTTTCAAGCTCAAAGACTGTCTATGGTCGATATCCAGTAAAAAATGAAATCACACCTGAATATTTTTCTCAATTTTTGGTGGCATTAGATGTATTCTGGCACTAGCTTTTTGAGAAATTATAGGACTTGCATGACTGACGCCACAACCAAAACAAGTAATGCAACTACAGAACAAACATGAAGTAATCATGAAGGATGTAATAGCTCATGGCAGTAGAGCTTACCCCCACTAACACATGGTCAGAAAAGACATCAATTGCTGCAAGGATGCCCCTGTGGTTGAGAGACAAAGAAATTATAGTGGAAAAGAGAATAAGAAGATACTTGGGATAACAAATTTGAAAGGGAAAAAAAAAATCTATAGCACTTGGAAAAATCACATTTATGTCAAGAAATCAAAGAGCAACAGAATATAGACAAACTCACGTTAGTGATCTCCCATGGAAAACAATTGGAGGAGCAATAGCTGCCAATATGCAAAAGCCAATGTGGATCTGCATAACACAAATCAAAGCACATAAAAGATAAGAGAACATGCAGATGAAAAACCTAAAATCAAAAGACTCTATTTAAAAACAGAATATACCAAGTAACAGAGGAAAAACCAACCAAACTTGAAAGCACTATCAGTCCTGAAAGTTGGAGAAAGACACAAGCATCATTGCGTGGCAAGAGGAGGGTTAACAAAATAAATTTAAAAAAAAAAATTCAAGCTAAATACCTCATTGCTCGATACAGAGGCCTGTACCAAAGAACATATGACAGGGGGCAACCAAGCAAGGCATAGATTATAGAAAGGAAGAAAATTTTGACACCTAGAAATGATAAACTGTATTAAAAACCAATAACAGTCAAGAACAAAAAAGAGCATTGAGATGGGAAGAAGCAAACATACCACCACCCCTGATCCAACAAACAGTCACTGCGATAACATTAAACACGAGGCAAAGAACAATTCCTGGATCCAAATTTGACAGTTAGACAACAAAGACAACATAACTTCGTGATTTTTGTTGCTTTATTTGGAGAGACATAACTGCATTGCATTTAGCCAAAAAGTTATGAACTTGAACAGGGAAAAGGCGCACGATATCAATAGGTGATCAAAGTCAAGATGCATCACATTTACAGGGGAAAACAAAAATAGACTATCAAACAAAAACCAGAAGTGTAAATCATGCAATCATAGATCAGAAAAAATCATTGTGCAACAACTATCATCCACATAAAAAGAAACATACCTAACCAACTAGCAAAAGCTAAATACTGCAACCTCTGAGCATGAACAGGGATTTCATTGGCTATATCATGATGAATGATAGGAAAAAAGGGAGGCCAATTTCTGTCATCAGCAGGAACACCAGCTGAATTTGAACATTGGAACAAATTCAAAATCTTAGTAAATGGAGGACAGAAACACAAAGATAAATCATACTCTATTGTCAGACAGCTTACCAGTGGCAACAGCATCTTCTCTGCGTTTGATATCCTACAAGGACAAGCTAATCAGTAGCATGCAAAAGTAAGATGCTGAATGTGGAGTTCACAAGCAGTAACCAAGTATAGTTAAAATGATTCTAGTAACCAAGTTAACGTCATTTCAAATTGACTCAATTCTTTTAAGCTTGACTGAGTTTAACTTTCAAGCACAACAAAGGCAAAGAAAAACAGAACTGATAAAATATTTTTCCAAGAACAATCATGATTAAATAAACTAGAAACGCACCCTTTCCTCCTTTAAGATCTGCTTCCCAGTCAGCAAGCTCCTTCTGTTTTTTCTTTGAATCCTGCTAGATTTAACCAAATGATGCAAATGCTTGACTTTTGGTACTGACAAACAAGATAAAATCATATAAAATAGATCCACTTCATTACATTCATTGTGTCCAAGGGTATATCAACTGTCGCATCATGTTTTTGGCCAAAACCCAGAGTATTGCTGACAAATTGAGGAATGCGTGACTTTGATCCAGGAGCAGCACTACCCTTCTGCAATTAACAAAAACAAATGGCATGATAGGACAACGTATAGCAGTTGAGTACATGGGTAAAAGAGCGAAAAACACATACATGAAAACAGAAATTTAATTGCATACTCAATTGCCTTCCAACTCCCAGACCACAAGAAGCATGGCATTAGCCAAAAGACCTTTATTACACCAATTCTGAAGCATACAACATCCCTATTGAGCACTTATTACTCAAATAAGGTTTCTGAATTTCCAATCAGAAGAGCTAGAATATTATTTTGTTGAGCTTTAACAATTTCATACGATAGATATTCACCCAATATAAAAGGACAGGCAATTTGTAATTAACCAATCCTAAACTTAAACATCTACAACTTTCTTGCTATATGAAATCTAACACTAGCATTAGGCAATGAAGCAATACTGGATTACTTGCATACTCTATTTTTCTTTTCCAAGATCAGGGTGCAATATGCATGTTATGGAGGCTATCCTTTTTCAAATACACTTAGAAAGGAGTTTCCTAAACAATTGCACCTAAAGATCCGATCCCACGTATCATGTGGACAACAAATGACCAATACTTTTAAATGACACAGAAATTTAAGTACAACTCTCAGGGTCACCAACCTGTTAAAAATCAGACTTAGAAAATTCATATTTAACTTTGCAAAGACACAGTGAGGAAATTCATATATAACACTGAGGAGACACAATCAAGAAAGGAATGCATAATGAACCAATCCAACATCACTATTAGTTAATCAATTGGCTGGATTCAGAAACTTATAAGCAAATGACCAAATATCTAAATTCAGAAGAAAACTGAACTATGTTTAGGCATAAGCAAGATGGTTTCTCCAATTATAATGCCAACAATGTATGTCAACCTAACCATGGATCCCATAAGTCATTAGAAGGATAGAACTATATATTAATATATCCATTTTGGAAAATACAAAATGTTTTTACCGCACAAAAGATTCTAGGATCAAAAAAACTTCTCGCTGTATATACTGGTTAGAAGTCAGAATAATCTATCATATACTGCCAAGATCAGGTCATGAAGAAGTAACTTTTACACATAAGAGAGGTGGTTTTTCCCAAGTATGATGCCTAACATACTGTAGTATCGCCATGGCACATAAACCATACCAGTATACCATAATACATACATAGGTATTTGGTAAAAATATGAAAATTTTCTACCACACAAAAGATACTAGGATAAAAATCTTCTTCACACATATTACAGGACCATTCATTCGAATCCAACAACAAAATGATCAAAAACCCACATTAGCATATTCATTAATTATAGACCAAATAAAAAAATTAAGAGCGACACTAAGACTTTCAAATTTAATTCAAAGCTTATGTTGCTAACACAAGTTAATTCTTATTTTATACCTTATGAAATTATTAGTTGACAAACCCCATCCCCCCTCCCCCCAAAAAAAAAAATCCCAAAATTAATTATTTTAACTCGTATGTGTTTTAGATTGCTAATCCTTTTTTTTCCCTTCCCTTCCTCCCCGTGGAATAGACAGTTTTCACCCATCATCACCATTCCTCAATTAATAAATTGCAAAAATGAAGATTCAAAGTTCAACTTCCTATTAATTTGGGAAGAAAAAACAATCTCTTTCATATCATTCCCCATTGCATTAAACTAATCACACATAAATCAAATTTCAACACCGGTTCAAAGTTCGTGAAAATTCTGACAGTTCCAGACTATAATACACGATAGCAACCACTTGCCTACCTTGCAATTAACAAAATCCCATGACAACAATGACCATTAATTTTCCACTTCAATTCCAAAATTACCTCATCAACTACCCCATCCTGAATTTTCCCATTCCCAAATCTACACCAAAATTGGTAAAAACAATCCCACAATTCACGGCCAGATTCGAAACAAAAGCCGCCACAAGGAAAAGAAAAAATTCAAACACAAAAACATACCAATTAGAAAAAAAAAACTCTAAAAATAGGCAGATCTAAGAAGGGCAACATTGGAATTCCGAAAACAAAGCTGGCGGTTACCGAAAACGGATTGACTTCTTGCTCTTCTTCGTCAAATGGATTTGGATCGCTACTCCGATTCATCGTCCCAAGTGAATTCAATATCTCCCGAAAAATCAACCAATAAAAACAGGAAAAATTAATCTATACAGAAATGCAAAAAAGGTAAATGTAGGCAATGTCCTGGTAGAGAGAGAAAGTGAGGAGGTCGGTACTCAGTAGAGAGCTCTACTACTTAACTACTGCTTCTAAAGTGATTATTGGAGTGACGCAAATATCCAACGCTTCTCTCTCTGTTTGCTTGTGTCCGACGCGGGAGTATCGACTCAGAAGGTAACTAATGTAGATTTACATTATTACCCTGGATGATGATCTGAATTACGGGTGCGGGGGACCTTATCGGTGAGGTTCTGCTATGGTGTGATGGGATTGCGTGAGGGATAGCTCTGTGTCCTGGATAATTTGTGGACACGTGGGTTCATAGTGACGTGTCATTCTGGGGCTATGAGGTGGGTGGTTCTCATTGGTTAATTGCAGGTTTGGGTTGTTTTGTGTTGGGTTGAAGATTATATCTACTGCATTGCTGACCTGTAAAGCGCTGCTAAACCCTGTTGAGGTGACGCAAGCAATCCAGGTGAAAAGGTGGGGCGGAGTGCCTCAGCGGAAGGCCGGTGAGGTGTCATTGCGTGATTTCCGTTTTTTTTTCCTTATTTATTTATTTATTTATTTATTTTACCCAATCGACATAAATATGACAGGCCATTTTTTGTTGTACTTTCTGCAAATTTTACCCAAGAAAGAAAAGCAAAATCAACATGGGCACGACACTAGAGACTAAGATGACATATTTTCTCTCTTTTTTCTTCTCTTTTTTGCTGGGAGACAAAATGAAAAATAATTTAAGAATAAATATATCACATTAAAGCACCGAATCATGGTCGATTTAAACAAAATTTGATCAAATATAAATGTCCTTTTCATCTGTTTCAGATCTTGGGAGTGCAAGCTGGCATCAATATACAGAGATGGAAATGCAGTGCAGAGTTCTTTGATAAAATGAGCTTACAGTCTTAAGATTACAACCTGTTTTGACTTTTAGATAATCAAAAATAAATAAAGAAAAGTTGTAAGTATTCAATTTCATGAAACCAGCTCGTGTATACACACACAATCAAGAAAGATTAATCCATAAATAGTTAGATTAGTCACCTAGCTTCAGGTACTACTATAAATGCAGAACTAAGATGCAAGTACAAGGTGCCTTGTGTCGGCAACCAAGCAAGTGCAAAAACACCCCATAGGATGGCATGCATTTACCACAGAAGAGAAGAAAAATGTAAAGGACAGAGCCCTCTTCCATCTACTGTTGTTGAGGTCACCATAATGCTATCCATGGTCCTTTCTTTGAGCTCATCTTGCAAGTACTGCACCCCACCTACCTAGCCTAGGGAGCCCTGTAGATGTGGATTCACAGTCAAGTTATAGATGAAGACTCCAGGTGTCCTATCAGTCTTGTCATAACAGCAATTCCATGGCAGTCCGAGCAAAAGCTGTCCCATGGTCTGCTTAGACTTGTTATGCCTTGAAGTTCATGCAATCATCTGATTTGGAAACTTCAAGTTTAATCCACATTCATCTATCAGGCCAGATTACGGAGTATCTTCCTGGTCCAGTACAGTCGTGAATTGGATAGCCAGGAGTCTTGTGATATGGGCCATCTCAAAGGTCATCAAGGTTGATCAACTCATCATTGTCCCAGCAGATTGCCGGTGGCTCTTCTTCTGGGTTGGCTTCTGGAAGATCTGCAGCTTCTTCCCAGGCTTTTTCTAGAGCATCTGCCAAAGAAGCTTCCCATATACCAAGTTCACACACTCTTTTGTAAGTTCTATAGCATGCAGCTCTCAGACCTTCTGAGATCATGTCCTTGATAGACTCACAGTTTGTTCCACCAGAATTCATTACCTCCAAAAATCTTTCAGCAAAGCCAGGAGCCCAGAAAACAATAATTGCACAATTCCTATCGGCCAGTCGAACATCAAATTCTCCAGAGAACACTTCATGGGAACCTTTAAGGACGCTCTTCAGCTTGCGAGCTGACATCGCACCTCTAAATCCCCACAAGAAAACCAAATTGCCAACACTAATTCTTCTAGTTTTTTCAGTCAAAATGTTTACATCATCATCTGAAAGATCTGATGAACTTATGAAACAGGGATTGAAAACATTTGAATAGGATTCAAGGGTGGAGGAGGAAGTGGAGTAATCAGCTTCCGGAGATTCTGGAACAATTTTTAACATTAAACAGAGCTTGGCAAATAACTCGCTTATCCTTAGAACATCACGCCCATGAACCCTGACTTCATGTCCATCAACTAAAAGAACAAAATGTGACAAGTCAGGATGTGTAGAAACCATGCAATGGCCGCAAGCCATGCAGAAAATTATAGTGCCAGATCAAGTGCAAGCACAAAAATTCACTATGAAGATTCCTTGAGCAATTTCAGATACCTTGACCAATTCTAGAGGCCAAGCATCAGAGAAGTAATATGTAGTCAACTAAATTTGATGAGTGACGAAAACGAAAAGAATACTCACCATGTTGAGGAATCTCCATGTGTAGCGGCCTATTGAACCTTCTTTTCAAGTATAAAATTGCTGCAGGTAGGTTGTTTACTTTATTCAGAGGACCAATTTCCCTCATAAGATGGTTGACATCAACTATATGAGAAAAGAACGAACACAAGGAACTCCTAAATTCATCTACTGTTGAAGGCAATGGAGCTAAGAACTTTGAATGGACAAATGCAAATTCTGCATGAAATAAGCACAAGAAGGTGTCAAATAACAGCAGAAGTTGAAACGAGAGACATGACCACATAGAGACACAAACCATTGATAGTGTTATGGGCAACGACTGGCTTCTGAGAAGTGGAAATCAAATCAATGACCTCCCTGAACCCACGAACCTGCTTATTATGTTCCTCTTCCATAAGTTGTAGTTCCTTCTGTAAATTGAAAATGAACACTTAGTAGAGCTGCTGGAACATCACCACACCATTTGGGACAAAAAACTCCTTAAATAGCTAGGATTCTCAACTATTATAATATGAAGCTTCCAGCAACATTTAAATTTTCTTGAAGTAACAATTGACTCTTCCTGGATACCTCAAAAACATTTTTGTCCTCTTTCGAACTGGTCAAAACAACTCGAATAGCCTGACTACCACCTCCCTTTGCTGGAACCAATAATGGCACAAGATCAGTAAATTCATGTAACATCTGCAGACCACAAGCTATACTGAATAAGCATGAGCACAAATATTATAAACTCATCTAATTGCAACATTAGATTGAATAACTAGGCACCTAATAACACATAGACTCATTCTGTTAAAGTTTATTCACCTTCATTATAAGATGCACTTGGCGTTCACTGCAGATGTCTATGCTCAAGCTTGGTCTCGAGCCAAACACTTCACTTCCTGAGACTATTTTTCTCAAAGAACTAATCAAGTCATCTGCAAAAGCAGATGAAACAAGAAATTTGTACATGAGTAGGACAAAAATATATTGTTTTGAAATGCATCAAATGCAATGACCGACATACTGCTCACCATCAGCCTTCTTTTCTGAATCCTGGCATGCAATTTTCCAGATTTTAACTCGAGATTTAATCCTGTCTACAAACATAGAATCAGCAACAGAATATGCTGAAGGAGACTGGGACGGTTTGATGTAGCTTCTCGGCACTGGGTTTCCAGTCCTGTCTTTTGCAGCCAATTCTTGAGCTCTCGATAAGTATGATATGCCTGTTCCAAGACAAAGCACCAACGAGTAACTTTGCAAGCAAGAATGACCCTTGGTGCAAAACAACTAGCACAACCAGAATCTTGACAAAAGCTGGGAAGGTAGAATTAGGAATCTCTGCTCCACTCGCGATTTATATTTCTTTGCAGAAGAGGGGGTGTTGGGGGTTGTCTAACATTATCTAGACAGTGAGAGTTTGGTTTCAGTTTACTGATAGACAGAAGATTATTATGATTAAGTTCAGAGAGTCAAAGTGAAAAAGTATGCGTAGTGGATAGATATGCATAAAAAAGATGAACAGCTGTACTTCTCTGAGGGGTAAAAACAATCTCAACTGTATCCCATCCATTCCATCCATGAAAGCAAGAAATGTTGAGGCAAAATATCATAAAAATGATGAATCATGTCCCTGTCAATCATCTAACAAAAAAAACTGTTAAATTTACTTACCATCATATATGCAGGCATTAAAATCAAAACCTTCTTGAGCCATAGCAGTCAAGTACGATGATTGACAGAAAAAGCTGTAAGAAGGCATCCCTATTTTTAACTCATCCCTGGGGAACAAGTGAAAATTGTACCTACACGAAGTGACCAGGATTGGATGAATCACAATACTTTTACTGTCACAAGATTTATGAGCTATATGGCCAAACATCATCGCTTTTGGCTAGCCATAAGCAACAATTAAGTCTGGCAAGCAATCAAAGAAGTAGGCCCAAGGCATGCTCATGCAGATACGCAGGTAGAGCTCAAGCTTGTATTTACTCAAGAGTTATCCTCAAGAAGACACAGTTGACAAAATTTTGAACCTGAATAATAATTTATTAGGAAACTAAAAGTCACAGAGCACCAGAAAGGAGTAAATCAAACTGTAACTTATCCTCCTCCTTTGGTCCAACCAACAAATTAATCAGAACGACAAGAACACACAAAACATGGCATTATGTGATGCTTTCTTTATCATATTGCCGTTTGCTTGGGTTACTTGAGGCATGGCTGGAGTATTCCCTCTTAGTTAATAATGATCATGAACTCTTCACTTGATCCCCATCAGACAAAAAGGTTATTGAAACTAATCAATCATCACTTGACTTTTTAACTTCCAGAAATCAGAGCTAGACCAAAGCATGGAAACCATAACACTTACACCCAACGTAGGGATATAGAGCCCTGTCTTTGTAACAGGATGAACTCCTTTTACCATGCCTATCCGCAATTAGATATGTTAGAGCACCAAATAACTCTGCAACACCCAAAAAATCAAATATTCATGATTCTAAAGGCAAGCTACACATGTTTCCTTTGAGGGTTTACTCCATTTCCACTATAAAATCATCTTGAATTTAATCTTTTATGTGAAAATTGTCAATTTCATCCAACAAGATTCAAAATTGGCTCCGCTACTTTCAAGTATACTATCAAAATTTGTCAAATGCGATAAACAAACTCAATCAGTAAACTACCCCAAAAAAAAAAGAATCAAAGTGCAAATGCTATTAAAGAAAACAAGAAGGAGGGTCTTACGGGTGAGCAATAATCTTGGAAGATTTAACAGAAAAGGGGCAAACAGCAAACTGAAGGACCTGAAACCTCTCGGAAGCATACTTAGCTTTAAGGTAAGCAATCTCAGCAGTATCAAAGGGCAAAACTTTTTGCCAAGGAGATGAAAAAGCACCAGTCTTTTGCAAAGAAACAGCGATAAAATCAGAATTAAAGATGTGGGTTTTGATCTCCTCCAGCGCCACAGCGAAGTTGGATTTTGTTACTTGCTTTATAGCCCATTTCTTGTTGTTGAAATTGGAGCTCTGACGGTGGGTTGGTTGGATTGAAGGTTTTGGAATTTGGGTGCAGAGGAGGCGTCTCTGCATCAACATGGAAGGTTTTCTGCAAAATATGCTGTGCTGGTTGGGTTGCAGAGTAGAGCTGAGGGGGCTTGGGGTTTATGTTTTGCGGATTTCTCAGGTTTCTTTTCAAAAGGTGCTTACTGCTACAGCTGCTAGAAGGCGTGGTTCTGGTCCGTGCATTTGGTACCACGCCTATATGACTTGAACCTTGTCTTGAGTTTAGGAGATGTATAAGAGAAAGTTGTCTAGGGGAATATAGGAAAATGAGAAACGATTTATGGACGGACATATACGTCATTATCATGTCTTCTAAAGGCTTGTGTAGATGAAAATGTTTTCACCAATTATATCTTTTTTTTTTGGGCCAAACCAGGAGCACAGGAAGAGATGTCAACCTCAATTCTATTAATGTATAAAGCAAGACCAAATAAAATAAATAAATAAATATATATATATATATATATATATATCTGCTTGCTTTTCAGTAATTTTCACTTTGCTTTCATCCCCACTTTTTCCAAATTGGAGAGGGAAAAAAATTGCACTTTGTGGATTTATTTTTATGATTGAACTTTGAATTCGCCCATTGGCCATTTCTTCGACTTTCGTGGACGGGAGTTGGGGATGTACCCCGTTTTCTCAAAAGACAGATTAAGTATAGGCTAATTATCCATACACACACACACATATATATAGGCATAGCTAGTAAATTACGAGGCAATACTTCTGCTTTTGACGATATTGTCAATTACCAGGTTATCATTTCTTCTTCACATTGAGTTTCCAAAGCCTTGAGAATAATGATGTTATCCTCTACTTCCCCGATTGTGGTGTCTGCCTTTCTCCTCGTTAAAAACAAACCCCATCTAATAATTGCAAGATTTTTCTAGTCAATAGCAGACACTACAATTTTTTTTTTGGGATAAAAAGCATAATTTTATTACTGAGGTTGCTAGAAGTCATCCATCATAAATTGCTGAACAAAGTTTGGAGGAGAATTCCAATGAGATTCTGAAAAGTTAGCTCCCTTAGTATGGTGGTGAGTTAAGGTGTGAGCTATCTTATTTGCTTCTTTTGGAATCCATTTAACATCAATATATAATTGATCTAATAAAACTAGCCATACATCATCAATAATTAGATCTAAATCAATCAGGATATCTTCCTTGTCATGAATAAGCCTAATTATTGAGGCTGTATCTCCCTCCAAGATAAAACTTGGGATCATTAAATTTCTTGCAAGGCAGATACAACGTTTTTTAACTTTGAGGCAATGGTGATGAATTTAATTTTACTTAACTTGGTTGGAATTAAGTTGTCCTTTATTCACGTTGTCCATTTTTGCCATCAAGCTACAAAATGTCACTTTTAAGGGAAGCCGAATGCTTTAGCAATTATCTAAATGAGTTTCTAAGCTATCGTTTCCTTCGGACAATTGCAAAAGCCCTATGGAATTTGTTAGCTACTGGGAGATAAAGCCGCCTAATAAATTCCTTTCGGGGATAGAATGGCATAAGTTCTTTTACATGTTTGACGAATTTTGTTCAAAAGGAAAAAAGGGCTTACCAGAATGAATGTCTTGATAGTTTATTTTCATCAGTAAATCCAGACCCCTTTTCTTCACATTGATCAAGAAGCACATCCAAGAAATCATCTTTCCTATTGTCTCCTGATTTCCTACCCTCCAATCTTCTTGCAATTACATCATAAATATTTCATGCAATCTTCTGAAATGATCAGTTCCAATACGTCGTTTCACTCCTTGCACGTCAAGCCATCTAATCAGTGGAAAATAATCTGACAAATTTGATACTTAAATTTGATCCGACAAATCAGTGTAATATACCCTAGTACAAACTAATATTACAGCTTAAATTTGATACTTTCTCTCTTCCGAGAAACTTATTTTGATCTGAACAACGAAAGTCTTACAAGTGGATAAACCCCATAAAACAAACACAACAAACGTTCTCGACGAAGAAGATTACGGTAGGGAAATACGAAGAAAAGCCTAGTATATCAATATCAGTAGATACTTGATAGTACTACCATAGCATTTTGGCCAAAGGGCAAAACAAAATGTGTTTAATAATGTTCCCTTTTTCTTGCCGATAGTCTAAACTCTTTGTTTTTCTTCAAAGATGGGGATGACACAAGGTGGATCAGCTTTGCTCAACGTTAAACCAAACTGTTCTTCCATGTCCAATATCTCTGGAGTTGCTCCATCAGGCAATCTCCACGTAAATATTTGAAAAAGCGAAGCCAACATCAAACTAACCATCCTTATAGCCAATGGAATTCCAGGGCAAATTCTTCTTCCAGCACCAAATGGTATGTACTCGAAATCCCTCCCTTTGAAACCCAAACCAGAGCCTAAAAATCTCTCTGGAGAAAATGAAGTGGGATTTTCCCAGTAACTGGGATCTCTTCCGATGGCCATGCATTAACCAGGACTTGGCTGTTTTTCGGTATGTTGAAGCCAAATATTTGAGTGTCCTTGGTAGCTTTGTGTGGTAATAATAGAGAAGTAGCTGGATGGAGTCTCATGGTCTCTTTCACCACAGCTTGAAGATATGGAAGTTGATCAATGTCTGACTCCTTAACGATCTTTCAAATCCAATTTTTGAAGTGCTTCATCTCTTGCTCTTTGCATGGCTTCAGATTTGCGAAGAAGTTCAGTTATTCCCCATTCAACTGTTATTGCCGCTGTGTCACTTCCAGCGATAAAAAAGTCCTATCATTATTAGGTCGCTGTTACGTGAATGACAAATGATACAAGCTATACCAGCCAAATGCAAGTCTCGAATCTCAACTACTTTGAGGAAGAATTAAAAAGCAAACAATCCCTGGAAATTTGATTTCTTTTTTCTTTTTTATTTAGAAAGTACCTGCCAAACAAGAATAATGAGGGCTAGTAATGGACTACCATCAATTACCAGACTCAGTGAAGAAGTATTATGACTCGTCATACTATTCGCTTGGAGACATGCACGATTAGTTGTTTTTAGTAATTCTTCAAACCTTTGGTATCTATTCTTCAAATATGTTGTGCCTGACTCAATTTCTACTGCTAGTGCATATCTGTGGTATTCGGGTATGTATTTCTACCATAAGTGCAATTTAATTAAATTATGGTGTTTTGTAAGAAAAATATTTATTATAAAAATGAGAACTTACCAGAATCGATGCCTTGATTGTTTCACGATTAAAACTAGAACCCTCTTCTTCGCACTGATCAAGAAGCACATCCAAGAAATCATATTTCCTACTGTCCCCAGTTTTCCTGGCCTCCAATTTCTTTACAATTATTCCGTCAAATATTTCATGCAATCTTCTAAAATAAGCTCTATATGTTGTTTCACTCCTTGCAGGTCAAGCCATTTTATCATTGGAAAATAATCTGACATCTTCCAAGAATTCTTAGCGGTCCCCAGAAACAAAGAGGAAATTCTAAAACTGTGATGGAAAAAAAAAAAGTTTCTACAAATAGGGTGGTTTGCAAATAGGTTTCTGAGATTGTGATTTTTGCATTTGACAAATGCGAGTTCAATGAAACTCGCATTTGTCAAATCTAATTTGGACGAAAAAAAAAAAGCGGAAAGATTATATTTTCCATGTGTCAAACTCATTTGGGAAATCGAGTTTAGAAACTCGCGTTGAGAATGCGAGTTTCACTAAACTCGCATTTGTCAATTATTTTCCATTTCGTTGCTTTTTTTTTCCCATTTCGATGCAAATTTTGTTTTCCATTTTGTTGCATATTTTTTTCCGTTTCTGCTAATTTTGTCCGTGTTTTTTTATCGTGTATTACGACATTTATGTATCATGTATTACAACTACATAACAGTTGTAAATTGTAACCACTTATTAAAGGAATAAAACTATCCTATAAATTATTGAAAAATTTTCACTGTCCAAGATACTTTTACATAAACTCTGTTACTCTCACTAAACTATCCACAAAATATGTTACACAAATTAACCAATACAAGAAGAGATATAAGTCACAGCTATTGCTTCATAAACTGAAAAAGCGGGATCGACTAAAAATTTACTAACACAGCATGTAAATTATCGAAAGTTATCAAGTTTATTATACATGGCATAAGTAACTCAAAATGATCTTGTATTTTCATTGGGGAGAGTTGAAAATTATTGAGTTTAGTATATTCATGTTTGAGTTTGAAAAAATTGTGTTTGCTGGCAGGGAGTTTTAGTCGATCCGACTAGCGAGTTGCTCGATTCGTTTGCAGCCCTAAGAGGGTGTTTGGTAACTTGATTTAAGGAATTTTTGGTAACACATTAACCCGCTTGTGGGTTATGATGTTATAAGGTTATAAACAATTGCCCGCTTGCAGGTTTTAGGGATTATATTGACGAAGACAATGTCAAGTAATTGTGAGAACCTCAATGTAACTCCACTTGTATTTGATCGTAGATAGCATACAATTAAACTTGTTTCTCTAGTAAAATGAAAAACTATGAACCCGTGTGGTACAATTATGTGTATGGTTATCTACAGATCATACAAGGAAATTTTATTTTGGCTTCACAATTACTACATGAGCCCTTTTTTTTTTTTTTGGGGGTACCAATAAAGACAATCAAATCATCTTTACCTAATATTTCAAAATCAAATCAGAATCATCTATTCACAATTAACTATGATGAGACTCTTCTCAAGCTGCTATGATTTGTTGGGAAAATTCCCAATAGGGGCGGTGGAAGTTTGGTATTCAGGAGGAGAATGTTTGCTTAGATTCTAGTAAAAGTCACGTTGCAAACTAACCTCCCTGAAGTAAGGATTAGGTCTTTTCAAAGATTCTGATAGGTTGCATTTTAGTTGATAAATTGTGTTAATATTTCCTAGTTATTTAGACTAAAATTGCATTATTGGGTGGATTTTACTGAATTTGGGTATGTGGTGGTTGGATGTAGGAAATTGTGAAAAAGGTGCTAAACAATTGAAATTCTAGAAGTGGTCCTGACAGTTAGGCGCGGGCACGCCTAATTCGGATGTGCGTGGCTGAGGTGGCAAAATTCCAAGTCTAAGTGGGCAGTTTTCTAAGACGTCGGGAGTTCCAAATTTGAGGAGCGCTGGAATTAGTTATCTTGTTTTCTTAATTACACTACAAGAAAAACCAGACTTTTGTGACTTGTAATTTTTTATGGGTCACAAATATAAATATTTTGTGACTAGCACTGGCATGTCATATAAAAGCAATAAAACGACGTAGTTTTGCTTACTTTTTGTGACTTGTAAATTTTGAGAGTCACAAATATGAGTTCTTTTATGACTAAAAGATGCATGTCATATAAAACTAATAAAACTACGTTTTGCAACCTATTTTACAAGTCATGAGAAATCAAGAAAACTACGTCGTTTGTATTGGTTAGCCTATTTCGTTCCCGTTGCTAAAATATCAATCGATTCTTCTTTCTTTCTATCCGTTTTCTCTCTATAGTCAGAGTCTCTCTCTCTCTCTCCCAATCTTTCTCTCTATCTCCATCTTCTCTCTCGCTTTAGGATTCAGAATTTCACCACATCCGTCAAATTAGGTATGTTCCTATTACTTAAAGATTCTTTCTCTCTCCCAATCTTTCCTTTCGTCTACCTTTTCTTGCTCTTAGGGTTGAGCGATTTCAAAGAATCAAGCTTCCTAAGGTATTTCAGCTTATGTTTTGATAATTATTTATGTCGCTCTTCTTCTTTATTTTTTAATTTTTCTCCGTTATAGCTCTCTATTAGATTTTGTATCCTTTTGTAGTTTGCAAAGCGATTTTAGTAGTTTTGCCTCCCAATTTGTTTTCTATTTGGGGAAATTCATTTTGTTTGATTGTGTGTTTAGTCTCTCTTAGAATTTATTGGTACTAATTTAATTACTATCATTGTTCAAATTCAGTGTAATGCTCAACGACTAAGGACACCGCATACAAGTCGTATGTAATCTGCTGATGTAATCTGTAACGACATTAAGCTGTATGTAATCTGCTGATGTAATCTGTATGTTATTGATTGCTTAGGTCATTGTCAATTCGTGAGTTTGATGATAGACTTTACTTCAAACTTAAGATGGAACTTGCATGCCATTGTCAATCTTTTGAGGAAAAAATATCAATATCTGGTTTGTGCAGTTGAAATGCGTAGGATTCTTTTTCATCTCAACATTTTCATGAGATTTAAGATGGCAGTTTTGTTCACCTTTATCTATACTGAGACATGATTACCTCTGCTTCACAATAGTCTTAAGTAGCAGGGCTGAAGTTTCATTTCCTGATCTAATCGTTTGCTTTGTTTAATTTTGTTTGCCTAGTAACCATTCATTGACTTCTAGCAGACTCTGTTCCCCTTGTTGGTCCCTTCCATTATTATCTGCATTTATTTAACCATTTTGGTTTGGCTGTGCATCTCTATTGTGTTTGTCTTAAGTGTTAAATTGTGCTGGTTATATTGGTTCATAGGAGATATATCAGATAACTTTGTTCTTCTAAAACCTGAGAAAAAAGAACATTATGTATTTGGTTAAGACATGTCAAAACATTAGAAGAGTGCGTAAAGATTCATTAGATTAAGAGAATGGATGTTAGATTGTTAGCACATGAGGAATGGAAAAGGAATCCACAGACTTCAGAGAAACAAGGGAACTCTTAAATCAGAAGATGGAGGGATTGCAGATTATTGATAGACCATAAACATATTTCTTGTTCCCTGCAATTAGTCTTATTGGTGTTTACTCTTTCTTTTGGCCAATAGAAAAATAAATTTTACGCCTCATTTTGATCTTTACCTTGGCCATGTACTTCCTAAAGTGTCCCTGTTCACTTTTCAGCTTGTCAAGAGGCATCTGCTGAGATTTTCACCCGGTCATTATCTCAACTTTGTTTTCTTTGTACTCAACGACTCGATTGGATGGCTTCTTGCATTGGAGCCAAGTTTAACTATATCAATACTTCCTAGATGCATTCTTGTAGCTGGCTCTCAGCATTGTGTCTTTCTTTGAAGGTCAGTTACTTTTGACTATAGCCTTGCACTGGCCGTGAGAGTGCAAAAGCTCATGGAGTCCAAATGCTGAAATGTGAGAATTATCTTCTTGGGTGGTTCTGGTGCCAATTCATCTCTCTGCTGCAGTTGTTGTAGTTCTTGGGCTCATTGGAGTGAATTTTGTTCAGGCCGTGCTTGATAACCTTGGCTTCCGTGATCCTATTGCTCGAGGAATTGCAAGCGCATCCGGTATGAACATTTCACTCGCTAGGAATATCAAAGCGGGGTCTATGACATATGAAGTGTCATTCCTTTCAGCTACTGCTAGGAATATCATCATGCATGTATGCTCAACAAAAAGTAGATTTAAGCCTTTGTCACAATTTAGGTGTTTTGATATACTTTCTGAACAGTTGTGTGATTTTTTCTTTTTTTTTTGGGTTGTTAACTCAAGGGATCAATCTGAAAATTATAACCCAACATTATGCTTGTGTCATTTCTCAAAGTTGTTTCTTGCATTCTTGCAAAATATGCTTTCTTATGAAGTTTCTATAAGTAACATGCTAACACACACCTGCAGGTTCTTGACTAATTTGTCTTGTACCCAAGTTGACAAAAAATGTTATTTGAAATATCGGATCATAATATGAACCTGATCCTACAAGAAAGGCAGAAATGGAATACAAGAAATACTTAATATCATGTCTAGTACACTTTCTCACCTCAATATTCTCAGTCAAGTTCTATGGAACAAAACTCCTGTAGAATCTCTCTCCAACCTTCTCTTTAATCTCTCTTTATGTTGATCTGGAACTTCTCTTGGTAAATATAGCACTTCTTATAGCACAACTTCTCGGTGCTATAGATCCAAAATTTCTCAACAATGGAGAGTTTTTGTCATTCTCAACAATGTTATAAAAATGGGGATCCTTTTTATTTTCCTTTTTTTTTCTTTCTTTATTCTCATTTTCCAAACTGATTTATAGTTTTAAGACCAATGTCATATGGATAGCAAATTGAATAAATACATGGGGGGATGTAGCTCAGATGGTAGAGCACTCGCTTAGCATGCGAGAGGTACAGGGATCGATACCCTGCATCTCCTTTGTTTACAAAATTCATCTAGTCTTCATTGATGTCCTGAGTCCTGAATTCTTTATGTCAATTAACCAGATTTTAGGATAGTAAATTCCCAAGGCTAGTTGCATTTTAAGTCTATGATGCTTTCTGTTATCACTAATCTATTTTACTTATTTTGCAAAGTATTTAGTTGCCTAATTGTGTATTTGGCTGATTGCATTTTTGTCTTCTATGTGCTTAAAATTTGTTTTCAAAATCTGTTTTCTTTTTGTTCAGGGTTAGGATTTGAGTGATGAAGAAAAATATGTCCATCAAGTGCTTGCAATATTTTTGTCCACCCTTGAAATTATATTAGGTTAATATATTGAGGTGGATTGTCAATTTGTGGAATTACATCGGAGATATATACTGGCTCCTATTGGAGATCAACTTTTGATAATGCAAATCATTCTAAGTTTACGCTTGGACTTCATCTATCCATAGCAAATATCATATAATGCATATATTTGGTATAGATACACTAACACTTAGAAAATTGTTGCAGAACATTGATTTTGATGATGATGAAGACGACTTTAACATGGGTGATGATAATGATGGTATGGACTTCACCTTTGGCATTAGCTACGTTTTCCGTTTCACTATTATATTACCGGTAGAGGTTTCCCGCCTTGGAATGGCCGTGGTTTAATTGTTAAGGCTAATGCTATCAATTTGTTGCGCCGCAGATGAACCGGAACTTTAGATGATGTATTTGTAAACGCCCCATTCTGGGCTCCTTTAGTTAGCACCAATTTTCTTTGGCAAAGCAGCATCCTATCAAGATTCATAGAATTTTACTCTGTCCAAGATTCGGCGTTTCTAGTTTTGGTGGTGACAGCCATTTCTCGGTTTATACCAGTATATGTGGTTTTCGTGGTTGCAAGTTCTTGTTAAGCTTGAAAGTTGCCACTATTGTTAGCCCATCAATGAATTCTGTTTTGTTGTATGGAATCATAACCGCAATCACCAAACAACCGAAGTCGGGTAGATTATGAGTAACATCTAATTAAGTTGTTTGTTTTGGAACATAAATGAGCTAACCGTATCAATTGATACTTGTCAAGACGGAATATCTGTAATTTGCATGAGGTGGCGATGTAATCTTGTCAATTCCTCACCAACTGAGATGACAATCCCGGTAGTTGATCATGACATTTTGAACCCTTTAGCTGCAATGGCGAACTATCATATCGAATTCAACTAAAATTTCAGAGTAAAATTTTATCTTTTTCTTAATTGTCCATCACGTGAGAATTTCTTTTTGGTTTTGGGCTTTCCAAAAAAATAAAAAAATAAAAAAAATAAAAAAAGGTTGAAAAAGTGGGGAGGGGGAAACGTGAGACTTTCTTTCTAGTTTTGGGCTTTCCAAAAAAAAATAAAACTAAAAACTAAAAACAGGTTGGAAAAAAGGGGGGAAAAACAAAGCAAGATGTTTTTGTGACTTGCAATTCCTGTAGTCATAAGGTTTTTTGGTCTCATTTTTAATGATTAATTAATGGGTCCCTAGGAAACTTGTGACCAACAAAACATGACACAAAATATCTTTTATGACTATTATTTCCATGTCACAAATAAATTTTATTTTTTTTGACTTTTTATTACATTTAAAATACAAGTCATAAAAGGTATTATTGCAAGTCACAATTGATAATGTGACTTTCATATACAAGTCACAAAAAGTTTGTGACTATTAAATCGGTGACACTCATATGCATGTCACAATATGGTCACAAAAAGTTTTTATGACTGTCTGAACTCTTTTATGACTATCATTAACAGATCACAAAAAGAACTTTTTCTAGTAGTGTTAGTGGTTTATTTTTATTAGGAAACGACTTTAATATTCGTATTAGGAAATTAAGAGTTTGACCTCTTTTAGGACTTTCCTATTTCGCTTAGTAGTTTTTCCAAGAACATAGGAAACTTTCTTAGTTGATTTCGATTTGGAATCTACTTTTGCATCTCTCTTTAGCTTTCATACGGCCTTTAATAGAATTGATTCCTAGACTGATTCATTGTAGCAGTGCTAAAGTATATCAGTACTTTAGCACAACTTTGGACAATATATAGCAGAGGATTGAAAGCAACTCGTAGAATACCTTAGGATGTAACAAAATCTATCGGTTAAAGACACTAGTAGAGATGGGCAGTCACCTTCGGATGTAGATGCCGTCACATAATTGGCGACACTCTCATAATTGATTGATTGCGGTTATTTGTAACTAATTTGGTTTCACTTGATTAACGGTAGAAAGATTGGTTGATTTTCTTCATCGTTTTTGGTACATATCTATTGGTAGTTTCCACTAATGGAAGCTGGGTATAAAGGAAATTTGAGAAGAATGACGACAAAATAGAGATTTCTAGGATTTTGGAATGCTTGTATGTGGCTCCTTAATGCCAACGTGAAGTCATAATGTTCATTGCTTGCTACATTAGGGTGTGGAGGTTCAATTGGAGGTGTTATGTTTGACTCGTAAGGCCTCCGAATTTCTGATTTCATCTTAGTCTATTAAAAGAATTGGGTATGCAAGCTGCACATCCAGTCATTTTGGCATTTGGAATGTTGCTTGACAATGAAACATACCACGTGTTTAAATGTCTGATTGTTTGTATTTAGCACTGAATTTTATAATTGCTTTTACATATACATGGTGAGATGCTATTAATCAGACTTGCATGTTGCTTTTTTTTTTTTTAAGATGATAATTAGATTTGTCCTTGTTTAAACCACGAAACATTCACAGGTGAAAAGTATTGCATTGTGGTTTAAGGCTGTCTATAAAAGAAAATCCATCGATATCCTATGTTGCATGACAATAAACGAGAATGAGAGGATACAGAATATTGGCTAATTGGTTTGTATTGTTTGTCAATGAGTGATCCTGGAGTCATTTGGCTCATTATTTCCATCCGCAAAAATGTAATTTATCCGTGGTATTGGATGATGTGGTATTTTCCCAAGTTAGCATGCACTTCACATGTACGGAGTAGATCCACGAGGAAGCCAGGTGCATTGAGCAATTTAAAACCATTCAGCCTACCAAGCATACACATGTTCTAGGAACATAGAACATGATACTATGCAGACATGTTTATACGTTCAGCTCCTGATTGTCAGACTATAGATAGCCATGTGTTACCTTATATTACTTGCCTTGCTCTTGTTCCCATTTTATATGGCTTTCATGTTATGTTCCCCCATAGTTTAGCTTTCCTATAGTGTTCTGTCCATTTTGTTGCCTGGAATATAGATTGAATGTGTTGTAGCCCATATGCATGGGTTTCTTTCTTCTCATTCCTATTGATCAAACTTGTCTCACTAAACTAGAGTCTTTTGAGTTAGTTACTTTTGGTCAAGAACTTTATCATGTACTATAGATTTGATGGATAATGCAAGTAAATTAGCTTTGCTTATATGTTTCCTTTTCATTTTGCTAGGCCTGGTTTGGTATCAGTGGGGTCAATTTTAAACCTGTTCAACTTCCAGTAGACTAAAGAATTGGACACAAGGATTTGGAATCAAAAAGAGTTTTTGTCGAGGATGAGAGCTATGACATTGGTTTTGATTTTGTAGTTATATATTAGATATTGGAATCCCATTTTGAACTTTTAGAGATCAACGATGAATTGTTTTGTATTCAAGTTAAATTTTTATGTTTGTTTGGGTAAATTCATAACAAGTGGTTGTTTTGTATTGAAGGATAGCTGCAATGAGGCACCGGATGGAATTTTTGATGGGGAATTAAATTTCTACTATTTTTCCAAAACAAGGAGACAAAAGATATTGAGCTTCATTTTCTCTCCTTTAATTTTTTTTTAGGGCAAGTACATGATTATTTGACTCAATCGAGCTAAAGTTACAAACAAAATTATGCGTTCATCTTTGAATACATTGCTTTTTTCTTATTCTATATTCATTATATGCAAAAACAAGGAACATTTTAGTGATCTCAATAATTTACTCATTATATTCTCTTACATTTTATAATTTAATATTTTATATCCTAGCAAAGGGAAAAATAAAATTCAAATGTCTACTACCATTTTTGGGATTACAAATAATAATATACAAAAAATTTTATGTACTAAATATTTTATCATTTAGTTTCCATATCATATCAATTCAAAAGAACTTAAAATTTTTGGGACAATCTAATAATATCACATGTTATTGTACTTAAATTACTGTAAACTATCCTTAGCTTTTAATTACTGATAGATTTATTATTATTTTACAATTAGACAATCATGAAAAAGCGGCTACCACAACAAATGTTTCTCAAATGTAAGTAAGTTTTCTATGATAATAAAATTGTTAAATATTTTATGCTAAATTTTAAATTATTCTTGAAGGGTTTTTAGTAGTGCTTCGTTAAATAAAAAATTACTTACTTAGGTGACTCTGTACACCTAAATGCAATACCAAGCGGTGAATCCAAATATTCCAAAGACAGGCTGTTTAGTGTCTTTCGTTCGATAAGTAGGATGTTTGAACGCTTACAAGAGCTTAATTTATAATAAAGAGAATGATGGAAACCAATATACATTCAATGCTGGGGATATTAATACTCGTACAAGAGAGATAGCAGTTTTTTTGGCTCAAACTTCCCATGAAACAACAGGTAAAATCATGAATTATAAGTCACCCTACTTTTAATCGTAGGCCATGCATGAACTATTTCATGATGGAAGCCGGACAAGTCCCGTGCCTCAATAGAGTACATTTAACAGTCGAAATATTATGTTCATTAACTGGTCCTATATGTAATTGCTTAAATTGGGAACCTAAAATGCATTGTATGAGAGCTTCCAATTTATTATTTTAGATTCTAATTCAATAGCACTATCAAAGTCTTGTCGTGACATAGGTCTACCTCAATCCCCAAAGCCATCGTGCCATCAGGTGATGACGGGCATATGGAAACCATCTCAAGCTGATGACACCCCAATCTTGCATGTGAATGGCCTCTTGAACTAGCATTCAGGGAATGCGAGTTTCGGTAAACTCGCATTCCTTGAATGCGAGTTCCAAAAGATTTCCTTTTTTTTTAAATTGAATTTTCCAGTGAACTCGCATTTGGCAAATGCGAGTTTACTGGAACTCGCATTTTCTAAATGCGAAAATCACTGGACGGAAACCTAAACCCAAATCACCCTATTTGCAGAAAAAATTTAAAAACCATCACATTTTTAGAAATTTCTCCAGAAACAAATCTTTGAACTCCTGACCAGTTTTAGATTCTAAATCCACCATGTCAACTGAAAAAATCTTGTTTGACCATATATTAAGCGCGGTTGTAAAAGAGGCACTACAATGTCAGCCGGTGCATTGAGGGCAGAATGTTTTTTAATAACAACATGAGTTCTTCAACTTTTTTGTGCCTGAAGGCGAGTTTAATCTTTGGGTGGTGAACATTTGAGTGGTGCATATACGTCGTTGCGCCACCGGTGGTCACCGGGGCCCTATACTAGAGTGGCTTGATAGTTAGGCTGAGCGGTGATCACATCAGGGATAGTTCGGTCTGAGAAAAAATTGTTCTTGTTTTTGGAGGATTCTTTGGCTGCTTCAGGTGAAGAAGCTATTATGGTTGTTATGGAACCGAGTTTTATAGTCATGATTGGACCATGAATTTTGGCTAAGGCAGCTAGTGATTGGCTTGGTCGAGGTCCGAATTTAAGAAGTGAACCAATTATAGGTAGCCCTTTAGGACCTGGTGGAGTACTCTTTATGGATGAAGAGCTGTGGAAAAATTGTTAGATGATGAAGAGAAAGAGTGTTATGCAGAAAATAAGGATGTGTAGTTCCATTCTCTCCTCTTACCTCCTCAAATTGAATTGGGTTTTTTTGTAATGCACTTGCTTTGTCGAATTTATAGAAGTATCAATGACTTGATTATATAGGCTGATTCTTCATTCGTTGGGGTACATTGGCTGCTGGAGAGAATATAAATAATTACATAGAGAACACGAAAAGTTAACTACATGCAACGATTGTAGCCAATGTGGGGCTTGGCCATCATCGTTCAGTCTTAACTAGAAACAGCTTGAGAAACCTCTAAATATAGATTTAATGACTAAATCATTTAACAACCGTTTGAAAGCTGACTCTGTGTTTATCATTATACATAAATTATGGTGAAGCATTATTCCAACTGCAAACGGAATTTGTTTTGTTTCAAGATATGTCTTTACTACATTTTGGCTTTTGTTTATGTCCAGAACATCCAACTGGAATTCGTCCATATGGAAGAAATATGATATGGCATCAGAGCTCCTCCCTTCTTCCACCTGTCGTTTTTGTCTGGAAGTTTGCCTTTCTGTGGGTGGCTCCTCGGTTTCTACGTCCTGTGCTTACCCTAGTGCTACTGAAAGGAAATGGCTAGCAACTTTTGTTGGCACTGACTTAGCAACTTCTTGCGTTTCATATTGCTTTGCCTGGATTGGAATCTCCTTTTCATTCACAAAAGAAGAATGGAGGGGGGAGAAAGAATGATCTGTTAGTGTGAAGGAGCTAATAATTAGTTTTCCTAAAAGGTAAGCTTATAGATTTGTTACTCAGGCTTCTTTAGTGAAAAATACTACTATCCTCAAAAGAATCCTAGAACTTGAGCTTTGAGTGGACGAGAGCCTTTTTCAAGTAGTGTGGTAGAATTGAAGAACTCTCATTTTGTGATCTTTTTTCAAATTAAACAGGCAGGAAAGAGCTTTTGAGTGCCATAGATATGTAGAAGAGACTTCAAACTTCTCAAATATTAGGTCACGTAATGAGAAACATCTCTTGAAATAATAATGAAAACCACATGTGTGACAATCTAATTTAGTAGGCCTGAATTTCACTTCACACCCTTAATCTATAGATTGTAGACACACTTTTACTTTAGTGTTTAAACTTTAATTTTTTAGATACTTTACCCTTAAAGTATGACTTTCATCCCACTTTAGTCTTTAAAATATATTCCTTCTATACTTTATCCTACAAAGTATGAAATCTATCTCATTTTAGTTCTTAAATTTTGAACACCACTTGTCGATTATTTAGCTAAACTTTGAAAATTACATGGGATGGATTTCATACTCTAGGGGTTGAAGTGTCCAAAAATGAATTAAGGGCTAAAGTGGATGAATTTTATACTTCATTGGGTAAAGTGTCTAAAAATGAAATTTAAGGACTAAAGTAAGAATGTACCTATAGTTCACAGGTTTAGAATGAAATTTAGAGAATTTAATGTACAAATTTTGATATAAATAAATTGGATGGTTTTTTTTTTAATTTTTTCTTATACGTATGAGGTTTTAAACTCAAAACCATCTACTTACACTCCTTTTCCCCTCACCGCTCGATTCAACCCTCCCCCAAAATTAGATGAGTGTTTTGTTTTGTCAACCGGCCACATTCTGCATTATTTTCAGTGTATAATGTACCCCTCTATTTCTTGGCCATATGCTATACCCTAAAATTTTTGTTCCTCTTCAAATGTGGGGATAATACAAAGTGGAATAGCTTTTCTCAAGGTCAAGCCAAACTGCTCTTCCACTTCCAATTTCTCCTGAGTTATTCCTGCAGGCAATCTCCACCTAAATGCTTGAATAAATGAAGCCAAAATATATATTAATAGTAACTGAAAGTGCGCACAAAGGAGAAAAGCCTCAAAACCAAGCAAAAGCCAACTACGGAATACTAACAAAACTAACAAAATACAGAGCTAAAAAACTAGCTACATTCAGAAACTTTCTTCATATTCTATGCAATGCTCAGTTGTCCATTCTCTTTGCTTCGTCCCATTATAGCCCTCACATCAGTCGTGATATTCCTCAATGCCACTTCAGACTTCAGTTTGTTTGGTTTCGTTAACTTGTAATTTTGCTGCCTAAGATTAACTTCAAGATTATAGGCATGACAGCTATATGTATGACCATGTTTAATGAGACATGGAGTTCTTGATACTATTCATGTTGCTTAATTACCACTTTTTCTGGGCAACGCATGTAATCAAGAGTTTTTCACCAAGCGTCAGGGTTTATTTTGGTAATTCTGAGGGTGATCAATTTCTTAAGAATATTAATTTACCAGATCCGTTAAAGCATTACTTCTGCCCCAAACTCTATTTCCAACTGTTCTAGGCAATTAATAAAAGTTCTTGACAAACACAAAAGACAACAACAAGGAAAAAACCAAAACATCCAAATTTATGTGGTGCAGAATTTTACTGTAAAGTTGCGGATATAAAACCTCAGGAAAATGTTTCTAGACCTCCAAGCACTATTACAAACAATACAGGAGAAGAGTAATGAGCACAATAAACTAAATTTCCTACTATAAATTCGCTTAGTTGTGCACTTAGGTTTTTTTTTTTTTTTCACTTAAGTGTTGATTCATATTTTAGATAATCGATTCTTTTTTTATTTTAAATTTCTGCATATAAATTTTAGACTTTTAATAGTAAAAAATGTTGAAATTCATAATCTATCAAAAAGTTTCAAAAGATGATTCTTAGTATTTTCTATAATTACTATCTGCTCTAGTAAATCATAGGTGCAAGTCACCTACCAACAAAAATGTGCTCGAAACTCTTCACTAAGTAGTCCTGTAGCACCCCTTTGGTCTAGATTGCTCTCCATACCCTTTAATCCCATACAAATCCTCTTTAATCTCTCCCCTTCCTCATAGTGTAGATTAGGTTAGTGTAGAAGTAGAATAAAATGCTATCGTTGCTGATAAAAAAAAAAAAAAAGTAGTCCTATAGCAGCCCGCGTGACGAAGGGCAGCCAATGGAGGGTTACTTTCAGCTGTAATATTTTCCTCAATCGATACGTTTTATGACTCATCAAACGCGGCCATATTTTGTTTATGGACTATAAAAACTCTCAAGTCTCTGTCGAAAAGATTGACTTGGATACTTCTGCTAATATTTTCTACCTTCTTTACCATGTTATATGTATATTACCGCCTAAGATTGACTTGAAGCTTATAGGCACAGCAGCTACAGGATCAATCAATCATGTGCTTACGAAACATGGAGCTTTTAATGTATAACTACCTCATGACTTTTTCTGGCAATTATCAAGGGTTAACATATAAAATAGGCGGCTTCTGCTGTAGAAACATATAAAAGTAGCGAGTGGTATCGATCCCTTTCCTTAGTAGTCTTTGGTTCGTTTAATATAATGTCAGACTTTCAATTTGCACGAGACACCAAGTAACACATTTCGATAGAGACTGATAGTTTCAGCGGCTAATTTCTAAAAAAAGTGTTAAAATTGGAAATCGTTCAAAAAGTGGGGTTCAGGGAGGGTGTAGTACGAAAATAGGGTCGCCGATTTTCAGGAACGCGGTTTCTCGGTTAATTTTATTTTATTTCATAATTTTTTGTTCGACTTGTCGAGATTTTTTTTTTAAATGTAAAGTGAAACCAATCTTGAGTCGCGTTTTCTTGAGGAAATAGAAACCGCATTTCACGCATTCGGTTTCTGAAATAATTAAAATTCGAGAAACATAAATGCAAGCTGCGGTTTCTTAAAAAATTATAGAAACCGCAAGTTACATTTGCGGTTTCTTTGGTAACTATTTTTTTTTTTTTTTAGGTTTCAGCAAGTTATTTTGGCGTTTTTGAGTCCGCTTAGGGTTTGGGAACTAGGGTTTAAGGTTTTAGGGTTTGGGAATTAGGGTTTAAGCTTTTTAGGGTTAGGGTTAGGGTTAGGGTGTTAGGTGCAGGAATTAGGGTTTAGGGTTATTGTTTAAAGGCATTTAGGGTTCTGATTTTTGGGGTTTAAATTTAGTCATGGAAGTTTAGATTTAAGGTTCAGGGCTTAGGGTTTAGGGTTAGGGTTATTTTGACATATTGTTGATTTAATTACGTGGACAAGTATTGGTTTTGATCGTTCAAATGAATTCATTTCAATTTTGAATTATGCTGTGAAGTCTGAAATTGATTTTAAAACAAAGACTTATTTTAAATGTTGTTCTTTGAAGTTAAAAAAACTTGAAAAGAATTTTGGGTTTAAGGGTTAGGGTTGTTATTTGATTATGGTTTAGGGTTTAAGGAATAGGGTTAAGGGTTGGTTTTTGTTTAGGTTTAGGGTTTATGGGCTTAGGGATTAGGGTTTAGGGTTTAGATGAAATTTGGCAAATTTTGGAAGTATATGAGTACTGATTATTATGAAAGTGGAAAATTATATAGAGTAACAATTATTTGATGCAAGATAATGAGAAAATGAAGTTACACATGAAGTAATGCATCGTGAGGAAAAATATATCTGAAAAATTGTGTATGAAAAAATTTATAATGTCAAAAAAATATATCATGTTTGAAGCTTGTGGTAGTACGTTTGGTTAGGGTTAGGTTGCATATTAAATAAAAAAAAAGATATATGAGACGGTCTTTTGATGTAACATATACACTTGACAACTTTTCCTCTTTTGTTAAAATTGATAATTTCCTATAAATTATTAAGGTTAATACTTATGTTATTTAATGCGATTAAGTTTGGATGGCGTAGAAATGATTAGTAACGAGGGACAAAAATCTAAAAGGGTGCATAGTACAATAGAAGGGACTGTTTGAAACAGAAAATAATGAGTACGAGTCATGAATTTCATCAATGGACATACCTCTTTCCTTTATCATGTGGGGTGGAAGAAGCGGTTGCACCTCCGATGGACCCAGCCTGTGACTTTCTGTTGTAGGCAGACCGGATCTCCGGTTGCATGTGTTCATCCAAAGCAACATGTTCTTGACTTCAGCAGTGGGATCCGTCACGGCGTCTTTCCACACCTAGGACAAGAGAAATCAGTACATATTTGAAAGAGTCGGATCGAGTAGAAGTCTGCCATCGATGATCCAAAAATGTAAAATATCTCCATAATTGTCACCACTGGTCGCCGGGACGGAACAATGTATGTCCTCCACGGATGAAGATGTGTCACCTCATTGGGTATCGTGAAGGCATGAAAACAGGTGTTGTAAGGGAATCGGTGGCAAGCGTGGAATATATGGAGAATCGATAGTATGGTGAGGAGGCGACGGATAGAGTCGCGAAGAGTCTCAGTTCTCGCTCCGTGCCCGCCTGCCGCCTCACGCGTCCACTCACTTCCCTATGGCAGCTCAATAGGATCGACGGGTTCGTGGGCGTGGACATCCTCTTGGGTAGATGGCCCGACTCTAGATCATCAAATGTACACACATCATTCGGCCTCGATTCACATATGAGCGGGCTTTAAATGCTTGATCTGATATAGATGTGAGTCCGGATGTTCACATCGAAGTCGGATCGGATGGATCAACGTGATGAGACCAACCCTATGAGACATCGCATCAAGCCGTATAAAGTGTGGAAAAGTTAATGAACTAAAGATTTATAGATAAATAAAATGATGTGATTTAAGAAGCAGTTGCACTAATAAACTAACAAGTAATTGAACCGAGCCGCATCACCTGGTGGCCATCAACTTCGTGGGTCCATGGTGGCGGAGCTCCAATATATCGGACGGTCCGACTCATATACCAAGTCATGTAAGAATGTCAGAACCTATCCAGATTGAAGCGATCACCATGAACTAGGAATCTATCAGCGCCTCCCAAAATTGATCCATGTCCTATGCTCTTGTATCCAATTCCATCCACGGCTGCACCTAACCTATGCAACTTCTTTTACGTATCAGTGTCAGCGGCATCAGAATAGGCTGGTGCAAAAAAGCGGGCGATAACTCTGGACGGCAAATGAAACTTCGATGATATCCCAAAATATCAAAGGCGTGCGCCAAATCCGTCTACCTGGCATGCGATCTGGGAAGAGCCTCAGAAGATCCTCCGGTATGGCTCCCAAATAAACTATCATTATTTGAGATATGCATTAAATTACGATCATCCCAATTTACAATCATTATTTAAAAAATCATCAATGTGATTGAATACCTCATGGGGGGCGAGCATGGTGAGCTGGTCTCTGAACAGTGAAACCACATGCGTAGGCGTGTATTTTATGGTCCTGCATTGGCCCACCTACCCTCTAGGGAAATCAAAACCACAATGCTGCGGGTGAATAATGATGGGGAACACGGAATCCTCTCCCATGCCCATAGCTGTGGGAAAAGTTATGCAAAAAAACATACCGAAAAATCTAAGAAATCAAGCACCATTCAATTTGTTATAAATATCCAGACGAGTAAAATTTCTGAGATTGATTACTTACCTGTAGTAACATGTATGGCCCAGCCGTACAACTCTGTGATGCTCTAGATGCTCGGCATAAAGATCTATACAAACAGGCTAACGTTGCACTCCCCAACTATACCGATCACGAGCCTGATGTCTCGAGCGTGTGCAACCAATGGCCGACAAGCGTTACCGCGTGTATCGGAGAATAAATGTCCCCAAGTGGGATAAGCACTTGCCCAACAAGTTCCTCAGGCGTATTGGGAAGTGGCGCGCCACAAGATATATAGGTCGCAACATCAGCCTTCCATCCTTGAAATCCACATCAGGATCGGTGCGAAACCCCAATAACTCCTCAATAAGAGCCAGTTTCTGCGGTATCGACAATGCCTCGATCAACAAGGGTGGGTAAGCCGTCAACTTCGTAAGCCCATAAAACCTCAACATCACGCAGGTAATATAGCCTCCCATAGATGAAATGTATGAGTCTCACGGCATCTCTCAATTAGGCGTGGCGGTCCATGGTCCAGTTCAAAGTGGCTGCGTGTAACTCCCAAAATCCGGATCTGTATTAGATACTCTACCGATCCGTGGATTAAGCTCCATCGCTAACAAGTCTCGAAAGAATCCATCGGCAGCGAAGCGAAACTCCGAACACCTAAAAATACAGCTACGGACCGATGCTTATCACGTAAGTAAAGTACATCGACATAATGGGACCATGACGGCCGGTAGATGTAGCAGCACCTCCATTTCGCACGGAAAAAAATTTCCGCGGCGTTACAAGCATTACACTCTATTTCAAAACTAATTCATTTAATAATTTACAACTTGCGGTTATGAATGTTGATAGTAAATAAAAGCACGTGTAGTTATAAATAAGCATATTATATAAATGGTAATAAAGGAGGTGTTTGAGACTTTTTACACACAAATAACATAAGCACACACATGGAACAAATATCATAAAGCATGCGGTACAATTGACCGCATACATAAATCATTTTCTCACATGAAAATGACTAGAGTATGGACAATTAGTGGCATTGTGACCCGTTTGTGAACAATTACTGCACCGCGAGGTCCGCAGCGACGATCCATCTCGGTCTGTATGCGTCTTGTTCGTGGGACCAGGCGTCTTACGGTTTGATCCTATTAATATCATAATTGAAGGCGATCGGCGGTTCCCATAATGAGTGTCGCCGGAAAAATTGGCCCTCAATACCGCAGTAAGCGCAAGCGTGTGGACATAATTCACAAGATCGCGTGCTACTGTGCCGTGATTTGTAACAAGCGGCAATGGCGATGCGAACATGGGAAGCGGCTTCAGTCCACTTGCCACGTATGCGGGTTCGCATTTGAAAATGGGACGATTTGTGCGCAGAACCTTTGTGATTTGGTTGTGGTGGTAAATACCGTTCTTCGGTGCGTGCACTTGAACGAATCGTCCTCGCTTTCCAACTCATTTGCCACAAAATGTCCCGATCTCTTTTAGCAAAGGCGTCATCCTCGATGGCCAATTTGCGTTTTCGATGAACGGATCCACCGGTGGCCGATTGAAGTTATCTTGACGCGATGCCTTGATAGGTAACAACCGGGCTTTACGCGTAAGAGATTGTTAAAATACTCGCCATGTTAGTCGACATATGGCCCACCGATATCCGCCATCCTTACATAGAGCCTTGCTACGGTTTGTGAAGCCACCATTCAACCAATTGATGCTCACAACCAAATTTGCTCCATGAATGCCTCATATTTCACTGGTTGGTTACGAGCCGGCAGCCCACATGAGATCTTTAAGCCTAATACACATAAACAAAAAAAATATTAAGTGAAAAAGTGTTTAGGGTGAGCTATTATATGAAAGAGTCGGGTTGACATGTAGCGTCTTGATTCTTGAATTTACGTGTGAAATTTGCTTGTACATGGACCAAACAATGCAGTTGCACTCCAAGGGTTCTTTCCACTCCGCAAGGTCTTCATTGCATGAATTATTCCTTTGTGCCGATCAGAGATAATACAAATATTTTCAACATCTTTACACACATTTTGACGGAATTGATGCATAAACCACGACCAAGCGCTATTGGTCTCCTCATCAACAAAGTGCAAAGGCTATGAAATTGTGGTTACAAGCATGAAACCGATGGCACATAGAGCTTTGCCTTATGCAGACCCTTCATGAATGTGCCGTCCACAGCACGGGTTTAAGATGCGAAATGCCTCAATCCGCGGGTCGAATGACCGAATACATAGTGAAAAATCACTGTTGAGGCTGTACTTTGCGGATGGTGCTCCCAAACAACAATCGTTCCAGGATTCGCCGTAACCAATTCCCGCATATAGGTTGGGAGTTGAGCAATAGAAGTAGGCCAGTCGCCGTAGACAATGTCAATGGCATGTCGTCGGGCGTACCATGCCTTTTTGTATGAGACATCGGTGTGGAAGTGGTGCTTAATTGCTGTCTGTATTTCCTTTATCGGAAATAGGGGACCATTTTCAATGTGATTGATGATGTAATCGCAAGCAATGATGTCGACACTCAAGCGGCGATGATCATTCTTTGTTGGACACCGGATGCATCTGTGCTCCCTTACGAAGGTAACTATCTTCCACATGTTCTGGGTGCATCGTAAAGTTGCCCTCAACGCCAATTACCTTTGTGTCTCCCGACGCCGACTTGCATCGGACATACCAGTCGTTGGCTTGCTTTCCTTCACTTTATACTCCTATTCTCGCTTGATCGACCACAACTTAACGGCTCGAGCGTGTTTCTTTGACTTCGAAAACCATTCCTAACAACTCACATTCTCGATCATCCACACATTCAGCTTCTCGACATCCCCTCTGCGAGTGGGATCAAATTCCATGGCTGCATTGACACCATCGCTGTAATGCAGATGTGGCTCAAAAATAATGGATGACGGTCCGCTTGGACCAGCCTCGTCTATCTCGTCTGACGATCTTGGTTGGATTTCAAGCTCACCAATTTCTTCATTGTAATGCCCTAAAGCATCATCTTCTGGTTCGGGAGAGGGTTCATTATCAAAAAACGGATCCGCATCCATGGCAGTGCTCTCCGAGATTATGGTCGGCTGAGGTGTTATAAGCATCGACGATCCATCAGCTGCATTTACAGCACTATGTAACGCGATGAATTTTACACCGTTTTTTGTTCCTAGAGCTTACGGAGCGACCCGCGGACTGCTTGTTCGCTCATGGTGCCGTCGTATTCCGAACCAAATTGTAGCCTAGAATACTCGGCATCAGGTCCACGGCTTGAACGCCAACAAAGTCATGCTCGTGGAGGACGTTCGACCTCCAGCATAAATCTCCACCCGATTGGTGTCATTGACTTCATGTGGTACATCAACTCAATGTCATTCTCACACTCTAACTGAATTCCGGCAAAGGCCCCTACCCCTACACAATTTCTAAACCACAAGTGCAACTTGAATTCCAGCTTATGTAGCCCATGTAGGTGTACACTCTATCAACCAATTCTTGATAACCTATTGATCCGTCACCAATTCGCTTTCTTACACCTTGGAGGTCATACGAAAGATCCGCGTCAACAATTTTCCTCCCCAATAAAATTGAAACACTAGGGCAAGATTCGCCGACATCTCTTGTCTAAATTAACAAATAGTTCGTTAATGCGTTAAGAGAGTAGATCATTGCATATGGTAAAACAATAATGCATACGATTATATAGGCGGCGGTAATTTAGAACAAGCGATGCAATACAACTCAGCGTGAATGTAGCATACAATTGTAGCGGTAGCATATAAAAATTAATGCAGTAAATCTAATATAACAACCTAGTTAAATTAAGTCTGATGGGAAGAGGTAATTAAACAGATAATTACGGGCAAATACTATACATTTATGCTTAAATGGTAAATCGATAATTTGCCCATTTACGTTTTTTTCCAAACCATTTATCCGTCGGTTACTACGTTTATATTCAGTCTCATAATTGGGTTTTGGTCCAATATACTTTTATTAACTTCTTGGTTTTAGGGTTTAGACAAATATATTAGGGTCCAATCATCCGAATGTAAATATGACAAACCACACCAACTGATAACTTTTAAATTTAATTTCTAAGTTAAAAAACGATTTTTTTCCCTTTTCCTTTGTAAGTTTTACAATTTAGTAATTAATGATGGTAATTGAGATAATGGTACTCATTTTGAGGTGTCGAAATATACAACGTATAAAATAGTAGAGCTCTGGTTAAAACTAAGTTTGTAATCCTCTCATAGAATTGAAAATTTTAATTTTATCCGCTACTTTATTTCTGCAATTCCTAACAGTGGTATCAGAGCCAACCATGAAAAAACATGCAATTAGTTTATTTCGTTGTCATATATGTTAATCAAGAATTAATTATATCCAATTCAAGGGTGGTTTAAAGATTGGAAATTTTGGATTAAATTTAGGAATTTGTTTGTTTTCCTGAGTTTGCCATCGAAAAGATATTATTGTTTCCTATGGTTTATTTTCCTGAAAATTATCACTTTGTTGTCTAAAATTTCCAGCAAAAAAAATTTTGAACAAATTCTTGGAAATTAATTTGGTGGAAAAATTTATTTTTTGTCAAACTAAAAAATTGATCCATGAATTTGATTAAAGTGATTGTATATGATATATTCAATCGGGTAATAAGACTTGGATTTCTAGAATCGTTCATGACCTATTTTGAAGATGAAAAAGTTGTTGGAAATTTTGTAAGAAGAGTTCATATGGTTGGCTCTTCAATGAGCAAATTTTTCTAACAAAATTTCATTAAAAAAAATTGGTCATTAATTCGGCAAGAATTTTGTCAAAGGGTTAAAAAAATTATCTTTATTGTTGTTCGAAATCTAGTGTGTTGGAAATTAGATAACAAGAAGGAAACAAGATCAAATTGGAAACCAAATATGATTTATTAGGAAATAAAGATTTCCTAATCTAACTTGTGTTTTAGGAAACCTAAAACAATAAGAAATCTAGATGTCTTATTTAAGTTAGATTTCCAAATTTGATCTTGGTTGTTTTCCAAAAGTATCTTTGGAATTATTGCCTAATTTTATTGTGAATAAAATAAAGTAGTATCAAGTGTAATTCTGAAAAAAGGGGCCTGTGCGTCGCTGAGACTTTTAGCGACAGATTCCTTGTAAAGGATATTCGTCGCTAAAAGCTGTTTTCTGTCGCTAAAGCTTATTTTTCAGAAATTAGCCCTAGATTTTAGACTAACAACATTATGATTTGCAGTATTTTAATGGCCTACCAGCTGGGCATGTTTTCCTCATTAGCTCATCCCAATCGGAATTATACGATTTTTTGTATTCAATAAATAATTTATTGAACAAAAAAAAATTATAAAGCCTGACGGTTTCTCTAAGTTTTTTTGAAAAATCTATATTTTTATACATGTGTGTATACGGGAAATTCCATATAAACTCTTAGAAACCTGTAGCTAATTATTGTTGAATCTTCTCATATTTATACTCTATTTCTATTAACGACTAACAACTTTCAACAAATGTATATAAACTAAACATTATGTAACTACAAGAAATAAAATGACATAACACATTTCCATTTCCAATTAACACTTTAACATTTAAACTACTTCAATGCAAAATTTATACTACTTCATTTGAATTAATATTAAGCATCCAAATTGCTTACGTGAATAGTTCACCCCTATCTCGTCTTCTTCTCTAGCAGTTTTTGAAGGTTTCTAAGCTAAGCCCCGAGAGCCACTTCAGTACTTTCACCGCAGCAGCAGACCTTCAAGGAAATTAATAGAATCAATTAATGACTTATACGCTTTTTCTTCACTATTGCAATTTAACCTAAATAAATAAAAGCTCCGAATGAATTTAACCTTCACTGCTTTTCCAAGATTTCTTCACAGCAAGCTCACTCCTCTAGCCCTTTGATCGACTCTGATGCAGCTCCTTCTTTTATTCTTCTTCAGTTGCCGGCTACTTTCGAGGTGCTTCGGAGTTCACTGTCAAACAGGTGAACACTGAGGCTTGTTTTTCACTTCAGGCCAAGATCCATTGGGCATATAAGCAGAAAGAACGGAAATGAATGAAAGGGCGAGAGGAATCGGAAGCTTGCTGTGAGTGAAATTGTGTATGAAGGAGTCCTATTTATGCTTCAATGATGAAGTAGGTGTCGGTCTGAATTGCATGTCAATCAATCAACGTACTGCATGCATGCAGCTTCCGCGAAGCGTGAAACGGAGACACAACCATCTTGTCCCCTTGTGGTGGGCGCGTACTTCAATTGGAAATGAAAGTTGGGCTGGGAAAAACGGACCATTATTTCACCCTTGCTAACTAAGAGACCGCGTGTTATCCTTATTAAACTAACCTTGCTTTTACGGTCAAAGTATTAGTCATCCGCACCTTGATTCCTTTGCTATTCAATCCGGAAAGGCGCACAAATATCAGCGGTAATCGGACTTGAAAGCAGCGGGACAATCTCTGCAAGCTCAGTTCATGAATTTCAAGTGCAACATTCCCGATTTTTTGGGCAATTTTTTTTTAAAATCGAAGAAACCGCAAAGCTGAGCTGCGGTTTCTTCAAGATTGAAAACCAGCTCGACTGCGGTTTCTTCAAGGCAAATTTTTTTTTAAAAAATTGAAGAAACCGCAAAGCTGAGCTGCGGTTTCTTCAATCTTGAAGAAACCGCAGCTCAGCTTTGCGGTTTCTCTATAAAATTTAAACTCCCTCCTCTGACAATGGAAAAAAAATGGATAAAAAAACAAAATTAACGAGAAACCGCATATATGAGTTTCGGCGACCCTACTTTTATACTACCACATCGCTAAGCACTAATTTCTGGATGATTTTCGTTTCGGACCTTTTTCTTAGAAATTAGCCAGTTTCAGCCTTGTGAATGATCAATATATGCTTTGTTATCTCATTAATCTCTACGTATATCTATACAGTTATCAGTTTTAAGATCGATAACGTTTAGAACTGCATTTAATTATATATGGCTTTCCACTCTTTGCACATCAAAACCTTTTATCAGTGGAAAAGTAATCAGACAAAAATTTTATAATGTGTTCTTGTTTTATAGGGTCTCTTTGGCTGCTTTAAAATTTAGATGAAGAAGCGATTATGGCTGTGGAAGAACAGAGTTTCATAGTCATTTTGGTTAAGAGAGCAATCTTATACTACAAATGATTCCCAGTACAAACAACTGAACAAACTGATAAAGCAACATGCGAAACATAATCCATCAATATTTTTTTTCTTCCAACAACAAGACTAGGATAAATACGTACGATAATCTAAAATTTAAGATTTTCATGGAAAGTAGGGACAGCACAAAGTGGAACAGCTTTCCTCAAGGTGACACCAAATTCCTCTTCCATGTCCAGCTTCTCCTGAGTTGTCCCTTCCGGCAATTTCCACTTAAATGCTTGAATAATCGAAGCCAACATCAAGTTGACCATCCTAATAGCCAACGGCATTCCTGGGCAAATTCTTCTTCCAGCCCCAAATGGTATGTATTCAAAATCCCTCCCTTTGTAACCAAAATCATACCCTAAAAATCTCTCAGGCATAAAAGATATGGGATCTTTCCAGTGATTTGGATCTCTAGCAATCGCCCATGCATTGACCAAAACTTGGCTGTTCCCCGGTACGGTGAAGCCAAATATCTGAGTATCCTTATTAGCTTTGTACGGTAATAATAGAGGAGCAGCTGGATGGAGTCTCATGGTCTCTTTCACAACAGCTTGTAGATATGGAAGTTGATCAATGTCTGATTCCTTCACTGATCTCTCAAAGCCAATTTTTTGGATTATTTCTTCTCTTACCTTTTCCATGGCTTCAGGTTTTCGCAGCAGTTCGGCCATTGCCCATTCAGTAGTTATTGCAGATGTGTCACTTCCAGCAATAAACAAGTCCTGACATCATTGAACTCATTAATCAAATTGACTGACAAACGGATAGGAGAATGATAAATGCCTATACCAGGCAGTAGTGTGTGACAATTTGTCCAACTGGTTGGAAGTTGAGCATTTGCATTTAGCACTACACCTTTTTTTTATTTAGCAGAGCATATGAGTAAGAGATAAGATGAGGGGAGGGGAACTCAGAATATTTAATTTTTTAGAATTTCAACTTCAACTACCAAATGAAATACTTTTGGTACTACTTAGTCTCAATTTTTGTAAATTACATATTTCAATGATGTTCAGCACTCTAGAGGTCATTTGAAATCCCAATTAATTCTACCATCCCTCAATGGCGTTGCACATACTTTGGGGGAATTTTGTTGCTGTTGTCAAAATCCATTTATGAATGCTCTAATACGTTTTACGAAGGTCTATATAGGTTAAGTAGGTGGGGATCATAATAATTATCTTCTCCTTAGGAAATAGGAGTGGGTAATGCTGTATCTTCACTTATGAGCTGTCAAGTTTTCTTCAACTTAGACGCATTGTTATGACTCATCACATGTGACTATATTTACTTGTAGAGTATTAGAACTCTTAACTCCCAATTTATTAAAAAAAAAAAAAGGATTTTCTAAAGCGTGGGGCACGAGTTAATCCACCTATATTTCATCCGATCTATTATGTTTATACACATACTAATAACTACTATCATCTTTTGCATTTATATGCTTTTCGTAATTAATATTATCTTTCTAAAAATCTAACACTTGAAGTACATTTTAATAAGTACTCAAAGGGCGTACTTTTTATAATTAATCTTACCTTTTTAATAATCTAACACTTGAAATTCATTTTAATAAATGTTCAATGGACACCCATTAGATAGGCCAAAAGAATAAATAAACAAATAAACACACTTCGAGTCCAGACAAGATTGACCTAATTAATAGTTTAATACTTCATTTATATGTTTCCAGTGTGTTAAACGTCATATAATTTGCCACCTAAGGTTGACTTTGGGATTAGATATGGCAGCTTATATGACACATGGAGTATTTAAAAATTAGCCAGATCCGACTCTTTTGGGCAAAACATGTAATCAAGATTGTTATTTCAATGTGCAAAACAGAGTTAATGTGATAAAATCATCTCCTTCTGCTACAAAAACATAAAATAGCACCTAATCCGTATATTCCATTGATCTGCTGCGTTACCTAAACAGTCAAAGATTTGCTACAATTGCATGACTAATCAGACACGTATTGGCAAGGTGCACCACAGGTTACACAATTGAGATACAGATTGTTTAAGCCTATTGGTACTATCTTATAGCCAGACTAATGTTTTTAACCCGGACTTGGGAGTAAATTGAATGAGCTTCCGATTTGCAGTTTGAGCTTGATTCAAAAGCTTAATCTATTTTGGATGAAAATGAAATATTTAAAAGAAAAAGATTAGTGAAAATCAGTTGAACCATTCGGTTTTTATCAATTTTGATCAAATCAATCAATTCTTGACTAGATTTGATTAGCTCAATTAACGTTTTGAGTTTGATAGAGAAAAAGGTCAGTGTCATTGTGAATTTGCAATTTAACCAATTGAACTGGCTATTGTGGTCCTCTTTAAAAAAACTGATGCCCACTGTGTACAAGTGGCCCAAAAATTAGTTTAATTATTAATTGTGATTGTGATGTGTGTTTACCATTGTGGAGATTAGAAAGTAAACGAAACAAATACATCCAAATAAAGAAGAGAGTCAAAAGATTTTGGTTCCTCTCATGCTTCTTTGTAACAAGTTTCCACGCAATTTGGTTCATCCTTCTTTAATTAGCTATTAAAAAAATAGTAGTATAATTAAAGAAGAAAGAAAGAATAAGGTAAAAAAAGGAAGCAAAAAATGGTAACCAATGAGTGAGAAAAGATAGAATTTCTACTCTATGTAAGAAATCATGCTATGAAAAGAAGTCAAGTTTCATTTTATATACACGTGGTGAGTGAGCCTCAAATCAAGTAGTCACGACTTTGACGCATCTCTAAAACTGATTAGGTGAAGCATTATCATGAAATGAACACACAAATTTTAAGGTCGGAAAAAAAGAAGATTCTAAAAATAGTCTTTGATGCAATTTCCAAGTTCATTGGAGCCCTTCACAGATCAATCTGGACCTTCACATTTATATATAAGTCTCAAAGAGCACTATATTATTTCAGATACGAGCAAGAACAGAAAAGAATTCTTGTTTGACGTTAGAGGATATTGCAGAGATCACCGAGAATGATTGGTCCATTTCTATAATTTTTCCTTAGACCGTCATGTATAGTAATCAAATGGAGTTTATTAGTTCCAAGGACACAATTGATTTTAAACTTTAAAGATCTCAAAGTCCAATATTTTCATTAAAACACCTATGATAATGCTATGAATCATGTATGCCATATTAATAATAGAAAAACTTACCAGAATCAATGGCTTGATAGTTTCACGATTAAATCCAGACCCTCTTCTTCGCACTGATCAAGAAGCACATCCAAGAAATCATCTTTCCTGCTCTCCCCCAACTTCCTAGCCTCCAATCTTTTCACAATGACTTCATCAAATATTTGATGCAATCTTATGTAAGAAGGCTTAATATGGCGTTTCACTCCTTGAAGATCAAACCATTTTATCAGTGGAAAATAATCAGACAAATTCGGCTTCCCAGCATCCTCCATAATCCTCCAAACCAAGTCCTTAAACTCCTGAGCAGTTTCAAACTCTGGATCCACCATGTCGATGGAAAAGATCGTGTTCGACATCAAATTAAGCGTGGTAGCGAAGGCAGCACGTCCTACATCAACTGCTGCACCCCGAGCAGAGTGTTTCTTGAAGTGCAAGACGAGTTCTTCAACCTTTTGGTGCCTCAGGTGTTGAAGGGAGTCTAATCTTTGGGTGGTGAACATCTGAGTGCTGCATATACGTCTGCGGTTGCGCCACCGCTGGTCGCCGGGGACCCATGCTAGAGTGGCTTGAGGGTTAGGTTGTGCGGTGATCACATCAGGGACAGATCGGTCAGAGAAGATTTGTTCTTGTTTTTGGAGGATTTCTTTGGCTGCTTCAGGTGAAGAAGCTACTATGGCTGTGATGGAGCCGAGTTTTAGGGTCATGATTGGACCATGAATTTTGGCTAAGGCAGCTAGTGACTGGTTTGGCCGTGATCCGAGTTCAAGGAGGGAACCAATTATGGGAAGCCCTTTGGGACCTGGCGGGGTGTTCTTTGGGGTTGAGGAACCACGTAGAAATGGTTTGAGGATGACTAGAAAGAGGGATATGCAGAAAAGAAGGATGTACAGTTCCATTCTCTCTTTTCACTTTCTCCCAATATGGTTGTGCTTGATTGCACTGTGCAGTGAACTCATGTACGAGTGCCTCCTATTTATAGAAGGAAAGTTTCAGTGACTTGATAACGTAGGCTGATTATTTAATCTTTGTGGGGTACATTAGCTACAACACTATGTTTTGTTTACAGATTTTTCTGAGTGCTCAAATGGACATCCATCTTATTTCACATGCTGTATTTATAGCCCTTTTAATTTAGACACCTTCCCGATGAAATGTCACTTTATAAATAAACTAGCAATTAATATCCCTCCTAACGCTTAGGAAAAAAAATTTACATAATGAAGGGAAAAAATGAAAGTAGAATAGTCCGAATTGTTTTTCAGGTTTTAATTAGCATATTGATATGGGAAAATGAAGGAAAGGGAATGCAAAAAAGACAAAGTACTTGAAGTCTTGTATGCACTTTCCATGCAACATTTGTTATAATTAGCTGATGTAACTATTGTAGAATATACTAGCTGATTAGAAATAATACTAGTTAATGGAGCTTTGCCCGTCAAATGTACCGATAGGACATATAAACACACACAAAACCAAAGGGGAAAAAGTTGTCTTCTCAACTTGCCTCTATCTGTCATTTTAAGGTTCTCTAGACAAAGCATCAACAAATCTCTTATTAGAAATAATTTAAGACAACCATGGATGTAATAGTAAAGACTATAACTCATAGTGCAATGTTGGTTCAAGAAAGAATTTGTAGAACTCTTCCCCATTTCCAGATGATCCAACCGGCAATCCGAAATGGCATCAAATACTTTAATTCCTAAAAGAAGGTCTCCCTTTTACCTAAACTATAGCTAAAGTCCAGTACTTACGTTTTGTATCAGGCTGAAGGAAGTAGGTATCTAGGAACTTATGCAGTACAAATAGACACAAAAAAAAAACGCTTTAACTTTGATCTGCATTCCTTTGGTTTGGATGCATAAGTTTGTTGTATCTGAGGAGAGGAGAAGTATAGATGCCTATGGTTGAACTTCAGAGAAAGGATCAAGGATTCTTTCACAGGATTGTTTAAGGTTCACGAATCCAGAAACAGGATCCTAATTATTAGTGCAAGAGATGCAAGATGATGAAATGCTACCGCGATAAAGTTAAATCTACAGGATCAAACTTTTATAAGAGCTAACCCATAAACCGTGCTATATTCGAAATTTACTCAAATTCTTGCATGATTTGTGGACATATGATTCATATATTTGTAGTTAGAGATTTTGATTAGAATATCTAGTGAACCTAAGTACCAAGCTTGTGCCTTAACATGGTTTGTTATTATTACTATTACTATTATTATTATTAATGAAGTTGTCCAAGTATGATTAATTCAAGTGAAAAAACTCAACAATATTCTTACACATTCATCAATATCAATTTTAGAAAATTAATGTATTCGAAGTGTTTAACTACCATACCAATTTTTAAAAGTTTTATACATACTTTTGCTATAATGTAATAGTAGTCATCAAATACTAAAATGTACATCAAAAAGTTGATAGTTTTTCTTTGAGATAATCAAAATTTCACAATGGTAAAAACTTGAATTACATATGCATGCATTAAATACATCAAAAAGTGTAGTAAATTATTTTTTATGAAATTGAGATTTTTTTTATGAATTATTCACTTTCTTGCAACAATAATAAATCAACCAATGTAACAACTGAACGAAGTGAAGTTAATTCATATTGATAAAAAATTATATAAATTTGTTAAGAAAAGATAAATATTGTTAGAAGAGAGAAAAATCATAAGAATGCTCCAAATCTATTTAAAAAATTAAAGTTGTTAGAAGAGACAGAAACTACAAGAAAAATCAATTGGAAAAGAATTGCAAATATATACATACATACACACACACACACACATATATATATATATATATGCATATGTATAACCATATGACGGGAATGGAATCCAAGATAGATTCTTCTTCCATCCCCAAACGGTACGTACTCAAAATTTCTCTTTATTCAACCCAAATAGGACCCCATGCATTCACTAAAACTTGGCTTGTTTAGGTAATGTCAAAACCAATTATTTGAGTGTCCTTGTTAGCTTTGTACGGTAATAATAGAGGTGCAGTTGGACTGAGTCTCGTGATCTCCTTTGATCAATGTCTGATTCCTCAATTGATCTGTTAAAACTAACTTTTCGATTAATTCCATCTCTTGCTTCTTGCATGGGTTTAGGTTTGGGAAGAAGTTCAGCCATTGCACCTTCGATCAGTTGTTATTGATGTATCACTTCTAGCAATAAAACAACTCATAATAGACACTCAAATTGACTGAAAATGGATATGAAAATGACACAAGCTATACCAGCCAAAAGAGTGTAACAAATTGTCAAATTGATTCGACATTTGATGTTGCATTTAACACTATTGTTTTCGACAAATGATGTTCACAATCAAGAAGTCCCCTCTAACCCCTTTTTAAATCTTTACAGGACTTTTACCGTCCCTTAATGAACTCCAACAAATTAACTTTCTATAAATGCTATAATAATGTATGTTGCATTACGATGAGTTTGTCTATTTGATACATACGTTAGGACACTAAACAAGAAGTGGGCTTAGTGTTGTATTTTTTAAAAGGGTTTTTCTAACGGATGCCCTTTAAGACATTTAAAATTTATCTAACCTATCATATGTATACGCGTACTAACAATTATTATCTTTTCTTGCATTTATATATTTTCCCTATTTAATCTTACTTACTCTCTCTTGTATTTATTTACCTTTTCTAGTTAATCTTACATTTTAAAAAATATGATACCTGAAATATATTTTAATAAATGTACAGAGAACCTTTTGAGAAAAGGATTAATTTCTTGTATATAAGTTTTGCTATTCAAAGGGTGGGTAATAATTTTAAAGTATTATTAGTTGATCTACTTCCTTTTTTAATGTGCTTATTTATGTCCTAAGGTTACCAAATGGATAAAACCAATTAGGGTACATAAGTTCTCATGAATTACCATAAGCATTAAGAATGTTCACCTTAATAAGCCAATAATTTTTTTTGTTAATTAAGATTCTTTCCCAACACAATCGTATTCCGCTGTCTTGCTCTAATAGGGACGTGGTGATCACTATAATTATATGTTCCCTACCAACATATCTTGATTCATAGTAAAAAAAAAAAAACATATCTTGAATTATGCTCCCTAAAAAAAAAAAATCTTTTTTTTTTGTCTTGACTTGCAATCTGTCAGATTTTCCACAACTAACATGTACTATGATCTACCACTCGTCACATTCGGCCATGTTTTGTTTATAGACTAGCAAAGCTCTCAAGTCCCTGTCGGAAATATCTGAGTTAAAAAATTAAGTACTTCTGTTCATGTTGAGTCTAGCTGGGTTGTAGTGCTCTACTTCTTCAACCAGGGGCCAGAATACAAGAATTCCGCTCCTAAAAGTCTAACTTTGAACTCATTGTAACTGTTAAGCTTAGTTTGATTTATTGGGCACCAGTGACTGTTTCTTCAGTGATTGCATATTAAGCAATAAGAAGATTGGAAATCTAGCATTGTTTATTGTATCTAATTATTCTTTGTAATTAATCAGAGTTTATTTTGATAAAATAGAACATTTAAGCAACAAATTTGCTTATGACGAAAAAGACAAAACAGCTAAGAGTGGGAGGTAGGGGGAAGAGAGAGAAACGTTGTTTTTGACATTTATAATGATAATATTATATGGCGCCCTAACACTAACCCAAATACTGGTCCTTTTTTTTGGAATCGAAAGGAGATTTATATCAAATCAAGAAATATGTGGTTTGTTTGGATAGTAAATTTTAAGTCAAATTTTATTTACTTGCAGCATCGATACATTTTCCGACCACCTTTTTATCTTATATACATTACATCAAAAAAAGTATTATACTAGTTTATACAAAAAATTATTCTAAATAATTTACTATCCAAGCATACTTATAGATTACACAGTGGAAGTCCAACAAAGCTCCTAGCTAGCTAGCTAGTTCCTTTTTTTTTTTTTTTTTTTCTGACTTAGGAGGTGTCAATCCTTACGCCTGCGGCCCGAAAGAAGCGGCCCCTTTCTCTCGAACACGGCAATCCTGGGTTTCGAACGCTTGCGGGTAGCTAGTTCCTTCAGCAAGATACAAATATAAGCACAGGACTTAGCTACCATGTCGGTGGAAAGAGGGCAGTTCAGTGTTAAGGGCCTTTTCGAGGAATTAAAGCATTTGATGCTATCTTTTTTTTTTTTTTTTTTCTTGATGACTCGGGATGGTCGTATTAAGGAAAAAGTACAGAAATGGATGAAATCATTTCTACGATTGCCACAATATTCTCTAACGTGAAACAGGATTTTGTTCTACCTGCTTACATCTAAAATGAAATAATCTAGTGCTTAAACCTAACAACCACTGATGCTCAGGTGTAACCAGATTTAGGTGTGAAGGACTCCAATGAACTTGGAAATTGCGTCAAAGACTATTTTTTTAGAATTCTTCCCAACTTAAAATTTGTATATTTATGTCATGATAATTCTTCACCTAATCAGTTGTTAAGATTTTTGGTTCTGTTGTTTTACATAGAGGAGAAGTTCTGCTGTTTTGTCCCTCATGGACTATCCTTTTTTGCTTCCTTCTTTCTTCTTTTACCTTTTCTTTTGCCTTTTTGCTTCTTTACCATACCATGTTTTATAATAGCAAAAGAGGAACAAGTCAGATGGAATGGAAACTTGTTAAATTAAAGAAAGGAACAAATAAACTTTTTTTTTCCCTGTTACAATGGGAAAAGGGAAAAAAGGAACAGATAAACTTTGATAGTCAAAAGTTGAAGCAATGAGCATCTCACTTGTGTTACCTAGTGTCTGATTATATAGGCATGCAATTATAGCAAATATTTGAGTTTTTAGGTATGATCAGCAGCAGATCAATGGAAGATTGGAAGGTATGGATTAGTTGCTATTTTATGTTTCTGTAGCAGAAGGACTTGATTTTATCACACTAATTCTTGGTTGCAACTTAGAATAAAAATCTTGATTGCATATTTTGCCCGAAAATGTCGCGAGCTAGATAATTTTTAAAAGCTCCATGTGTCATCAGCACATGATTAAAAATATAGCTGCCATGGCTATAATCCTAAAGTCAACATTAGGCAGCAAATCATATGAGGGTAAAGACGGGGAAACGTATAATTGAAGTATTTAACTAATTGAGTCGATCTTTGTGACAGCCTGATTGGGACTCAATGAGTTTTTCATCTTTTTCTTCTCTCTCCTAATTGGAAGTTAGGAGTTCTAAATTGCAAAAACCAAAACAAATAGTGTTAAATGCAAAACTCCACTTCCAACCAATTTGTCGCACTCAATTAGCTGGAAAATATAGCATTTGTCATTTTTTTGACTAGGCTAAATTTCATTCTGAACCTTTAAATAATAGACACGCTTTCACTTTAGTCCTTAAGGTTTATTTTTGAATATTTTACCTCTTGAAATATGAAATTCATCTTACTTTAATCCTTAGTCTTCACATTGGACATTTTATCCTCTAAAGTACGAAATTCAACCTACGTTAGTCCTTAAAATTTAGGCACCATTTGTTCATTATTCTATTAGTTTGAAAATTCTGTGGAATAGATTTCATATTTTAGGGGTTAAAGTGTTTAGAACTAAAGTTTTAAGGTCTAATTGGATGAATTTCATGTTTGGGAATGAAGTGTCCACAAATAAAAATTTAAGAAGTTTATGACGAGGTGAATCTCTAAATTGTATATATAGAGTGATAAAGTGTTCAACTTCAAAATTTAGAGGGTAAAATATGATCAACCTAAAAGTTAACAGGATTAAGGCAGACATGGCTCCGTTTCTTTTATTTTCCTTCTTGGTGGGAGAAAGTTGGGGTTGGCTGTTTGAGTTGTCAGAGCCCAAATTAACCCACGAAACTTGAATCTTGTGAACAATTTGGGCTTTGCACGTCGCAATTGTGGCCTTGATCTTTCGAAAGACTACCAAGGCCCAAATTAAGGTAACCCAATATGCCGGGACTCAAACGTAATTTAACTTATCTGTAATTTGCGAAAATTGCAGGGGCATTTGTCCTATCCTCAGAACCCTAGAAAACTCCCATTCTGTTACCTCCCACTCTTCTGGGGTTTCTGGGGTTTTGCTTCTACCTCAGCAAATTTGGGTCCAAATCCAAAATCGCTGAGAAAGTGCTGTCATTAGTAAAACCCCAGCCCCCAAAAAGCCATGGAAAACCAGGAAAAAGTAGCTCATAAGAAGCAAAAGAATAAGCACAAGAGAAGACATGAACAAGCTGAAGAAGCAGCTGAAGCTGAGCCGGCGATTGTTGCCACAGAGTCAAAAGGGACAAGAAGAAGAAGAAGAAACTGAAGCAAGATGAGATTTTAAATAATGGGTTGCTTCCGGAATTTGATGAGAAGGGTGAAAACTTTGATGGGTCAGCTGTGGAATCCAAGAAAAAGAAGAAGAAACAGAGACAAGAAGAGTTTTTGAATAATGGGTTGTTGCCAAATTTTGATGAAAAGGCTGAAATAGTTAATGGTTCAGTTGAGGAATCAGAGAAGAAAAAGCGAAAAAAGAGGAAAAATGAAGAAGGGGAAGAGGGTGTGAAAGACAGCTTGAGTAATGGGCTTGTGGAGAAAAGTAAAGAAAGCAAGAAGATCGGTGGGGATGAGGAAGATGTGGAGGTGAGTGATAGTAATGATGGTGTGGTTGTATCTGGAAAAAATGTCAATGATAAAAAGTACAAGTCTTTGAAATCATTTGGGGATTCAGGGCTTCCTGATAATGTGCTGGAGTACTGCAGAAAGTTCGATAAGCCGTCTCCAATTCAGTCTCATTCTTGGCCTTTTCTGTTGGATGGTCGTGATTTTATTGGCATTGCAGCGACTGGATCAGGTAGTTGCTGGATATGTACAGTTCGTTTGTACATATAATTTCCTATGATGCTTAGTTTGTGTTTTGGTTTGCTTGCCTGATCAGGTAAGACATTGGCATTTGGGATTCCAGCTATTATGCATGTATTAAACAAGCGGAAGACTAAGACATCAAAGAAGGTTAATCCACTTTGCCTTGTACTTTCGCCTACAAGAGAGCTAGCTCAGCAGGTATGTACTCTCTCGTCCTTTTAGTGCTAGAGATTGTGTCTTCTGTGGTCTAAGTGTTTGCATGACTATGAAGATTATGTGTTTGAATCAGCTAATTTTCTAGGATGAGCTGTTGTGCTATCGTATATGAAATTATGGTCCAAGTAAGCTTCAAGGAAATTGGCAATGGTTTGATGTGAAATCATTCAAGGGTGAAAAACTGTCACACTCAAATTCTTTGTTGTACTAAGAAGTTGCTTGAGTCCATTGCCTGTGTCTGTTAAGTTCATCTCAGTTTTGCTGTCTGTACCTATGATATGTGGGCATTGGTTTCTGGCTCTCATACATAATTATAAGTTACAAATTCTCATGCATTCCCACAACTACATTAGGCTGCAGAATAATATGTGGGTCGAAAGTGACAGAGTGTGGGCTGCTTCTATATAAGTTCAAGATTCTTAGCTTTCAGTTGACTGACCCTAAAAGATGGTACTATATTTGGACAGAGGATTGTTAATAATGTATTCATTTTCCCCATTTTTAGTTGAAGTTCCTAGTTACCTTCTATTTTCTGAGAATTGTTTATGGCATTAGGATCAAGTGTGAAATGAAAAGTTCACTTGACAAATAAAGGGTCTTCCACTGTCCTTAGAGTTACAGGCTCTAATCATTTCTTGATCTGCTTGCTAACTGTGTGGTAAATTAAAAAATTAAGAGGCTCAATGCTGTAGTTGTTTGAAATTCCTGCCGTGAGAAATATTGCATCTTAACGTGTCAACCATTTGCTGAACCATAAATTCAATTGGCTGATGTTATTGATGTCCAACGGATACTAATTTTGTCAATTTCATGTCCAATATTTTTAAATATTATTTGGAATGTGGGGTTTATAGCAATCTTTCTCAAATGCATATGTATATATTGCTGTTTTATGTCATAACTGATGCATGGAGGGTGGGGATTGTCTGGTATATCATCAGCTGAGTATCTAGATAAAATTTAATGAGGGAAGGGACTTTGGATGGTTGTACATTAAAAGATCTGGGTAAGAACTTCATGGTTTTATGAGCAAGCCTTTATTTTTTTTTTAATTCTTAAATCTGGGTAAGAACTTCATGGTTTTATAGCTTTCATCCTTTCCTAAGTTTCCTTAGTATCTCAATACAACCAATGGCCAAATAAAATACGTGAATGGGCAGATTGCAGATGTGCTTTCGGATGCTGGACAGCCAAGTGGAGTGAAGTCTGTTTGTCTATATGGAGGAACTTCGAAAGCACCTCAGATATCTTCTCTAAAGTCGGGCGTGGTATGGTTGTTTTCATTTTGATGTTTAAGCACATTTTGATGTTAAAAAATGATACGTAGAATGGTCTGCATGTTGGCACTTGAAAATTACTGCTAATCTCAACTCTTTTGCTATTAGGTTGTTTGTTGACTCTGTTGGCATAAGACACGTTATAAAATGTACATTCCTAAGTGTATGATTGCTGAAGAGAAGACATGTTTAATTGTTGTTGTGAGAGTTGTTTCTTTATTTTAAATGACTGAAACATGAACTGAAATAAAGTCAATGCAGCACCAATACAACTTTCTCTGAGGGGTTTACTTGCCTATTTTCTGCGAAGTTCCTACCTTTTTCTTCCCATTTTTAAGGTAGAAACCTTGTAGTCCTGGGGTCTTAATTTGAACTTAGTGTTTCTAGGAGGTAATATGATAATCTTTCATCCCAATATGTTTTTGCTTCTTTCACTGCCAGAGAATTTTTAACTTTTCATCGAAAGTTTTTCTCTTTGTACCAAACTATGAATCTTTTATGCCATTCTTGCTTTTTAACCAATGTTGTATATATGGGAGGTGAATAGCGATCATATATCCAAAAGTTATGGAGCTGTCTTTCTGAAGAACTTTACATATTTGTAATTTTATGTTAACATAAATGGTGCTAGTTGAGATGTAAGGAGATGATTTTGTTGCAATATTCCTTGAGTCAAATCTATGCATTTTTATGGGGTTTGTATTCTGGACAATTGGATCATGAATTGGAGGTAAATTTTTCTGGAGCAATCTATGTGATCCTACTATTAGAAACTAAAGTAATCGAAACAGTTTCAGGCTTAATTTGTGGCAGTATCACAAGGTTAATTTGTGACTGCTAATGACTGTTAGTAATTTGTGATTCCAAACTTTTCTCTCTTTATGGACTGTTAAAACTGATTTTGTCTAGTAAGCTATCCTATTTTTTGTTTATCTGCATGGCTTTCTTCCTTTTAGGATTTAGTTTTAATTTATAAGGATATGCCCAATCTGTTCTCTTAGTATGTTGTTGTCTCCATTTGACTGTAATATGTAAGCATTACATCTTTTTTCTGCCAGGATATTGTTATTGGAACACCAGGTCGTTTAAAGGACCTAATCGAAATGGGAGTCTGCCAGCTCAATGAGGTTTCTTTTGTGGTAAGTTAGATATTGCTCTTCTGCAAAAGTTGGCAGCCAGTTGGTTCATCTTTTTGTCATTTTATATCTTGTGTATTCTTGCGTATCAAGTTTACTGATAAAAGAAGCATCAGAATGTCTTTGCATTGTGGGTTGGAGCATCATAGTGTCATGCATCTCACTTTTGCACTACTGGTGCTACCCATGTAGATGTGCTTTGCTTATAGTGGAGGCAGGCTATTGTGAAAAGCCTTTTCAGGAACCTTCATGGTGAGAAATATGGTGATGATCTTCTATAAAAACTCAATTCAAATACATGGTGATTTTGACTAGCCTAAGTCCACTTGTTAAGATGGGTTTATGGATTGGGTTTGCTAGGCTGGTCTGTTTATTCTAGCAGGGATACATGACCTTGACTATTGATTTCATATATTTGCGAGTATTTACACACTTAAGGTTTGTCAGAAGGATAGAAAGGAGTGGTAGGATGAGATTTACTGTATGAGGTCCTTTCATCCAGATTTCAGATAATAGTGGATAATGAATTTGGTGCTTAATACAGGGTGGGTGTGAAACCTACATCTATGTGGCACCTTATTGAAAGTTCCATATCAGTGTTGATTGCATGACTGGGCACTGATAGAGAATTCTCGTGAAATAGGTTGGAGGTTGCTGGTGCCTGGTGGTTTTAAGTAACTGTGTTCTAGAACTACTTTTGCTTTGTATCCTTGTTGGTTTTTCCTCCCTCTGTGTTAGGGTGGGGTGGTTTTCTATGATAGTTTCATTTTGTATACCTTACAGTATATGCCATTTTATGTATTTGGTCTTCTAATCTCCTGTGGCATTTCATTTTCTTCATTGATGCTGGTTGTGATGCTTATGAGTTGAAAGGACAGCCCATTTATCTTTATTTTATGTTTTTCTGTGTTAAGGCACAAAAAAATGTTGATCTTGCAAGGAAGTGTTTAGACGTTGCAGTTAGTGGTGGACATTGCTAACTAGCATTTTATGAGCATGACATGAATAAGTTCATTTATTTTCTGATCTACTTCCAAATTTTTAAGGGCTTTGTGTTACTTCTGTGTATAGTTTCTGTACCTTTCTTTTTTCTTTTTTTTTTTTTTTTGGGGGGGGGGGGAGCATTGGGAGAAATATACATTTCTTTTTCTTTTCTTTTCTTTTTTTTAATTTTAAGAATTTTGGTAAGTTTGAGTGCTACATTTCACTCTACAAAAGTTGTTCTACCTCGTTTTTTGGTCTGATCCCCTTGAAGAAGTTTGCAACTGTTACACTTAACTCAAGTTATGATTTTGTTTGTAAATATGTGTGCACATATTTCTTAGTTTTTCATGCCTCATAGGTTAACAGGCAAATACTTGTTGATAAATAAATGTGAGATTTACGTGCATTGGGCTTTGTGAGTTGCTGTTCAAGTCTAGGAAGAATAACTATGTACTCCTACCTTTTTGAAATTAGGTGTTAGATGAAGCTGATCGGATGCTTGACTTGGGCTTTGAACCAGAAGTTCGTGCTATATTGAGCCAGACATGCTCTGGTATGAAATTCATTTTTCTACTATCATTGCTCTTTGATTGAATAAAAGTATGAGGTAAAAATGAATTCGGTATCAATTAAGTATGATTGATTGTATGAATAATAATTCCATAGCTTTGTTGATGTACCTTGTATGGTTTGAGCTTCTTTGTTTGAGCATTCATTCTTTTGCTCCATTCATTCTTTTGCTCCTTTATTATGTATGGATGATATCTCTGGTATTTGAATCTTGGCGACCTTGCAGCTCGTCAAATGGTAATGTTTAGTGCAACATGGCCTTTGCCAGTTCACAAGTTAGCTCAAGAATTCATGGATCCAAATCCTGTTAAGGTATGGAAATTTGATTGGAGTTCTTTGTTGTTAATGTGCCATTCACTCTTGTAATATGAATCCTGAACCTTGTTCCAGGTGATTGTTGGGTCTGAAGATTTGGCTGCCAACCACGATGTCATGCAAATTGTAGAGGTATGCATTAGTTCTTGCTCAAAGACTTGGATTGACATTATAACAGCAATGTTGAGTGAAAATTGAAATGCTTAGATGTTGTCAATGTGTTCACTTTTTGAAGGTTTTGGATGATAGAGTACGTGATGAACGTTTGACAAATTTGTTGGAGAAATACCATAAATCTAGAAGGTATATATTTTCCAGTGCACTTTTTCTTCTTAACACTATCTTTGAATGTACTGGTAAATTTTTTGTCCTCTTCAATGTGTAAAATCCACCAACAGAAGCTCTTTGTGAATACGTTGCAGAAACCTTTTTGGTAATCTAGTATTTTCAGTTCTTCATCAGATTGATTTTGTCATTCTGGGCAGAATATGTTGGCTGTTGACCTTGTGTTTGACAAGTCGCTAGTTCGACCAACCCTTTCCGTCGTATATATGCTTTCTATTGTTTGAAGCATTTCTATGTTCGGTTACAGTCTTGTCCTTGGGAATGACTTTTCTTTAGTTGGGGTGTCGATGGTTATGCATCATTCTGTTTGTGCATTTGTATAATGGTTTCAAAACTTTTTTTTTTTTAATAAATATCAAGCATTTAAAGAATGAAGTAGAGCTTCAGCTTTTCCATTTTCTCATTTATATGTTCAAAGACGTTTTTGATGTCTCTTTTCATTTCTGTCTTGACCAGAAACAGAGTGCTAGTTTTTGTTCTGTACAAGAAAGAAGCATCTCGAGTTGAAAATATGCTACAGAGAAGGTAGATTTTAATTCTTTCTTCTTGTCGAGCACTTTATGACATTGGATTGGTCTATATAGCATGTATAGTTTGATGTACTTTCCCCTTTACAATCTTCACTAGTGCCTATTTTGTTTCAGTGCTAATAATTTTGTTTAACATACATATTTTTTTTTTTTGCTTGTTTCAGGGGATGGAAAGTTGTTTCTATAAGTGGTGATAAAGCACAAAATGCCCGTAATCAGGCCCTCTCTCTGTTTAAGGAGGGAAGCTGTCCTCTAATGGTATGAAATAATTGTGGAACTTGTATTGTGTACTTCATTTTGGCCTTTTGTTTTCTAAAGTTTTTTTGCAATACTCGCCTAGTGTATGTGTTTCTTGGGATGTTTTACTACATTTGCTTCTGATATATTAAGATCATGTTGTTCTAGTCCAATTCTAGTCCAAGTTTCTTCACCATTCTCCTGCTTTTAGTTTTCAGTGCTGTTTTGACGTGGTTTACAAATACATTTCTTTCCTTTGTTTCTCCTCATCTGTCACCTTGTAGTCTATCTTTTACATATTAATATTTGTATGACATATAATATACCTTTTTCCCTCCTTTTGTTTTTGTTTTTCATAAACTCATCTCATTGAAGGCATGCTGCTGTCCTGCATGCATGCTTCTCTCACATTCAGCTTTAGCAAATGAGGAAGGGTAAAATACTGTCTACCTCTGTGCACTAGAGTCACATCTCTCTTGACACTCCCACTCTGCACCCCTGTTGAAAGCAGAAAAGAAAGTTCTTGCAGATGTTTGCATGGAGAGAAGATTGCTAATTTTGTTTAGATAGGAGAATGGGTGAATTGAAATAATGACCGGTGGTGGAGATTTAGATACACCACCCGACATGTAAAGATTGAGGGAAAAAGAGCAATATTGTGGTGCTATTTCTTATTTTGAATCCCATACATGTGCTGAACTTATCAAAATAGATTTAAAAAAAAAATGGTAGCTCACAATACTTTTTTGTGCTGACTGTGCTGTTGATGATATTTGTTTTGTTTTTCCCCTTCTGAGATATATTGTGTATTGCTGTTTGGAAGCTTGTTCTCATATTTTTATGGTAATGCCCTTTTATTTATTTATTTATTTTTTTGTTGGCAGATAGCCACTGATGTGGCTGCTCGAGGATTAGATATTCCTGATGTTGAGGTTGTAATAAACTACAGTTTTCCACTAACAGCGGAGGATTACGTTCACAGAATTGGGAAGGACTGGACGTGCTGGTAAGAAGGGTGTGGCTCACACATTCTTCACAAAAGAGAATAAGGTAATTTTGTAAATTGTGACTACAAAAATTTGTCATTATTTCACACTTCAATTTCTCTATTAAGGTACTGTTAGATTTCTACTTATGGACACTTAAATTTGCTGTAGGGACTTGCAGGGGAGTTGATAAACGTCCTTAGGGAAGCTGGGCAGGTTGTTCCTGCTGCCCTCTTGAACTTTGGGACACATGTCAAAAAGAAGGTGAGCTTTGTCTTTATACTATATGAGTTGTCACTTATGTCATGACAGTTGCAAAAGATTTCGTGTGGGCTTGTTAAAAATAAATAATGGTGCATTTAAATATCCCCCAGTTTTGATTTCATACCAGAGTAGTAGCCTGGAGAAAATTGAAAGCATGTTTTGATTGGAAGACATTCTTGTTTATATAATCAGCTTTCTAACATGTATAGAGCCCGGCGTGTATCCACTACTGGAACTTGTGTCTCTGGAAATCATGTAGTTGTATTATCTCTTGCCTTTCACACAATAACATACTCTTTCAGGAATCCAAGCTATATGGTGCACATTTTAGAGAAATTGGTACAAATGCTCCGAAAGCTACGAAAACGAAATTTGGCGACTCTGATGATGAGAGTTGAAGATGAAACCAGTGATGTCTGCCTGCCTTCCGCGGACAATAGTAACTGTTGGACAATCAAATTGCTCTATAGCATCTTCAGGCTTCAGCTGGTATGCAGCAGCACATACAAGTCGCGGGCAATAGTATCTCAATTTTGACACTTTATATAGGAAACAATTTTTCATATTCTTTTAACTCACTGTAAGTGTTAACATTTTTGTAGTGCATCAATGTTGAACTAGACATGTGGGTAGGAATTTTTTTGTCTTTGGGGAAAAGAAACTGAACAGCTCCTTTCTAGAATCAGTTGAGAAGAGCATTTTTATAGTGTCAAACAAGCTGTCGAGGGGAAGAGTTTGCACCTGAGTTGGAATTTCTGGGGCTAGTTGTCTTCAATTGAGCATGAACAAATTAGTATGATACATACACCTTGATTAATCTAGAATTTCTTTTTATAGAAATTCAGAAAAAAAAAGTTGTATTTTTTTTCCACGAAGATTTTATATGATAACAAAAGCTCAATGGATTCATTAATAAAAATAAAAATGCTCGAAATCTTTATGGCAAAAGTTGTCTAGCAGTGAGTGCTACAGCTCCCTGGTGGAAAAACATGCAATGTGCAAAAGGATTATGAAAGGAATTCTTCAAAAACACGCAATATGAGGTTTGATTCTAAAAACACTGAAAGTCTGAGACAAGAACGTGATATGAGCATTTTTCCCTGACTTTGATGGAAATGCAATAATGAAGAATGAACATTCTCAAAAGATTGTGACAATTTTGAAGCAATTCCTTTATATAAAACGTGGATTTAGAAGCTTAAATCACAATATTTGAAGTCACACAAAATGTTAACCAAAAAGAAACAAGAATTAGCAAACCTCAATTTGTACTACTTATATCTTATGTATTTTGCAGTTTTGTGTATTTTCTTCTAAAGTTGGAGCAAGTTTTGTGGCTTGGATGGCAGTTCAAGATCAGCATCATGAAAACCTTATATTCCTTGAGGAGGTTCTACCACGTGGAAATGCTCTTTAATGGAACTTTAACTTTAGTTGGTCGTGACCAAGAAACCACCGGTTTCGCTTGGTGGGCAAAATGCCCGACTTATAAATTTATCCGATAAATTACTAGGAGTTCACGAGCATTACACTCAAATGCTTGTCCTAAAAAATAGAACTGTATATTTTTCTTTTTTATTATTTGGCCAAAACCATACCAATAGTCCATGTTAAATAATTGATGGTCCATTTCATGCAATAATAATATACATCAATTGGAATTCAAGGACATAAAATAGAGGATACATAGAAAACACAGTAAATTTTTTTTTTTTTTTTGAAACTACCAACCACTATTTTGGTACAACCAAATGGAGTTTATCCCCAACAAGATGTTGGCATCGTCCAAGGGTGGGGTTTTGTATGATTCCCAGGCTTTACCATGTACTTTCTCCAGTCATCAATCATCATTTGCAGGTCATGGATTTTCCCATCTAATTTAGTACAACAATTTGCATGCATTGTGCAGACTACATTAAGATCCTGACTTGGCTCACAAATCCCTCCAAAATAAGCTGTGTCCAGAAATCTGATTTTCAACCCAGAACTAGAACTGGTGAATGCATCAAATTTTATGCTATTGAATACATCCTGATCATTGGTCCATGGATGAGTTTCTCTGGACTCGTACCAAAGCTTGTATAAATTGATTGTCATGTTATTTGATCTGACATAGATGAAGCCAGTATTTGCAGTGTTGTTCAAGTCAGTAGAGTTGAACTGAAAACGGTCGCATGCAATCTGGAAATCTGCATCTGAATAGAATTGTTGAAATGGATCTCGAAACCAGAGTATATCAGCATCCTGAGTTTAAAACAGAAAGAATAAAGAAGACAAATGAGATTTTTATTTTTTTTGGAAAGAAATAATTGGAGACATATATGTTTGATAATAATTTTCCCATTACGTGCAGAAGATGTAAAATACTTTGCAGATCTAATCATCATTGTTGAAGAAGGCAATATAGATGAGAGGGGTTTCGTGCAGGAAATATAGATGTTGCCAATGTTAAGGAAAAAAGATTTTGAAAAATCCTCAGTTGCAAAAGGCCCATATAAAAAAAATCAAGAATTCGATTGTGTATCTAAAAGAAATGAATTGTAATATCTGCATATGCTGATTTGCTAAAAAATGAAAGTATCATATACAGCCAAATTAAAACTTGTGCAAATCCATTCAATTATTTTTTGAATGCATTTTGTAATTCAACTCATGCTAAGTTAATGTAAGAAAAGCCATTTTATGAAGCTCAGAGATAAACAAAATGCTTAGCGATCATTCATGGAGCTACATTTATTATGGAAAAATAACCTGGAGACCGGGTTTATTTCTTAGAAAAGGATTACAATTTTTATTTCCCTCCTACGACATCTTTAAAGTACAAGAGACAGCACTTAAATCCTTCTAAAATTAAAACTTAAAAGACATTATGATACTAAATATGTGTGCACTTAAGATCAAAAGCTATGGTCCTACCATACCTGCTATAGTCTAAAATTTAAACAAATAAAGATTTACTGTATATATTGTTAGTATATATAAAATTAACTGTCTTTTTTTATTTTGCATAACGAACCAAGCTGGAATTAAAGAGCAACTGTGTGCTGCCAAGTCATCAAGAACAAATTTAATTTTTTTTAACCTATGTGTGCTATTGACGGTACAAAATACAATTTTGCTAATGAGCGCCTTATGTGTATGCATTAAGAGGAATCTCAGTGTCAATTTTTTAAAAAGGTGTAGTTAATTTGGAATGCCTAAATAAGAGTAAGTTTTTTAATACATTGTCAGTGTAGAATTTTCTCATACATGCTAATGAGTGCTAAGTGGAAACTCGTTAGAAAAATATTAAAAACTAAAATATTTTTTTTCCTATTTGTGTTGTATGGGCTAGCATCAAGGATAAGCACACAAAAATAGGCAGGATGGGTTTAAAAAATAAAATTGAAACGTTATTATCCCAACTCTATATTAAGATTAACTTTTATAAACAAAGTTAATCTGGTCACTTCTTATCCTATAGAATCCTTAAATCAAGATCGTCTACGCCTAACTTAGTGCACCATTTGCAATCATAAAAGATTTCTTACTCAGTGAAGTCATTAAATCCAATAACATTAATAAGGTTAAAAGAGATTACCGTAAAAATGAAGCTGTATCCTATCTCAAGAACAGTACGTAGAAAGTCAATCCTTCTCCACATCATTTTCAGAAAATCTTCACTTGCATAATTTGCCTTGCCAGAAAAATCAACCCCCTCCGTGATTAGTGCAAAACAATGTGGGTGCAGATCCAAGCACCGGGAATATGCCTTTTGGTCCATGGCCACAACCACTAAATGATTCAAGAGAGCTTGTGTTTGATTGCCTACTCTGAAACTCTCAAGAAACAGATCAAATATTGAATTTGGTGCTGTCCACGCTGCATTTATTGTAGTTATGATAATTGTTTTGTTCACCATGGCTACTTTGCTCAGAATATTTTCCAAGTTGGTTTCTTCCTTTTCTTGGTTGCCCTTCATAGAAGAGGAAAAAAAAAAAGAAAGAATTGTTACAGGATGGGGATCAATGCCTATTCAATTCCATGGAAAACTTTGTTCTCCTATGCACACCAAAGTCTTTTTTTTTTCTTTTTCTTTTTTTTTTAAAAAAAAGAGAGAGAGAGAGAAGTCTTGTCAAACAAAAGCGTGTTTATCCCAGGCATTTGAAGCCCTATACCTTTCTCGTTATCTTTGTTCAAAGTCATGATACCGCAATCAGGGGTGCAGCCACATGCACTTGAGGGTGTGATATTGCCTCCCCACCTTCCCCCTCAAATTCTAGGGAATCGCATGAAGGACTTAAATCTTTGTAATATTTTTCAATTTTTATTTTATTTGTCCCCTCTCAACTTCGCAAGAAGCACCTTTTTGCCACACTTTCCCCAAAATATTGTAAAATTCATCAAATTGGCTAGTTGAAAAAAGGAGTGACCATTATAAGAAGGTCTTTGTACTCTTTATCATTTAACAATTATAAGAAGAAAAAGAAGCGACCAACTGCTACATTGCATCACTGCAAGTCAAACCTAGAATCCTGTCTTGCATAATTCTAGCCGATCCTACTGTCTTAAAAATAATGGCATCAGCTATTTTTCAACAGAAAAAGTATGTGCTTTCATCCTACAAATTTTAAAGTTATTCCTCATCCCTATATCATACATATTTTTCAAAAATTATGCATTTCCAAAAAAAAAAAAAAAAAGGTGACACGGAAGCCATAGCTTATATGGTAAAGTTTAACCAATCGAAGTTGTGCAAGGTGGCTTTTCCAAGAAAGATAATTTTTTTGACTTAATTAATGAGAAAATTCTTCAATAAAGGGAAAAAAAAAGAACTCTTCAATTATATGGCCAGATTTAAGAAAATCGGCCTTAGAAACATGTTATGCATTCATCATTTTGATAAAAATGTCTCTAACGAAAGGCTGCAGGCACAATGAAATGCAGCAAACCAACAAATTAAGGTGGAGCCAAATTCTTACTTGTGCTATAATCCAAATAACTTACCGGAGAAGATAGGTTTCTCGGCACCAAGTCAGCTGGTGAAGGTGGATGTCCATGCACAGAATCAGCTGAGGAAGGTGGATATCCTTGCCTCAAATCATGCATATACTCAGAAGATGGAGAAGACAAATCTCCTTTTGCATTAGATTCATCGTGGGATGATGGAGGGGGAACAATATTTGCTTTTCTGAGACTGAAAACTTGAACTGGAAAAGAATGTTTAGATTCTTGAGATGTGGCCGCCAACATTTGATAATTGGTGTATGCAGAATGATAAAGGAGGAGGAAGGATAGATCAACAAAAATGACTAAAATCATTATCCAGATGATACTTTTAGGAAAGAGGTCATGTGACAAGAGGCGGCGGAGGTGGAGATGGTGGTGGCGCCGCCGGAGGTGGTAGCCACCAGCTACTGATTCCATTGACTTCCCATCAGCATCTTCTAAATCCATATCACCTCCTGGCACGCACCTGTTTAGTTACCTACCTCCTCTATCCCCTTCATACCATAGTATTTATTATTAGTACTACTACTACTACTAGTATTATTATGATTTTGGTAAAAATACTTCATAGCATAGAAGACCTTAGTGTTAAATGCTCGAGAACTCACCCCTGCAAGATTGGGGGGAATCTTGGCGTTGGAGAGGTTTGAGCAAATCTCCCAAATAGTCCTTCAACATTGTTTACTAATTCAAAATTAGTTTTTCACCTTAATATGGGACATAATGGGACACAAATAAAATTTTTGGGCCAAATTGGTTTCTATGTGGCGGAACAGTCAAGAAAATTCAAATCTTACAACCACACCCATCCAACTTTTTCTTGGCTCCTTTGTTACATGGGAAACCAATTTGGTCCAAAAAATTTTTATTGAATGGTCATTCTGTCCCATTTTTAAGATGGAGGACTAAATGTAAATTAGTAAAAAAGTTGAAGGATTTATGAGAAATATGTTCGAGAGGTTTACAGTTTGATTTTTCCTAAGATTGGGTACTCTTAGTTTTTGCATCAAATCTGGTGAAGACAGCTATTATTATTTTTTATAAGTATTATTATTTTATGCATGTGCTGCGGGATCGCATTAGGTTCAGAATTTCACTTGTTGGACTTTGTATTGGACTTCTTTAAGTGATTTTTTACTGTTTGTTTCTTAACCACTTTTTCTTTGGGCATTAATTTGTTTGATTAAAGAAAGTTCCTCCAGACAGCCCATGCGGAAGTCCGGCTATAAAGCGGGTCAAAATTTTCTTTGGTTCTTTTAGGAAACAAACGCCGTCCATTGAATAATAGGAGCGTCACGTGCAAAAAGGCTTCTTGCACACCAGTTACAATGTGATTTGTGTAGTGTATACTTATTGTCCTTAATAAGCATGCTGAGAAATGTGTTTGTGAAAAAATGTATTGTAGCGATTCAATATGCGAGATAAAAAATGAAAAAATATGTTATCCAAAAATGTAAAATTTTTTTGAAGAAAAATACCAATCCAAACAAAGCCTGTTTAGTACAATTGAAGCCAGAAAATGACATTGGCCCTTTCTTTTGTTTGAATGTTGTACTTTCCATCTATATCACTCGGGCTCTTCATTTTGTCCTGTTATAGGTATGTCTTGACTGTTTATTTCGCACCAAAATGGCCGTGTCGGCAGGATTTGATAGCCCATTCCATAGCAATTGACATGGAAGTTCAAAGAATGAAAAATGGCAAATTTTATAATCACAATACTGGGTCCAAATACTCATATGTGTAAATTTTTATGTCACATTTCCATTGTATTTATCTGCATTTATCTCGTTTCTGCACTTCTCCTTGACCGATTGTTTTCTGAGTTCATATTTGGTACTGACCAGTAGTACTAGTTTATGTGCCTCTTGGGACAATTCTACTATGTCTTCTTCAGGTAAATTGAGGTGGTGTAGTTGTAGTCAAGTTTCTTCACCATTCCCTTCCTTTTAAATTCGGTTGCTGCTTTGACAGATGTATACATGGAAAGAGGAAAGCTATTGTAGTTCAAATAGAAGAACCGGTAGAATGATTGGTTAAGCTTTACCCTATAAGGTTCAATTCATGAGGTCTGAAAAGAATATCCATAATTTAGAATGGGTAAAAAAGAAACTTCAATAAGCAATCAACTTTTGGTTTCATTGTAGTAGGACTTAACAAAAATATTCGTATTTTTATTGGAAGACTTTCTGGCTTAGATAAGCAGTATTCAAGCATGAATCAAGAACGGCTTTGTATGAATTAAGAGAAGTGGAAGGATGAATTTTGTGCCTATGCAATTTATGTAGTTGCTTTGTCGTCTCTTACACATATTAACATATATGCTCTTTCACGAATCCATCCAATCTATATGGTGCACATTTTAGAGAAATTGATGCAAATGCTCCAACAGATAGAAATTAAAATAGAAATTGGTGACTCTGATGATGAGAGTTGAAGATGAGACGATATAATGTTTTCGCTGCGCGATGAGCAATATTGAGTGATGGTTGGGTTAATGAAATTTCAATATAGCATCTCCGGGCTTCATCTGGTATGCAGGAACAAATACAAATCACTGGCAACGTTGCAAGCCAAAGAATCTCGACTTTTACTGTTGATACAGGAAACTCCTTTTTTTCTTTGTTATTAACTGGCATCTGCTTTAATTTGTAAGCTTGAACATTTCCTTAGGACATTACTTTTGAATTAGACATCCTGGGCTTGAATTTTTGTCTTTGTGGAAAGAAATCGATCGTCTGATTTTCGGTTTTCTTGTGCCAAATAAGTTTATGGCTCATTTTGAGCTGCCGAAGGAAATGAATGCATGTAGGGGTGGAGGGGATATCTTTTGGGCTAGTTATCCTCAATTGAATATAAATTTAATGTAAGATCCGCATAATATATTCCAATCACATTGACTTAAATTTGAAGGAAATGTATTTCCAAATATAAAGTTTCATGTTTCCACAAAGACTTGATAACAATAAGTAACTGTTTCTTAACCAATTAAGTAAATAAATAAATAAAAGCTTGAAATTTAGAGCAAGAGGGTCGAACTGTGATTGCCAGAAGCCCCTAAAAGGAGCAGGCCATATGCAAATGGATATTGAAAGAAATTGTTAATTTAAAAGTTGCAATATCACCATTGCTTCTGAAAGCACTAGTATTATAAGACAAATACGTGCCATGAGCATTAAAATGCAATAAGCACAACTAACAATCAAAAAATAAAGCTTGTGAGAATTTGAAGCAACTATTTTGTACACAAAAGGTGAGTATAGATACATAAATCACAAATTTTGGAGTCATAGCAATTTTATTGAAATTGCTCACCAGTATTTGGCACAAGAAGATGGATGAGTTTATCAATAACAATATCTTGCATTTGTCCAAGGCTGTGGATTTGTACTATTCCCTGGCTTTGTCATGTATTTTTTCCAATCATCAATCATCATTTGAAGGTCATGAGTTTTCCTTTCTAGAGTTGTACAACAATTTGCATGCATTGTGCAAACTTCATTAAGATCCTTACTTGGCTCACATAATCCTCCAAAATAAGCTGTGTCCAGAAATCTGATTTTCAACCCAATCTTACTGATGAAAGGATCAAATTTGATCTTGTTAAGCGCATCCTGGTCATGGTCCGATGGATATGCTTCTCTGGATTTGCACCAAAAATTATAGAATTGGATTGTCATGTTATTTGATCTAACATACATGAAACCAGTATTTGGTGAATTGTTCAAGTCAGTAGAGTTGAACCAAAAATGATCGCATGCAATTTGGAAATCTGCATTTGGGTAAAATCGTTGAAAGGGATCTCGAAACCACAATATATCAGCATCCTGAGTATGAAACAGAAAAAAGAAAGAAATTGAGACATTAATTAATATGTGAGATTTTAATATTGCATGATTTTTGAAAAGCCATAATAAATCTAAATGTACTTTGAAGGTTAATTAAACATCAACTGATCACTTGGTAGCTTGGTGACGTGTAAATACTATTTTGTTTTCACATTTATTAATTATCGAACGAACATGCATAAACATTTCATTCATGATTCTAAAATTTACACATTTATCTTATTTCTTTAGCATTTACCTTTTAGTTTTCCACATTCCACTATACCAAAAAGGACGAAAAAGGAAGAGAGTGCATTACTAATATAACTAAAAATATCAATTACGACAAATTATATTTATAATGGTTATTCTAACGTGTAAGAAAAGAAAAATGCCATCCAACCTTAAGTTTTGTCAAATGACAATTTCCTCCCTGAAGTTTGGTTGAAAGAAGAGACACTCATGGAGCAGAAAATTGTTGGATAGACCCAATTGGAGGCACCATTTCAAAGTAAATCATTCATACCCTTTATTTTAATTATTTGTAATCTTAAACTATATATTTTACTAATAAAAATATAATTTTGGTCCTCCAGTATTTAGTTTGCATACTAAATTGGTCCATCATATTTTGACCAAAACAATTGTCCATCCCCAAAGTTTTTTATGTAAAATCTCCCATATTTATTTATCTTAATCCCTTTCCATTTTCAAATTTGTTGGTTTTGAAATACAAACCAATTTCAAATTGAAGGGAAATAAGGTAATTAACATGCTGCCAAGTCATCAAGCTTTGGAAAATTTTATTTTAATTTTTTAAAACTATGTACACCATTAGTCACAACTAATAAAGTGGCACATAGACAAGTATCAAGGATGATTATTCTTCTATATTGATACCCCAGCAGAAAATCTCTTTAAATGATCAGCTCAGCTTATTAAGATAGTTGAGATTATTCACACACAATTCCTGCACCATTTCCAAATTTCACGACTCAACAAAAGCTTTCTACTTGGTGAACTCATTTAATTCAATAAAATCAAAGGTAAACTTAAGATGTTACCGTGAAAATGATGCTGTATCCCATCTCAAGAACAGTGCGTTGAAACTCAAGTTTTCTCCACACTATCTTTAAATAATTTTTGCTCATAAAATTTGCCTTGCCAGAAAAATCAACCCCCTCCGTGGTTAGTGCAATACAATAGGGGTGCAACTCCAAGCAACGAGAATATGCCTTCTGGTCCATCGCTCCGACAACTAAATGATTCAAGAAAGTTTGTGTTTGATTGCCACTTCTGAAACCCTCAAGAAAGAGATCAAAGATCGAATTTGGTTTCATCCATGCTGCATTTACTGTAGTTATTATTACTGTTTTGGTCACCGTGGCTGCTTTGCTCAGAATATTTTCCAACTTGGTTGCTTCATTTTCTTGATTAACCTTCATAATACAGAGAAAAAGAATATAAGAAGGAAATTATTGCAGTATGCAGATTAATTGCCTACTCAATTATAGGGAGAGGAAATGAAACTATAGTGCTTTAGGAAATTCGATAAAGTATTGGTTGGTCTAGCTAATAGTCAATGTTTAAACGCCCTAACGATTAGAGGTCTTGAGTTCATATATAACCAACTGTGATTTTAGTTTGACTACATGTTTGGTTTCATTCTAGTACTACATGTGGATTATTAGTTGTGAGTTTTCATCACACGATTTTGAGGTGAAGTAATAATTGGCAAAAATTAATTCCTGAATGAATTAAGTGTAATCGTATCACTACAAAAGGATAGAAAAGAAAATGTTAAGAGATACTACTTTCTAGGTCCTTTTTTTTTATGGAGAAAGGGATGAAAATAGAGAAAATGAGACCCAAGTAATCGTGGACAAAGAATTAATTAATTTCAAAATTGAAGCCCTAAACGTATTTACTAGCACTGGAGACACTGAATTTGGTCCAAAAAAAAGGAAAAATGGTATTGATAACAAGGGATTTAGTCAAAGAACTACTTTGATCTACTCAGATTTTGGAATGTAGACATGATATTTTGACCTGAAACGAGTAATCCTATGTGATTTAAGACTAACTAAAGTAAGTCGATTTGTAGTTCATGAAATTCTTTAGATCAAATGAAAAATATCTTTTGAGATTCTTTAGTGTTTTTTTTTTTTTTTTTTGGGGTTGCAGATCAGATAGGTCAAAGTTTCATAAACAGAAGTGTAAAATGATAAATATCCAACTATATGTGTGTGTATTTGCATGTGTGCGTGTGTGCATATATGTATATGTATATGTATATGTATGTATGTGTATATTCCAAAGTTTGCTTTCAGGTCTACATGACTTAAATCGCTAAAATCTCAGAACTCCATGTCTCAGAATAACAAAAGTCAATAATGTTTTAACAAAACTTCGTTACAAGATTTGAGCATACTTGAGAAAAAGAAAAAAAGAAAATTGGGAATGCATACTTGAAGAATACTGGGAAAGAAAAAAAGAAGGCATGTGAAAATAAAACATGGAAGGAACAGTTTAACTATTTGGAGTACAAGATTATTTTTCTTTTATTTTCCCCAAGATAACGTTTTTTTTTATTTATTTGACCCGCACAAGTATGGATCTGACTTCTCAAATCTCTAGAACATATTATGCAATATTTTGGTTGTTAATGTTTTTTTTAATTTGCACTAGAAGTACTCTAGAACACGCAATTGTGGCTTCCGAGATTGAAACTGGAGAATATCATAAGAGTGCTTCGCAGTCCATTGACATTTGAGTTACGTCGTTGGAATACGAAGCCTCGATCCCTCCTATCAAGTTTTTTATCTTTTTCCTATAGAAAGAAAAAAGTTGAAATATAAGGGAAATGAAAATTGAAATATGAGAGTTCTTTTCTCCTTCTTCTTCTTGTTCTTCTTCTCCTTCAAGTGCTTTGTGTGCTATATCATTCTACTATTTTAAGAAGAAAAAGGAGAAGTGCTACATTGCATCAATGCAAGTCAAATCCAGAATGCTATTGTCTTGCAAATTATCCTAGCCGACCTTACTCTCCTAAAAGGAAAGATATCAGCTAATTCCTTTTTCTTTTTTTTTGGGGGGGGGGAGGAGGATTTGTTTTTGAAAAAAATGCTAAAATTCATTTTCAGGTTAATGTTCCCAAATTCAAGTGTGTGTACATACATACACACATACATGCATACATGCATACACATACATACATCCACACACACACATATACACAAATTTGTGTGTGTGTATTCTATACCCTAAGGCTGTATGTTAGAATTCTAAGTGGGAAGTGGTCTCCTCATAAAAATTAACTTTAGAGTCATTCTCCATTCCCTGAATTATATGTATTTTCTTAATAAATAAAAAAAGAATTTTACCCTTTTCAAACTATTCATCTTCGAAAAAGTGACATGGAAACCACATTGTATCCGTGCGTCCAGTGTATGGTAAAGCTTAATGAATCAAAGTTAATAGGAAAGGTAGCTTTTCTAATCGGAAAAACAACTTTTTTCTTTTTAAGTAATGATTGCAAAATTCTTTGATATATGACCAAATTTAAGCAGTTTGACTTTAGGAATATGTAATGCATTCATCACGTCGATGCAAAAATATTTTTAGGAGAAGGCTTCAAAACAATGAAATGCAGCAAACCAATACATTGTGGTGAAGGCGAAATTCTCACTTGCACCGAGTTAGCTGGAGAAGATGACAGGTTTCTTGGTACTGAGTCAGCTGGAGAAGGAGGGTTTTGAAGCACAGGATCAGCTGAAGAAGTTATGTTTGATCCCTGCCTCGATACTGAGTCAGCTGATAGGTTTCTTGGTACTGAGTCAGCTGGAGAAGATGGGTTTTCAAGCACAGAACCAGCTGAAGAAGGTATATTATATCCTTGCTTCCGGTCGTGTTTATGTTCAAAGGATGGGGAAGACAAATCTCCTTCTTCTGTATTAGATGCATCATGATGGGATGACGGAGGGGGGATCATAATGCTTGCTTTTGTGGGACTGAAAGCTTGAGGTGGAGAAGAGTGTTTATCAGAGTCTTGATCAGGCGTGGCCACCAACATCTGATAATTGCCATACGCAGAACGATAACGAAGAAGGCAAACTATGTTAACAAGAATGACTGCAAGTATTATGGAAATGATGGTTTTACGAGACGGATTAGGATCCATGAGGTGGTGGAGGTGGATCAGGCGATGGCCGTGGCGGAAGTGGTGGCCACCTGGAGAGTCCGGTGGCTTCTGATGATAATCTCCTTTGCCAATGCGTCCACCTCCTAAATCAAGACCAACTACAACTGGGATGGTTTCTTTCTTGGCTTAACTTATTTAATTACATCCTCTCTCTGGTAGGAATGCCGAGAATCTTGGCAAACTGGAGAAGTTTACAAACTTAAAAAAAAAATTCTTAGGTTTATAGATTGAATAAAACAGTTTGGTACTAATTTTTGCATCAAATCTGAGTAAACGGCTTCACTAATAGTATTATTAGGTATTTGCAGAAGATAAAGTACACAAAATATAGAGGGTGCATTATAAATTTCAAACACTTTTAGTATTATTTATCTTTTGAATTGAGGAAATTTTAGTGAAAAAATTTTAAACTTTTCTACAAACAATTGAATATCGGTGCCATAAGAGCACTGAACAAAAGATGATGATGATGATGATGATAATTATTATTATTTTGCATCTATTGTGGGATCACAAATCTTTTACGTTCAAAATTTCACTTCTTGGGCTTTGACTTGGACATCTTTAATTAATTTTTTTAAGTTTATATAATTTTAATCACCTTTCCGTTGGCCATTATTTTATTTGATTGAAGTTCCTCCAGATAGTCTGTCCAGAAGTGGGCTAAAAAATTAAGCAAGTTACTAAAAATTGTGGAATCACAGGGATTTTTTTTTTGCTATGTAGTTTGTCTATTATATACTTGTCGTGTGTAATAAGCATTGTAAGAAACACAATTAAATACAATTGATGTGAGAAAATAGCTCAATTAGCCCCAGAAAGCAACTACTTCAATCTTCAAACGAATCAAACCCCTTTAGCTTGTATTGAACGTTCTACATATATACTGTAACAATTGACGTTGTCAAAGTCCAAAGAATGAGAAATGGCAAATTTTAGAATCCCAAAAATTGCATTTAATACTGCTATTGCTTCTTCCTCACGACTATCCAACCTTAGAGAGGGCTAAGGATGAAAAAATCGAAGAAATTGCAGAACCTAAGCATCCAAGGAGGATGAATACAGCTGCAACATAACTTAGATCAAAGAACTCGTGGATCTTAGGCACGTTGCTTGTCTCGTATGCCTTGTTTAGGTCTCTGGTTGCGAGAAATGCTGCACCAACTCCTGCTCCCAGCAGCAATGATATAATCTAAACGTACAATTTCCAGCACCAAAAAATTAGTCTACATGAATTCAGAAATTTTTAGCAAAAGATATATAGCTCAATCTTTATGCTGTTATTTAGTGAGCCAAAACGTCAACAATTCCTTTCAATAATGGTTTTGTGTATTGACTAGGAAATCATTCTGACGTACAACACATTCACTTATTGCACGTTATCCTTGAAAGTTCAAAATGTTTTCCAAGAATTTTTAATTTGAATGTAATCACAAGATTGGGCCCAAATATCTATATCTGCAAATTTTTATAATATACTTGCAATATTTTTTTATTTGGGGTCAACTTCTTATACGTAGACTTTAAAATGACTTATTTGAACATATATACTTTTCAAGTTTGGTTTCTACTTTCTTACCTACTCAAAAGGCTCTACTGCACCCTTTTGCATAGGGGAAAAAGCAACATTTAATTTGGCTAGAGCTAAATTGCAATAATAGTTTTAGTTATCTCAACAAATTTCAGTGTCGTCACCTATGCTATATCCATTATTATTGCATGCGTAGATTGCTTGCTTACCTTGTCACCATAAAAATCTGTTTGCAGCAAGCCGTAGTGGTCTATAAGACGCTTTCTGGCCCGTAGGTAGTACACGGCAAGAGGAATTTGCAACACAGTGTAGACCAATCCCAATATCGAAACATAAAACAGATACCTGCCAAACAAACATCCGTATTCGTTCATACTTGACAGAGAAAACATCCAAACTTATTTTGCACTGATGAACTGTTATGAGTGGGAGTGACTCCTAGCAATTGCTAAAAGACACTGTTCTACAATTGTTAGTTTGTATTATAATAATTCTATGGTATAATATAGACACTAACACAATAAATATAAATACTAAGATGATAATAATATGCAAAATCACAATACATTTCGACAGTTCTTTAAAATTGTGTCCTACGATTAGTTTCATCCATCCAATTGTAAAAAAAATCGAGTCAATTAGCACCGTTAATTGTTCTCTATAATCAAAATTTTGATTTCTGCCGAGCTGGTGTGACCTGATCTAGTTGTCCAGACCTAAACTTTGAAATTAAAGAAAGAAAGAATTATGTAAAAATTTGAGTCTAATGATCCAGATTGAACCAATCTGGGCCACATATATAAACCGCAATCAGCAATTATTTCGAGGCCTTTAATTTGATAAGTTGATGAGAGTACTACTAATTGATTACCTGTAAGAATGAAAAAGGCTGGAGTAAGTGAGCTTGAATGCAGTGTTTAAGGTAACTTTGTTAATTTGAAGGATCACAATTGTTACAATGAGAGAAGCCAAGGTTGCCACTCTAGCCGCCAGAACCAGTATTGGCACCTTTGAAGAACGAGGCTCCTCGTATCCATCATATCGAAATTGAGACATCTTGTTGTGCTTTTTTCCCCTCAAATTTTGTGTATTTATTCGTGTACATTCTTGTGCAAGTGCCAATTCCTCCATATATATATATGCAGCTTCAGATATCACCCTAGTAAGTACTAGGCAACATCCTTAAGTCTTTGAGACTAAGTCCAGTAATATGGCTTTGAAGAAATATTGCCAAGTGTTTCTGGAAAGGCTTGTACCATTTCTTTCTTGAATGCGTCTTGTCCACTTATTATGATGGTGAATTGTTCATAAGGAGTGATGAATTAGCTATATATATTAGGAGTGATTATCTGCTGTGAGATTATAAAGCAACACCAAATATCCATTTCCTCCAAGGAGATGATTAGAATAACATCTCAGACATTAAAGGGATGGAAAATGAAATCAGCTTCCAATCATCAAAAGTCCAACTTGCCAAAGCATGGGCGACTTGGATGGGTCCTCGACAGATACGTTTAAGAGAAAAATGAACCACTCAAAACTTCAACTTAGCAAAGATATGTTTAGAGAAAAGTAAGCCACGAGTAGACAAGGAGTTTAAATATTATGTAAATGTCGTAATAATGATACGTGCCAATTGGTATTTCTCTCCAAATTAAGTCAAGTCGCCTCTTGTACGAAATGCATTGTGTATTTTAGAATAATGCAGTTTCATTGTTGTTGGCCCAATATACCCAAGAAAAACCGCAAAAATCAATTGTTATTTCTCTTTTAAAAAAAGTCTAGTTTTCTGACCTTTTCCTTTTCCTTTGCCCTTCTCTTGTCATTGGTGAGTTTGGTTTCCCTTGTGCAACCATCTCCCAAGGAAGCAAAAAACTGAGGACGGAACATAAGGCCAGTTATAATGCAGTAAAATTATTCAACTTGTAGAGCCAAATAATACAACTGAAAGTCAAGAATGAATGTCATAAATCAAGTAATAAATATTCAAGAAAGGACAATTTTGGTTTGAAATAATGATAAATTGTTTATGTGGCGAGTGTTGATTGGCTTGCTACGTTAAATTCAGCACTATGGTAAAACTCCAAAATATTTTACTCACTCCTATCATTTATTTAATTTCTGATTGCCATTCACTGTGCCTATGCTGCAGTCATAGAGGATGGAAAACAATTCTTCATTCTTTGTTTTTTTTTTCCCTTTAATTCCCCGAAAGGGCTCTGAATAGTAACATAAAACACTGCATTTTCGTATAGAATGCAGATCGTCTCCAAACATCCTTAAATAAACCAAGTAGCCACTACCAATTTCTCCTTCAATATCCACCATCCTAAACCAAGTAGCCACTGCCGATTTCTCCTTCAACATCCACCATCCTAAAATTTGAGTGAGAATGGCAGAGAGTGCAGTGATTTTTCACTTATTCAATCCAAAGAATCCTCCTGAATCCAAAGAACGGAATGCCTGAAGATTTTTTTTTTTTTGGGGGGGTTCTCCATCCAGTGCTCACAGAACAGTAATTCTGCTTGGAGCTTAACTATTACTACTTTGTACTTCAGTTGATTAACTTATTTGACATGGACTTCTTTCCAAACTAGTTTCTGTTCTTCTTTCTATACGGCTAAAGTACAAGCTAAAAAAAGAAAATTGGCTTTAGACAAAAACTGATTTGCGGATTTCAAGACCAAAGATATGCTATACTTTCTAGATTATATCCATGTACTGATTGGCAGGCTCCTATGATCCCACAATTGCTTCTTCGAGTCCAAAAGCAGCAGCTACAAATTCACCAGTGCCAGCGACTTTTACAGCAGTGAGTGCCAATAACTCATAGGTCATGTTTACAAGGATTTTCTATTTGAGAAAAAGAATGGTCTTTCCATTGACTAAATAGTAGCCTCAACTTTTACTTGCTCTTTATTTTGTTGACAAAATTTTTGTTTCATCCTTCAGGATCACGCTGATCAAATTTTGCAGAGAAGTTCTAATATAAATATTCCATCTCTGAGATCTAAGATCGCTAGTGAGTCGGCTAATTCAAAACTATGGAAATTGAGAGAAAGAAGGAAACTATCTGAGTTTCGTGCCTTGAGACTGCCTTATAGCGTACCTCCAGTGAAGGTAGGATATAATGAGATGGATGACTTTCCAACAATGAAAGTTTGCATTTTCTTATTGATATATGATCAATGAATTTAAGAACCCAGAAGCTTTCATATTGAGGCGTTGATGATTTGTTAAAACTCCAAGAGGAAGGTGACAGGAGCATCCCTTTTAAATTTCTTGTTACGTTGATCACTATTTACCTATATTTAGATCATCATCACTTGAAAATTATTGTATCAAACTGTTTATTCAAAATTCTTTTGGCAGACAATGAATCTATGTAATCTAAATATACTTCAAATGTTACATTCGCTCGTGTTGATACTTTAATATCATAGTAATATTTACTTTTTTCCCAGAATTACAAAAAGCTAGTTCCTGAGGCAAATAATGAAATCTAATAATCATGCTTTGAATTTTGCTAAAATATATTGAATAGGCTGACACATTTAATTTTTATGGCCATTAGGATCAATAAATAATACGGAATCAAATTGAAAGCTCCAGTGTAAGGCAAAGCTTGGCCAAAACTTCTTGCTTGGGTGAACAAAGCCTCTAAAGTTTCAATTGAGCCTTGCTTGTTATAGACTTGGAAAAAGGCAAGAAAAATGTTTCTCAGAAGACATAAATCAAACATGATTTACTAAGTTAAAAGCAACTAGTCATGAAATTGGCATCAAACTTGACAAGCTTAAACACAAATCACTGCTAGTATTAAGAGAATAATATTCATTGAGTTCCAAGGGGAAACAAATTGAAAAAAAAAAATATCCCTCGTCCATATTTAACAAAACTTTCCAAGTTACCATCCAAAACTTTCAAGTTCTTAATATTTATCAGCTACCTATATCTCCTCAAGTAAATAAAAATAAAAGGAATATTATCTTACAAATGAATATAGTAAATTGTAGGTAGCTGAGAATTCATAAAATAGACTTACAAGTGATCACTGATAGTATAACTAAGGTGATCCAGGCCATGCTAATCATGTCGTAAAATCTTCTATACTCCAAATAAGGACTTTGAGGTGGTAGACCCAACTGGGTCAGAGGGGACTAAACCATCTCTCGACCAGACTGGTGTCTTATGGCACCCTGTTGGATTTGAGAGCTAAATGGTGCGCTTAAGACACCTCAGATGTAGGAGGGGGGGATTAATCCCTTCCTTGACCGCTGGGATGGGCTACAACCCAGTGGTTTCTCGTCATATCCCATTCTTTGGTCCCTAATCCTTTTGGCCGAATCTTCTACAGATTGTTCTGCTCTTGGAAAATGGAAACATGCTCTGTTCCGCTCTTGGAAATTTGACCAATCTCCGCTCATTGTACCTTAATGCAATTAAGAGATCCTTGAACTGCAACATCCCATTTCTTGCAGCCCTCAAGTTCTCGAGAAGCTACAGTTAAGAAGACGTTTAGAAAATGTACCACAGTGGCTTCCCCTCTCTTTTGAAGGTTTAACAACCATTTGCCTGTTTGGCAGTGGTTTGAGGGACGATCCACTGGAATACTTTCAAGATGTGCCCAATCTTGAGATAATGATACACCTCAAGGCTTATGAAGGAGAGGAATTGTGCTTCGAGGCTGGAGGATTTGGAAAGCTCAAGAAACTAGAGCAGCCCACAAGGCTTCAAAAACTGAAAATGATGAGAGTGGAAAAGAATGCAATGCCTTGTCTCCAAGAACTAATGATTGTTGAATGCAAACTAGTAGATGAATTGCCTTGGGGCATCCAGTATTTAAACAAGCTCCAATCTCTTCACTTGTGTATTCCCGGTGATGATCATTAGTTCAAATATAACATATATTTATGTATATATATTTATATATACATATATGTTATATATTGACATATATTTATATATATATATATATTTACATATTTATATGTATATTTATATATGTTTATATATTTGTATATTTATATATATTTAAATATATGTATTTATATATTTATAAATATATATTTATATACATACATAAATCTTCAATTTTTTTTGCAATTTTTAAAAATTTTGTTCCATGTCTCAGGTGCTGCACATGTAATGTGCGGCACAAGAGACATGGAAAAATTTTTGTGTCAGAATGTGCGGCACCTGACAAAATTTTTAAAAATTGCACAAAGGGGCTCCGGAAATTGTTGAAACAAAAAAAAAAAAACCTTCCTGGTGCCGCACATTGAATGTGCGGCACCGTTAGATGGGGAAACGAATAAAAAATAGCACCAAATGGTGGACTTTCATCCTAAACGTCAATAGTTTAAGGGATTTGCCTATTGTTGAAGGGTAAACTTTCTACATCTTTTAAAAAAGAAATTCTTGCATTCCAGTCGCTGCCTCTTACTTATCAATATCTTTTTGCCTCCAAAGTCAATCGTCCAGCTTCAGTGCATTTGCATAAACATTTCCACTTCTCATTATTTTACTTTCTCTTCTTCGCTTCGTCTTTGTTTCAACAATTCGTCACTATTATTTGTGATATAGACATGACGATCGATATTATCAATTTTCCTTTCTTTTCCCCATCTGCCTTTGAGTAGTTTGTTCTTTATTATGCCATTAAATATCATGTTGAAGATTTAGCTGGAAAATTTATCGTTCAGGTTGAACCCAGATCAAGTTTTTCAAACATCTTTCATCACTCCAGAAACCACTGACAATTAGGTTATCAATTTTCACCATTTTGAAAACCTCCTGAAATTCTTGACCACCAAACCCCCCACCCCAACCCCAAAAAAAATAAATTCTTGAAACTTGAGTGCGAGAAGTAATGGCAGAGAGTGCTGTAGCTTTGCTGCTCAAAGAACTGTCAACCTTTCTCCTTCAGCAGAATACTAATCTGGGTAGTGGACTTGAAAAAGATGTGCAGTTCATCAAAGATGAGCTGGGAAGCATGAAGGCTTTCCTCAGAGATGCTGAAGCTAAAGAAGATGATGTCTCTGAGCTTCAAGAATGGCTTAGGCAAGTACGAGAGGTTGCTTGCGATACAGAAGATGTTCTTGATGAATTTGTAATCAAGTTCGCTCGTCATCATGCTGAAGGGGTTCTTGGCCGCATTAAACAGATATTTTGCTCAATCAAGAATGTAAGAGCCCGATATGAGATTTCTTCTCGGATAAAGAATATCAGATCTCGAGTAGAAGATATATCTGCGAGGCATCAGAGATACCAATCCACATATAATACTGTCGGAAGGGGATCCAGCGCTTCTAACACTATGGAAGATGTAACGAGTTATGTGAGGGGGAACGCACTTTTAGTTGAAGACGGTAAGCTCGTTGGAATCAATGAGCCCAAAAGGGAACTCATTTCACAAGTCCTTGCTGGTGATTCCCAACTGAAGGTGGTTTCAGTGGTTGGCATGGGGGGGTTAGGCAAAACCACCTTGGTAAAAAGAGTCTATGAAGATCCAATTGTGAAGAGAAAGTTCCACTGCCACGCTTGGTTAACTCTCTCTCAAACATTTCACATGAAGGTCATCCTCAAGGACTTGATTCAACAGTTGCACAATGAAATCCATGAACCAGTCCCTCAACAAGTGGCGCACATGGAGGGTGATCAATTGAGAGCATTTGTCAAAGATTTCCTGCAAGAGAGGAGATATATCATTGTTCTTGATGATGTATGGAGCATGGATTCATGGGAAGCAATCAGATATGCTTTGCCTAATGGCGGCTATGGTAGTTGCATAATGCTGACAACAAGAATTTCCGACATAGCCATCGGCTCGTGCATAGAATCCTGTGACTACATGCACAAGATGAAGCCTTTGTCTGTTGAAGAGTCCTGGACTCTGTTTTGCAGTAAAACATTTGGGGATAATTGCTGTCCTCAACATCTGGAGGATGTTTCACGACGCATTCTTAGTAAATGCAAGGGCTTGCCACTTGCGATTGTAGCAATTGGTGGTCTTTTTGGCTTTGAAGAACAAGAGCAAACTGGATGGGTGGGAGATGACTCTTCGAAGCCTTGGTGGTGAACTAGAAGGAATTGGCAAATTGGAAAATGTAAAAAAGATACTACTTCTCAGCTACAATGATTTACCTTTCTTTCTTAAGAGTTGTTTGCTGTATATAAGCATTTACCCCGAAGACCAGAAAATAGAGCCGACGTTATTAATTGCCGGATGGACTGCGGAAGGACTCGTACATGAAAAGAACGGAATGACAACTCATGAAGTAGCCCAGGGGGTATCTGAATGAACTTGTTAATAGAAGCTTAATCCAGGTGGCAGAATTCTACCTTGATGGAAGTATAGGATATTGTCATGTCCATGACTTTCTCCGTGAAATCATTCTGACGAAATCAAGAGAACAAAACTTTGTAAATGTAGCATCCTCATCCACAAGAGATCGTGCAAGATTGCCAGATAAACTCAGACGCTTAGCAATTCATGGATACATTGAGAACAACCAAGAATGCAAACACTTAAAGCATCTTCGATCTTTGATAGTCTTTGGATATGCAGATCCCCTGTTCAACTCCTCATTGTCTAAGATCTTAAGTGGTGGTCCAAAGATGCTAAAGGTTCTGCATTTAGAAGGAGCAAAATTGACGAATATCCCAAAGGAAGTTTTCCAACTATTTCATCTCAACTATCTTAATCTGATGGACACAGAAGTTCAGATTATTCCGCCATGCATTGGGAAGCTTCACAACCTGGAATACTTGAACTTGATTGGAACCAAAGTGAGGGAGCTGCCCGTTGGCATTCTACAGCTCAGAAAACTTAGCATTCTCCTGGTATATCACAGAGGCAACTATTTTGAACATTTTGCTTTATTTGGCGTTAAACTTCCTTCTCAAGTTGGAAATTTACTCTCCTTGGTGATTTTAAATTCAATAGATGTAGACCATGACAAAACAGTAGTAATGGAAATAGGAAAGCTCACTCAATTAAGGATGTTAAGTATTTCGAAGCTGAGAAAAGTTGACGGGGTGAAACTTTGCTCCTCTCTGGGGAAGCTGACTAATCTCAAACAATTGTGTGTTAGTTCAAGTAAAGAAGATGATGCTCTTGATTTGCTGCATCCCATCTCTCCAACTCCTCTTGCTCTTCAAGTGTTGGAATTGGGTGGCCGGTTAGAGGTGATTCCACAATGGGTCGCTTCTCTTCAAAACCTGACCACAATACGCTTGTTTGGCAGTAGGTTGATGCATGACCTTCTAGAGTCCCTTCAGAGTTTGCCGAATCTGGTAGATGTCTCACTCAACAACGCATATGAAGGAGAGGGACTCTATTTCATGGCAGGAGGATTTCAGAAACTCAAGAGATTAGAGCTCACAAGATTGCAGAAACCAAAGTGCGTGAGAGTGGACGATCATGCACTGCCTTGCCTCCATAAACTAGTCATGGCAGAGTGTAAATTAGTGGATGAACTACCATGGGAATCCAAAACTTAAACGAGCTCAAATTTCTTGGGCTTGTTGATATGAGGGATGAGTTGATAATGAAGCTGCAGGATAAAGGAAGTGAAGAATATCAAAAAGTTGCTCACTTGGCAGAAGTTGTTATTCAAAACTGGAAAGGTGGCAAATTTTGGAACCGTTTCCTATAAAAACAGGAAGCGGTGACTTTGTAGAGAGTTTCTTGTTGGCTTAAGATTTGCTTTTAAGCCTGCAGTCGCACAAGTTTCTCTGACTCATTGTTTGTAACTGAATGTAAAGACCTTGCATATTGATTATATTACTTTTTGTTTCATTTTATGTGGAGAGGGAAAAGGGAGTAAATTCTAACCAAAGCTACTGGAATTCCAAGCTGACAGACTTCCCCATCCAAAGAAGAAGATAACAGAACCAAATACTCGACGATCATTACAACAGAATACAAGTAATTTCAAGGTAGTATGACGCTTGAGGCAATAGTCCAATGGGTACAGATGAAGAATGAAAAGATGAGGATATGAATGCTCAGTGCCGATGGAAATTAGAATCCAATTTCATGGAATGCAGTCCCCAGAGATGGGAGTTTAAATGAGCTATATCATTGAGGTTCTTGTATACATCAATATCTATCGTATGTATACCTCTAAGCTTCACGCTGTATGCATGATACATTCCCAATAATATTGCTAGCTATCAGGTATGCTCAATTTGATTGCCACGTTCTAATTTCTCTCTGTCAGTCAAATCTGCTTATAAGTTGGTGCTAATTTTCCTTTGCAGGTAACATAATCTCAGTGACTCGTTTTTGCGCCTATCATGCAGACCACATATTTTCGTATGTATGCAGGTTGAAAAGCCACTGTTGCCGCGGTCTGAACCTTCAAGTATTGGTTTGATATTTCTCATATATATGCACATAGATTTTGTCGAAGCTGGCTGAGGACTCAGCCAATTCTGTGCAGTTAGCACAACCAAAGGCGTGGCTTTGCTTCCACACCTTGGGTACTCTGCAGGGGATTATAGTTGCATGGCTCCTACAGCCTCTAATCGAATTGATTGAGTGGATCATAACTCTTCAAAACTTTAACCAAACTCAGTTAAGATCTATTAACATAAGATTTTTGAGATTATGTTTCCAATCAGAGTCGCTGCATAGGGCAAATGACAACAGTTTAGATCTTCTAACACCTTTAGGATTTGGGAAGTGTCAAGTGGTGCATATATTAAACGAATGATTCTGCTTGAAGTTTATTGTGAATTGAGGTAAGATATCAAGGAGACAAAAAAGGTCCCATAAGTGCTGATTTATTGTTTCAGCTTAAGTTTCATGAGAAATATGGGGTGACAACTCAATTTGGACAAGGGGAATTGGCCAAACAAATGCCTAGAACCAACATTATTAGTACGGTTCAAGACAACATATATGCCTCAGGAAAGCAGACAATGAACAGCCTTGAAAAACACCAGCAAGTGGGATCGGTTTGTGGGTTGAGGATCTTGTGGGGAAAGGTGGCCTCCTGTGCAAATTGTTTTGCGGGCAGCAATGACCCTTGGTGGTTACTGTAAATCGGCATATCTTCCTCATTGGATTTTTTTGCTTCCGCTTTTCTTGTTTTCTTGTTTGTTCTTGGATAGGAAAAAAGACAAAAAATATGTATAACCGTACTGGTTATGACAACCAGAGTTTTCTATCGACTCTTGAATACCTCTTTTGGAAAATAGTTACTTGAGGGATAGAGCACTTGTCGAATTTCTTGCTTCACCAAATGAATTTTTTTGTCCTTCATTTTTAAAACAGTAACTTTATATTTCTTACAAAATCAATTTAATGTAAGATCCGCATAATATATTCCAATCACATTGACTTAAATTTGAAGGAAATATATTTCCAAATATAAAGTTTCACGTTTCCACAAAGACTTGATAACAATAAGTAACTGTTTCTTAACCAATTAAGTAAATAAATAAATAAGAGCTTGAAATTTAGAGCAAGAGTGTCTACCTATGATTGCCAGAAGCCCCTAAAAGGAGCAGGCGATATGCAAATGAATATTGAAAGAAATTGTTAATTTAAAAAGGTGCAGTGTCACCATTGCTTCTGAAAGCACTAGTATTATAAGACAAATACGTGCCATGAGCATTAAAATGCAATAAGCACAACTAACAATCAAAAAATAAAGCTTGTGAGAATTTGAAGCAACTATTTTGTACACAAAAGGTGAGTATAGATACATAAATCACAAATTTTGGAGTCATAGCAATTTTATTGAAATTGCTCACCAGTATTTGGCACAAGAAGATGGATGAGTTTATCAATGACAATATCTTGCATTTGTCCAAGGCTGTGGTTTCGTACGATTCCCTGGCTTTGTCATGTATTTTTTCCAGTCCTCAATCATCATTTGAAGGTCATGAGTTTTCCTCTCTAGAGTTGTACAACAATTTGCATGCATTGTGCAAACTTCATTAAGATCCTTACTTGGCTCACATAATCCTCCAAAATAAGCTGTGTCCAGAAATCTGATTTTCAACCCAATCTTACTGATGAAAGGATCAAATTTGATCTTGTTAAGCGCATCCTGGTCATGGTCCGATGGATATGCTTCTCTGGATTTGCACCAAAAATTATAGAATTGGATTGTCATGTTATTTGATCTAACATACATGAAACCAGTATTTGGTGAATTGTTCAAGTCAGTAGAGTTGAACCAAAAATGATCGCATGCAATTTGGAAATCTGCATTTGGGTAAAATCGTTGAAAGGGATCTCGAAACCACAATATATCAGCATCCTGAGTATGAAACAGAAAAAAGAAAGAAATTGAGACATTAATTAATATGTGAGATTTTAATATTGCATGATTTTTGAAAAGCCATAATAAATCTAAATGTACTTTGAAGGTTAATTAAACATCAACTGATCACTTGGTAGCTTGGTGACGTGTAAATACTATTTTGTTTTCACATTTATTAATTATCGAACGAACATGCATAAACATTTCATTCATGATTCTAAAATTTACACATTTATCTTATTTCTTTAGCATTTACCTTTTAGTTTTCCACATTCCACTATACCAAAAAGGACGAAAAAGGGAGAGAGTGCATTACTAATATAACTAAAAATATCAATTACGACAAATTATATTTATAATGGTTATTCTAACGTGTCAGAAAAGAAAAATGCCATCCAACCTTAAGTTTTGTCAAATGACAATTTCCTCCCTGAAGTTTGGTTGAAAGAAGAGACACTCATGGAGCAGAAAATTGTTGGATAGACCCAATTGGAGGCACCATTTCAAAGTAAATCATTCATACCCTTTATTTTAATTATTTGTAATCTTAAACTATATATTTTACTAATAAAAATATAATTTTGGTCCTCCAGTATTTAGTTTGCATACTAAATTGGTCCATCATATTTTGACCAAAACAATTGTCCATCCCCAAAGTTTTTTATGTAAAATCTCCCATATTTATTTATCTTAATCCCTTTCCATTTTCAAATTTGTTGGTTTTGAAATACAAACCAATTTCAAATTGAAGGGAAATAAGGTAATTAACATGCTGCCAAGTCATCAAGCTTTGGAAAATTTTATTTTAATTTTTTAAAACTATGTACACCATTAGTCACAACTAATAAAGTGGCACAAAGACAAGTATCAAGGATGATTATTCTTCTATATTGATACCCCAGCAGAAAATGCCTTTGGATGATCAGCTCAACTTATTAAGATTAGTTGTCATTATTCACACCTAATTACTGCACCATTTCCAAATTTCACGACTCAACATAAGCTTTCTACTTGGGAACTTATTTAACTCAATAAAACCAAGGGCAAACTTAAGATGTTACCGTGAAAATGATGCTGTATCCCATCTCAAGAATAGTGCGTTGAAACTCTAGTTTTCTCCACACTATCTTTAGATAATTTTTGCTCATAAAATTTGCCTTGCCAGAAAAATCAACCCCCTCCGTGGTTAGTGCAATACAATAGGGATGCAACTCCAAGCAACGAGAATATGCCTTCTGGTCCGTCGCTCCGACAACTAAATGATTCAAGAAAGCTTGTGTTTGATTGCCACTTCTGAAACCCTCAAGAAATAGATCAAAGATCGAATTTGGTTTCATCCATGCTGCATTTACTGTAGTTATTATAACTGTTTTGGTCACCGTGGCTGCTTTGCTCAGAATATTTTCCAACTTGGTCGCTTCATTTTCTTGATTAACCTTCATAATACAGAGAAAAAGAATACAAGAAGGAAATTATTGCAGGATGCAGATTAATTGCCTACTCAATTATAGGGAGAGGAAATAAAACTATAGTGCTTTAGGAAATTCGATAAAGTATTGGCTGGTCTAGCTAATAGTCAATGTTTAAACCCCCCAACGATTAGAGGTCTTGAGTTCATATATAACCAACTGTGATTTTAGTTTGACTACATGTTTGGTTTCATTCTAGTACGACATGTGGATTATTAGTTGTGAGTTTTCATCACACGATTTTGAGGTTAAGTAATAATTGGCAAAAATTAATTCCTGAATGAATTAAGTGTAATCATATCACTGAAAATGGATAGAAAGGAAAATGTTAAGAGACACTACTTTCTAGGTCTTTTTTTTTTTTAATGGAGAAAGGGATGAAAATAGAGAAAATGAGACCCAAGTAATCATGGACAAAAAATTAATTAATTTCAAAATTGAAGCCCTAAAACGTATTTACTAGCACTGGAGACACTGAATTTGGTCCAAAGAAAAAAAGAAAAATGGTATTTATAACAAGGGATTTAGTCAAAGAACTACTTTGGTCTACTCAAATTTTGGAATGTAGACATGATAGTTTGACCTGAAACGAGTAATCCTATGTGATTTAAGACTAACTAAAGTAAGTCGATTTGTAGTTCATGAAATCCTTTAGATCAGATGAAAAATATCTTTTAAGATTCTTTAGTGTTTTTTTTTTTTTTGGGGTTGCAGATCAGATAGGTCAATGTTTAATAAACAGAAGTGTAAAATGGTAAATATTCAATTATATATACATGCATACATACATGTGTTTGTGTCTATATGTCTATATATATATATATATATATATATATATATATGCATGCATGTATGTATGTTTGTATGTAGGTATGTATATGTATATTCCAAAGTTTGCTTTCAGGTCTACATGACTTAAATCGCTAAAATCTCAAACTCCATGTTTCAGAATAACAAAAGTCGATAAAGTTTTTAAAAAAACTTCATTACAAGATTTGAGCATACTTGAGAAAAAGGAAAAAAGAAAATTGGGAATCCATACTTGAAGAAAACTAGGGAAAAAAAGGGCATGTAAAAGTACTACGTGGAAGGAACAAGTTAACATTTTGGAGTACAAGTTCCTTTTCTTTTATTTTCCCCAAGACAACGTTTTTTTATTTATTGATCTGACTTCTCAAATCTCTAGAACATATTATGCAATATTTGGATTGTTAATGTTTTTTTAATTTGCACTCGAAGTACTCTAGAACATGCAATTGTGGCTTCCGAGATTGAAACTGGAGAATATCATAAGAGTGCTTCGCAGTCCATTGACATTTGAGTTCCGTCGTTGGAGCGAAGCCTCGATCCCTCCTATCAAGTTTTTTTTTGTCTTTTTCCTATAAAAAGAAAAAAAATGAAAAATGAAATATAAGGGAAATGAAAATTGAAATATAAGGGTTCTTTTCTCCTTCTTCTGGTTCTTCTTTTTCAAGTTCTTTGTGTGCTACATCATTCTACTATTTTAAGAAGAAAAAGGAGTGACCAAGTTCTACGTTGCAACAATGCAAGTCAAATCCAGAATGTTATTGTCTTGCAAAATATCCTCGCCGACCTTACTCCTAAAAGGAAAGATATCAGCTAATTCTTTTTCTTTTATTTGGTTTTTTTTTGTTGGGAATTTGTTTTTGAAAAAAATTTTAAAATTCATTTTCACATTAATGTACCCAAATTCAAGTGTGTGTATGCACACATACATACATGCATGCATGCATGCATCCATCCATACATATATGCACACAGAAGCGCACGCCCACACACACACACATATATATATATATATATATACATACACATAAAAATGTGTGTGTGTGTATGAATGTATAGAATGTATAGGTGTATTCTATAGTCTATACCCTAAAGGTGTATGTTAAAATTCCAAATGGGAAGTGATCTCCTCATAAAAATTAACTTTAAAGTCATTCTCCATTCCCTGAATTATAAGAATTTTACCCTTTCTAAAATATTCATCTTCAAAAAAGTGACATGGAAACCAGTGTATGGTAAAGCTTAATGAATCAAAGTTATTAGGAAAGATGGCTTTTCTAATCAAAAAAATAATTTTTTTTCAAGTAATGATGGCAAAATTCTTTGACATATGACCAAATTTAAGCAGTTTGACTTTAGGAACATGTTATGCATTCATCACGTCGATGCAAAAATATTTTTAGGAGAAGGCTTCAAAACAATGAAATGCAGCAAACCAATACATTGTGGTGAAGGCGAAATTCTCACTTGCACTGAGTCAGCTGGAGAAGATGATAGGTTTCTTGGCACTGAGTCAGCCGGAGGAGATGATAGGTTTCTCGGCACTGAGTCAGCTGAAGAAGTTACATTAGATCCTTGCCTCGATACTGAGTCAGCTGATACGTTTCTTGCTACCAAGTCAGCTGGAGAAGATGGGTTTTCAAGCACAGAACCAGCTGAAGAAGGTATATCATATCCTTGCTTCGGGTCATGTTTATGTTCAACGGATGGGGAAGACAAATCTCCTTCTTCTGTATTAGATTCATCGTGATGGGATGACGGAGGGGGAATCATAATGCTTGCTTTTCTTGGACCGAAAGCTTGAGGTGGAGAAGAATGTTTATGAGAGTCTTGATCAGGCGTGGCCACCAACATCTGATAATTGCCATATGCAGAACGATAACGAAGAAAGCAAACTATGTTAACAAGAATGACTGCAAGTATCATCGAAATGGTGCTTTTACGAGACAGATTATGATCCATGAGAAGGTAGAGGTGGATCAGGCGATGGCCGTGGCGGAAGTGGTGGCCACCTGGAGATTCCGGTGGCTTCTGATGATAATCTCCTTTGCCAATGCGTCCACTGATACGAATCCAATCAACACTTGGAAAAACTCATATCCCACAAGTTCGGATTTAGACAACGTACCAAAGTTTGGTTGTTTTGTGGAAATCTAAAACTAGAAGTGGCAAAATAGATAAATGGTTGATAAATGGTTATTCTTTAATGGGTAGTGGATAAAATTAATCCAATCCAACTACAACCATTTAATAAATGGATATAAATGGATTGAGTGTACATAGATAACACAAAACCATAATCCATCCATTTAACCAACTTGTACAATAGGCTGGTACCGTAGATGCTCTTTTTTCTTTTTTCTTTTTTTTTTAACAAATTCTCATTGTGCATACTTGTTCTTTTTGCAAGTTTTCTGGTCTGGACAATGTTTCACAGTTTAAAGTTCATTCCCGCACAACTTTACTGCCTTATCCTATTCTTATTATTATTATTTGATATGTATCCTATTCTTATTAATTAAATTAGGAATTCATCAAAATTGATTAGAATGTAATCCAATAAATCTAATACAAAAATATGCCATGAGAAAGTTGTAAATTATAGTTTATCTTAATCCACTACCAAATAAAAAAGTTTTCCATCTCTATGACGTGTAAAAGTTTAGGCTATAAAAATTGGATAACTTTTTATACACTAATATTGTAGAGATTTTTTAACACTAGAAGTGATGGATGTATGCAACTTATGCATGATTTAAATTTAAAATTTAAAATTTATGTTATGTAGCATGATCTAAACGTGTTAGTATAAAAAAATATATAACTTTTTTATACACTATCATGTGTGTGTGTTATATTAGCAGGTTTAAATTATGCCATATAATATGAATTCAAAATTTAAAATTTAAATCATGTACATGTGGCATTCATACAAAACTATTAGTGTAAAAAAAACACTATCAGTGTATAAAAAGATTAATCCTAAAATGTTGTACACCAAGGCTTACAAAAAAAACTTAAAAAATTAAAAGTAGCAATTGAGGAGAAAATTTGCACACACACACACACAAAAGAAGGAAATAACCTGAAGAAGCATAAGACAATAATTTTAAAAAAGATTTTTCTCAAAATTAAATAACTTGGAATAGCAAGTACCGATACTTTGATTATATGTTTCTAATTCCAATTCTTTCACGTTCCGTTTTTTCTATAGGACCCACAAGAACACCTCCATATGGGAAAGAAAATGTGAGCCCTGGGTTTGCTTGAGACACGTTTTTGTACCTATTTTTACTAATTGGATTCATATGGATCAAGTGGATAATCCATGTAAATCCATCATCTTAATTGGATTTAAATGGTTATCCATTTAAAACCATTACCCTTTTTTTGGTCATTCAAATCTATTTAAACTTTGGTTTACATGGATGGATAAATGGTTTGGATCCATTTTGCCACCTCTATGTAACACCCCAAAAACCTCTATTAAGAATGATTATTAACCCATAAAGAAATGATAGTTAGAACTTTGAGTGAAAGTAGAAAGCACCACAAACAAGTGCGATTCTTGTTTGATAAACCAAGGTGAATACTCGAACAAGATACTAAAGTATTCAAAGGTTGCTTCAAGAAACCAAGAGAATGCTCTCAATTGCTGGAAAATTCGTCTTAATTGCTTAAGAAAGAAATGTCTAAGTCTTTTTATAGGCTTTACACCATGAAAATTTAAGGAAATAGGATTTGGACAATGCGGCCTTATTAATCAGTTAGGCTGGCCGAAACTAATTCCTACTAAAACTAGGATTGTTACTCACGAAATGAAGTAAATAAGTAGCTAACAAATTAACAACTAATGTGGACCAAAACTAGACAAAGTTAGGCACTTATTCTTTAATGAAATCCTAAGGAACCATCGAACTAAGCTGGCTCGCTCAAGCATCAATGCTCTTCAACCTTAAGCAAAGTCACGATCCTCACACTTTGCTCCATCCCTTCAATTGATTTGTAATCGCCAACTTGTTCTTTAATTGCTAGTACAAGCATTTGAAAAAATGCTCGCATTTTGTCTTGCATGAGATCTTGTTATTGGACCACTTGGAACACACAACACATCATCCCTCGACATGTGATCAGCTTCCATAGCTTGCATGTCCTCATTATTCCCCTCCTCTTGGGAAGGATTTGTCCTCAAATCGAAAGTTTGCTTATGGTGAAGCAATTCAAGAAATGTCTGGATGAATGCTAGCCATGTTGCATGTCTCCTATTCAAGTTGAACACGAACAAGATACAATACACACGAACCAATTCATCCTTCAATGACCATGAACTTGAACCACTTGGAAGTATTTCATCTCTATCAATCTCTTCCCCATGAAAACAATTTGACCTCGAATTGATTCCTAGATCAAACACAAAACTCTAAGGATGAATAAAGAGAGAACTCACAAAACCAAACTTACTAGGTAGACAACTAAATGGCAACACTCGGTTTCTATGCATCATAGGGTACAAATCAGCAATGAAAGAAGATGACTCATGCTTAAAGACACAAGAAATCACACTAAAAATATTAGAATAGTGTAGCAAAATCAAATGGCAATGATATAGTAAGTTACGACCCATGAGATGCATAGGACAGCACTCAATAAAGAAAACACTATCCTCACACATAGGATAAGACATAAAAAGAGTTCAAAATAAATGGGTCAAAACACATGTAATTAACTAAACTCACAAAACAACCATCTTTGACACATAAACTACTAGTAAGACTTAAACAATGAACTCAATTATCATGTATACCCAACATAGAAGTATAAAAGGTAGCAACTAAATGCATAAAAATAATCTGGAAATCATCCCTAGGAAAGCTAAAATGTGGGCTAAGATGCAACTCCAAAGAATCAAAAATAGAACAAGCACTTAAGACAACAAAAGAAAAATAACTAGGGACAACTAAGACACGCATGATCAGTTCAAGAATTGCCAAATCAGCACCAACATAAAGAAAATAAATTATGGATATTCCCTTATTGATGAGCAATTGTTGACGCAAAATTTCACCAATTTAAGATGTAAGGTTCAATTTAGGAACAAGACTTATATTCCATGAGTTAGATTGTTCTATTGTAGGCCCAAACACGTCACGATCAGCTTCCCTTGATGCACAAAAGATGCTGGTTTCATATTTTTTTAATAGCTCTTTGAACCTACAAAAAAAAAAAAGTGTTGGTAGAAAATAAATCCTCTCTCACGCTTTTGACTTTTACAACTAAGTTTTGTTTTCTTTAATTTTTTTTCCTTGCCAGTGTTAGCTAATATCTCCTTTTTTTTTTCCCTCTCTTTTCTTGCTTGATTTTCCCTCTCAAACTTTACCTTGTCATCCACACTCTCATTTTGTATCTCACACTTAACTATATCCTCCCATTTCACAGTGTTAATTACTATTTCTTCTATTTCAGCTTCATTCTGAATGAACTTAGGTTGATCTTCACTAACAATAACCTCTACAAGTTTCTCTTTAGGAGACTCTTTAATATTACATTCAACTTGCTCCTTTAATTGCTTCTCTTGTAGAAGACATTGGTAAATGTCCCACCATGACTCCTCCTTGGACAGCTCATTCCTTGATTTAGACTTGAGAGAAATTGATGGATTTTGCTCCTTACCCCTTCTAGGTGGCTTAAGCTCCTCAAGTGAAGTGCATTTGGTAGAAGGTGAATTTCTCTTAGATGATTAGGTGATAACCTTTCATTCTCTTTAAACTCTCCACAAATGCGTTGGTATCTTTTGTACACTTTCTCAACACAAAAATGATCCATTTCCTCTTTGAGTGTATAAAACTCATTTTCATGGGCAGAATGCATTGAACCCTCCACCTGAAAGGTTCATTCTCTATTTGTTCACACGATTTATGAATGGAGAATTTCTCATGGCTACCTCTCGAACCACTTCTTTGAGTCAATTCTAGGTGATTCATACATTTTTAGGTCAAATGTTTGGAAACTTCCTTCTCCTCCATTTGACATGTTAAGATATTCCTACAAAATTGTTTAGTAGAAAAGGAATGATAGAACCTCGCTTCACACTCTCACATGATTACTCTCATGCTCGTGTTTAAACTCAAACACTCTTATTAAGCTCACCAAGTAATTCTCAATAGCCCTTGATTTCACCCTTGAAGAAATTAGAATTGTTTAAGAGTAATCAACCAACTTACGAAATATGTAGCACACAAGTGTAGCTCGATTTAGAAGGACTTTAGAGACACAAAAACTTAGCTTTGCTGCTGGAAATTTGGAATAACACAGTTGAGATTAAAGCTCAAAATCTGCACAGCTTTTGATACCTTATGACTCGAAGAAACCATAACATAATTTCAGACAAGAACTCTAAGAATTCACAGTTGGAATGAAGGAAGAATGATATGGCTGAATTTTAAAAGCTTAGAAGGCTCTAAAAACTTTAATAAGATGGCTGATAATTTTGGGAAAGTGTCCACATACATGGCTGATCAGAATTTGGAAATAAGGCTTGGTGTGCGGATGATGTTTTGGAAAGTTCAAAGCTTGATTTTGTTTCTTTTTCCAAAATCTAGTGAAGCTCAGTTTTTCCCTCACTTTTGGATTAGAAAAACTCATTTTTGGTAGCAAGAATTGGATTTGGAATGTTAAGTTTGGAAACCAAATCCAAAATCAGCTTTGCTTCCCTTAAGCTTCACGGATTCCTACTCGATTTTAGAAACAAGCAGGAAATCAGTTTAGTGTCAACTTTGGAAACAAATTATGATTAGGCTCGAACAATTTGGAAAGTTTGATTAAGAGGCGTTTCTTTAAACACAATTGCTTCAATTTTTCAGTGCAAATTCGGATCAAGCCAAACCAGATTTCAAGATTAATCGATGTTCTTCAAGTTTCGAACTTCCAATTTCAAGCAATGCAAGGATGTTCGATTTTGGTCAAGAACGTCAAACAATTTCCACATTTTATTCAAGATCTCAAGAATTTCAAGATATCAATCAAGAAATTCAAGAACTTCAAGAATATCAACCCAACAATTTAAGGAATGTAACAAGGAACAAGCTAGATAGAGCGGACAAGAACATGAGACAAGATACAAAACTGCATGTAATTTTATGTTTTAAATGAATTCAGCAAGATTCAAACATGAAATAGAGCACAAACAATATGGAAACATGACACAAACAGCAACAACAAGACCGAATAGAATTAAACACAAGAGAAGAAACCCTAGCAAACTAGGAAGCCTAGCGACACAAGAAAGCCCTAGAGGCTGTTTTGGTTTTTTTTTTTTTTTTTTACTCTGAAACCAAAACAAGAATAGCAAGAAAATGACACAAAAGAACAAAGACTAGAAATGATATAACATGGATACAATCAACCAACTCTGATGCCAGCTGATATGAACCCAACCAATGCTTAGAAGAACTCCTATTCCACAAGTCCGGATCTAGACATCGTATCAAAATTTGGTTGTTTTGAAAAAACCTAAAATCCTAAGAACCCATTGTTCATGAACTAAGAATGATTCTTAACTCACAAAGAAGCGATAGTTAGAACTCTGGGTGAAAGTAGAAGGTGCCACAAACAAGTGCAATTCTTGTTTGATAAGTCAAGGTGAATACTTGAAGAAGATTCTAAAGTATTCAAAAGTTACTTCAAGAAGTCAAGAGAATGCTCTCAATTGCTGAAAAATTTGTCTTCATTGCTTAAGAAAGAAACATCTAAGCCTTATTATAGGTTTTACACCATGAAAACCTAAAGGAACTAGGATTTGGACAATGCGGCCTTATTAATCAGCTTGGCTGGCCGAAACTAATTCCTACTAAAACTAGCATTGCTACTCACCAAATAAAGTAAATAATTAGCTAACAAATTAACAACTAATGTGGACCAAAACTAGACAAAGTTAGGGACTTATTCTTTAATGAAATTCTAAGAAACAATCGAACTAAGCTGGCTCGTTCAAGCATCAATGCTCTTCAACCTTAAGCAAAGTCACGATCTTCATACTTTGTTCGATCCCTTCAATTGGTTTGTAATCTCCAACTTGCTCTTTAATCACTAGTACAAATACTTGAAGAGATGCTTGCATTTTGTCTTGCACGAGACTTTGTTATTGGACCATTTGGAACATGCAATACATTATCCCTCGATACGTGATCACCTTCCATAGCTTGCATGTCCTCATCATCCATCTCCTAAATCAACCCCAACTACTACTGGCATTGTTTCTTTCTTGGTTTAACTTATTTAATTACATCCTCTCTCTAGTGGGAATGCCGGCAATCTTGGCAAACTAGAGAAGTTTACAAACTTAAAACTTTTTTTCTTAGGTTTATAGATTGAATAAAACCATCTGGTATTAATTTTTACATCAAATCTGAGTAAACAACTTCACTAATAGTATTATTAGGTATTTGCAAAAGATAAATACACAAAATATAGAGGGCGCATTATAAATTTCAAACACTATTAGTATTATCTATCTTCTAAATTGAGGAAATTTTAGTGAAAAAATTTTAAACTTTTCTACAAGCAATTAAATATCGGTGCCATAAGAGCACTAAACAAAAGATTATTATTATTATTATTATTATTATTTTGCATCTATTTCGGGATCACAAATCTTTTACATTCAAAATTTCACTTCTTGGGCATTGACTTCGATGTCTTTAATTAATTTTTTAAGTTTATATAATTTTAATCATCTTTTCTTTGGTCATGATTTTATTTGATTGAAGTAGAGATGCAATTGAACCGAACTGCTCATGAACTTGGTCAATAGGTCGGCTCGAACTCCATTTGACCAAGTTCGAATTGAACTTCGAAGTCGAGTCAACAGATTCAACTAGTCGAGTTCGAGTATCATTTAGCCGAACTTGAAGACTCATTGAGCATTATCGAATATTATCGAGCAGTATATAAATAATTAAAAAAATAAATATGTAGTTATTGTATTTTTACTCTTTTAGATTTAGGAGTTGTGTAAATTACCAGAATATTATATATGACTTTAAAATACTTATGGGTCATACAGTAATTTCACGTGAAAAAAAAATATAATTTGATAGGTAGAAAATATAATTTGATAGAAGTTTTGAGTTGAGTTGATTTCGATCATGAATAATCGAACTTAATCGAGTCGAACTCAAGTTTTCATATAGTTCTACAAGCTCAAATTCGAGGTCGAGTTCCATTTCTACTTCTCGATCGAGCTCGAACTTGAGTAATAGTTTCTAAGTGTCGAGCTTGAGTATACTGATATTCGAGTTAGGCTCGATTCGATTACAACCCTATATTGAAGTTCCTCCAGGATAGTCTATCTGGAAGTGGGCTATAAAATTAAGCAAGTACTAAAAATTATGGAATCATAGGGACTCTTTTTTTTTTTTTTTTTTTTTTGGTGCTATATAGCTTATCTACATATACTTGTCTGTAATAAGCATTGTAAGAAACACAATTAAATACAATTGATACGAGAAAATAACTCAATTAGCCCAGAAAGCAACTATTTCAATCTTCAAACCCCTTTAGCTTGTATTGAATGTTCTACATCCTATAACAATTGACGTTGTCAAAGTCCAAAGAATGAGAAATGGCAAATTTTAGAATCCCAAAAATTGCATTTAATATTGCTATTGCTTCTTCTTCACGACTATTCAACCTTAGAGAGGGCTAAGGATGAAAAAATTGAAAAAATTGCAGAACCTAAGCATCCAATGAGGATGAATACAGCTGCAACATGACTTAGATCAAAGAAGTCGTGGATCTTAGGCACGTTGCTTGTCTCGTATGCCTTGTTTAGGTCTCTGGTTGAGAGAAATGCTGCACCAACTCCTGCTCCTAGCAGCAATGATATGATCTAAATGTACAAATTCCAGCATCAAAAATTAGCCTACATGAATTCAGAAATTTTTAGCAAAAGATATATACCTCAATTTTTATGCTGTTATTTAGTCAGCCAAAACTTCAATCATTCCTTTTAAATGCTACGCACACACACGTACAAGCACAATATAAATTCGTATGGCACTGATAGAAAAAATACACACACATTTGCAAGGTTAGTGATAAAGAATTTGGAACTTCCATCTCAAAACCAATTAGTAATGAATGGAGTAGTCAGAATCTTATATAACTGGTTGAAAATCTTTAAAATATCAATGTGGGATATTCCACGCTCTAACAGTTAGGATACGTACCCTAAATAATGGATTGACCAGTGAATCATTCTAACGTACAACACATTCGCTTATTTCACATTGTCCTTGAAAGTTCAAAATGTCTTCCAAGAATTTTTAATTTGAAGGTAATCACAAGGCTGGGCCCAAATATCTATATCCGCAAATTTTTATAATATACTTGCAATTTTTTTTTTTTGGGGGTCAACTTCTTATCTGTCGACTTTAGAATGATTTAGTTGAACTTACATACTTTTCAAGTTTGGTTTCTACTTTCTTACCTACTCACAAAGGCTCTACTGCACCCTTTTGCATAGGGGAAAAAGCAACATTTAATTTGGCTAGAAATAAATTGCAATAATAGTTTTAGTTATCTCAACAAATTTCAGTGTCGTCACCTATGCTATATCCATTATTATTGCATGCGTAGATTACTTGCTTACCTTGTCACCATAAAACTCTGTTTGCAGCAAGCCGTAGTGGTCTATAAGACGCTTTCTGGCCCGTAGGTAGTACACGGCAAGAGGAATTTGCATCACAGTGTAGACCAATCCCAATATCGAAACATAGAACAGATACCTGTCAAACAAATATCCGTATTCGTTCATACTTGACAGAGAAAACATCCAAACTTATTTTGCACTGATGAACTGTTATGAGTGGGAGTGACTCCTAGCAATTGCTAAAAGGCACTGTTCTACAATTGTTAGTTTGTATTATAATAATTTTATGGTATAATATAGACACTAACACAATAAATATAAATACTAAGATGATAATAATATGCAAAATCACAATACATTTCGACAGTTCTTTAAAATTGTGTCCTACAATTACTTTCATCCATCCAATTGTAAAAAAATCGAGTCAATTAGCACCATTAATTGTTCTCTATAATCAAAATTTTGATTTCTGCTAAGCTGGCATGACCTGAATTAGTTGTCCTGACCTAAACTTTGAAATTAAAGAAAGAAAGAGTTATATAAAAATTTGAGTCTAATGATCCAGATTGAACCAAGTTAATTAACATGTTCCAATCTGGGCCACATATATAAACCGGAATCAGCAATTATTTCGAGGCCTTTAATTTGATAAGTTGAAGAGAGTACTAGTAATTGATTACCTGTAAGAATGAAAAAGGCTGGAGTAAGTGAGCTTGAATCCAGTGTTTAAGGTAACTTTGTTAATTTGAAGGATCACAATTGTTACTATGAGAGAAGCCAAGGTTGCCACTCTAGCCGCCAGAGCTATTATTGGCACCTTTGAAGAACGAGGCTCCTCGTATCCATCATATCGAAATTGAGACATCTTGTTGTGGTTTTTTCCTCTCAAATTTTGTGTATTTATTCGTGTACATTCTTGTGCAAGTGCCAATTCCTCTATATATATATATATGCAGCTTCAGATATCACCCTAGTAAGTACTAGGCAACATCCCAAGTAAGCTGTGACTAAGGGTCGTTTGATAAAACTGGCGAGGGAAATGTATTTGGTCCCAAAATTTCACTTTAGCCAATTTGGTCCTGACTTTTACATGCAATTGGTCCTTAAAGTGAATTGTCCCCGCCACAATGGGACCTATTAGAAATGCCACCCCAAAGCGTATTATTCTTCAATTTGGATGAACGGTCCAGGCATTTCTGTGAAGTTCAGAGTTTCTCACGCATTCAGCATTAATAGATAAACAGAACAAATAAAACTAAATGGTGGAAGGGAGGTGCGGGGAGAGAGAAGTTAGAAATTAGGGCTCATGCTCACCATCCCCAAGCGCCTCGTGAAAAATCTGCAAATTTAGCCTTTGAAATGCGCAGCAGTATGAGGAATCTTGATGAGGGATCGTCAAGCTCAACTCCAAATCAAGAATGGAGGACTAAATCACATGAAGCTTCACGGTGAGGATTTAGCGAAGGAGATGGAATATTATAATGGAGATGCGATTTTGAAATGCAACCGCCAAGAAGAATGCAGAATAATATACTTCATGGACACTATCAATCCATCAAGAAGATTTCATGGGTGTAGAAATTATGGGGTAATGGGTAAATTTTGAATGGTTATTTTTGTATTTTGTCTTGAAATAGTGGATTTTCATTTTGTGGAATAATTGTTGTTGGAACACACTGCTGGCTTGTGATTACTTCATGTGGTATGATCCTCCACTAGAAAATTTGAAGAACATTATGGCAAAATTGATGGGGATGTCAGAAAAGGCGGAGAATAGGGAGTTGAAATTAGAAATTGGAAAGCTGAAAACAAAGGGTAGGATGTTGCGGCATTGGTAGGCGTTGCATTTTATCTATGATGTTTCTTAGCATTTCAAACGTAAAAAAGCTTCTGTTTGGACCTGAAAATGCTACATATTGAAGTTAGAAGAGTACTGTTTTGGACACTGAAAATCACGATGCTGGTTAGGTAAAAGCTGGAAACAAGTAGTCGTTTGCAGCCTTATGGATGTTTAGTAGATGTAGCTTGTCTCGGCTGACAAATGTTTATTACATGTTTAGGTAGCTTTTGATATATCTAGATTTGATGAATTATAGTCATGGGACAGTGATTGTAAACAAATAGACAGTCCATATTATGGAAAGTTTGTGTTGTTAGTTGTGGTAATAAATGGTGATTTAGTTCATGTATATTGAACTTCAATTACCTTCCTTTATGGTTAAAGAAATTTTCGAATAGAGTTTCAACTTATATGATAATCCAAACCAACAAAGATGCATAAAACCTGTTCATGGAGAAAATATACACATTGGCATTTCATGCGTAAACTAGTAAACTAGGATTCCAAGAATTCACCAATACCTCAAAGAGGTGGCTTGCTGATGCTATCAGCCATTGACAAAACAATTGCAATACAATACAATAGCCTAAAAATGTCAATCCAACAAAAGTATTGTCCATCCAAAAAAAATCAGCTACATAATCATCCATTTAAAAGAATTGCAATACAAAATAGTAGCCTAAGCGTGCTATAATGCATTTTCACTTTGCCAAAAGTACTTGTCCATCCAACAAAAAATCAGCTACATAATCATCCATTGCTGAAAAAGTTTTAGTTAGAGTTAATCCCACTCGATAGCGGTAGCTTAGCATAATTAGTCATTAATCTGATGGTTGAGCTCAATCTCTTCATCATCCGCTCATCAATGAGCCTATGAGCCTACAATGGCATGCATGTATTTAATAAATATTCTTATGAAGGAATAATTGACCAAATCAAGCTATCCAGCATGCCTCTATGAACTCACTTTTTGTTTTATCCGTTTCTTTCGAACTGGTTCAGCATACGGCCCATATGCATCCATTGCTGCCTTTCTCCTTCTCCATGATTGTGCTTGGTGAGTGGGACATGTTTTTCTATTATGAAGCTCGACAAATGGGGCGTTTTCCTCTTCTTGCCAGGAAGTTGCTGAGAGGTGTTATGTCAATGATCTCGCGACTTGTAATTCTTCAGACATTTGCACTTAGCAACTGTAAAAGGAAAAAAAATTAAATTACTATACAGGGGTAGGAAAAATAAGGAAAACAAGAATTAATAGCATTACAAAGAGGCAGAAAAAACAAAGAATATGTTCGTATAATGAATTGCAGCATAACCATCTTGTGTGGGGTGACTTTTATCTACAATGTCACTTGCATGATGCACTTCAATTGGCTCAATAACATCCTCTTCAATTGGCTCCTCTACAAAAAAAAAATGAATAAATAAATAAATAAAAATAGAAAAAACTGAAGAAGTTAAAATGGATAAAGTGTAGTTGAAATATATAGATATATAGTAAACAGTAGACACCATTTTGCTTTGCCTCTCCAGCACTTTGATCATTAGCGGTAGATTTTGAACATGATCTTTTATTGTGCCCATACACCACATTCTGCACTTATTAGAGTTGAAAGAAGGTCCTGCTATGACCAAATAAGCTTTCGAGTGGTATGATCAATTGGCATTTTCGGATGCTGTGACCTTTCTCATGACATTTTGAGCAACTTAGTGTACTCCGTCCTACTCTAGATAGTCTGGTCACTCCCTTTGAGTTCGGTCTAGGCTCGTTAGGTTCCCTTCTCCTCGCTTTCTTGGTCTACAGGAAGCCTTAGTTCTTAGGAGGCAAGTGGTCTCTTGTCCACAGATTTCCAAGCATTTGGTCCCTTATGTGGACCTATGAGTTCATACGCGCATCAAGAAATGCCTCTCTAGAATAACATCTATGCACATATTTCTCAGGATTATCTCCTGTCAAAGAAATACAGCACACAGCATGGCAACATGGCAATCCAGTTAACTCCCACCTCCTACAAGTGCAAATGTTATTGTCAAGGTCCACCACATATGTTCCACCATGAATATGCTTTACTTCAAATCTTTTTTCATCAGAGAATGTTGCAATGTTTCGTGCAGCCTCAGTCTTGGCCTTTTCAAGTTTTTTCTGGATTTTTGGACAAATTGCATCAGACCTTTTTTTCATCCATTCTCGCTTTGTCCGCAGTCTCTCCATTAGATAGATCCTTATGTTCTCCAAAAACCAAGATTGGCTTTTTCTCTAGCTCGAGAATGACATTGAGCTCTCGCACAAGTTGTTCAACAAAATGTCACACTTAGGTGCTATCCTAAAGTGTGATCTTGACCAGTGACTTGGATGAGTATTGTCCACAAGCCACTTGTGTGCATGTTCATCATAGTTTTGCAGAGCTTCCATCTCTGTTTCAAACATCCTAAGGTATGAAGCTCGTGCACAAGCCCAAAATCTGTCCTTAATTGTCTCACCAGGATGCAATCTCTTCATGTTGTTGTGAAGGTGGCGCACACAATGTCTATGTTCAACACCTGGAATCACCTCTTGAATGGCTGATCCAAGCCCCTTTCACCCATCACAATGATTAAAAAAGAAAGTATTAGTTTTATCATGCATAATAAGGATGTAAGCAAGCTACCAGAAATTACAAAAAGGACTTCTAAACTTATCAATTACCTTTTGTCTATCACTAATAAATGTCCAGCTCTTTTGCTCATAGATATCAAGATCGTATTTCAAGAATTCAATGAACCATTTCCATGAATTCTTATTTTCCACCTCAACAACAGCATATGCTACTGGATATAGACAGTCATTTGCATCAATTCCACTGCAGTTAGAAGCAATCCCGGATGAGGACCTTTCAAATGGCATCCATCTACTCCAATCACACCTCGCAACCAGCTTTGAAACCTCTCTTCAATGCTTCAAAACAAATATAAATTCTTTGAAACCTTTCCTTACCACTAATTTCGTCGACAGATGTCTCCATATGGACTGTTGACCCTGGATTACAATGCAGCAACTCTCCACAATAGTCCCACATTCTTGAGTACTGCTGCTTGTAACTGCCATGTATTAAGACTTTTGCCTTCATGAAAGTCTTGTACACCTGGTCCTTTGTTATGTTCACATTAAGCTCCAAATGCACCTTATCCTTGAATTCAGCAACTGTTATTTTCCTATTAAGTCTCAAGAAATCCATATAGTGTCTAGACAAGAATCCTGAGGTGGCCCGTTTGTGGTAAAAAGTCCTCCCACATTGATGTGGTGGTCCCATAGACCTAATAACAAATGCCTCACTACCTCCTCTCTGCCAAAGATAAACAAACCAACCACATGTCTCCAACTTGCATTTTGCCTCATCCTCTTGTTATCATTTTTTGCCCAATAGAACTCTTTTCCCCATTTTGTTGAATAGAAGTCAACAGCTAATTTGAAGATATTCTTATCATCAAATAACAGCCCAACATACAAATTTGGGTTTTCCATGTCTTGTTCGGTTTGAACCTCACATATCTTGGTTTCTTCTTCTTAAGCCTCAAATTTGCTCTTCATCGGATGAGTCACTTCTCTGCATGACTCTTAGGTTCATGGATGCAGATTCTTCATTCATCTGGAATATGGTCACCTCCATATATGTTAAACTCAGCCTCACTAGTTTTGTTGGAAGCACCACTTTGTTGCCTCGGTGCTTTTTTCCTTGATGCTTGACTCTTGTCATTTGAAGGGCCAATTTCAGTCCTTGGACCAGATTTTGCTTCTTCCCTCAGATAATAGTTTCAAGCTTTTTCAAATCAGCAACAATAGAATTCTTGAAAATCAAAGCATCTTCATCTTTACTAAAGTCATAATCACTATCATTCAAACTTTCTTCCCTAAGATTGGATTACCTATCATACTCATCAATGATAACATCGCTGCTCAATAGCTTCAATTAGTATCATCAAATGTTGTTGCGTCATCAAAAGCAATATCAACATAAAATGTACTACCCTTTGCAACATCAGCCTCTGGAATATCAGTATTTAAGCATTTTTTACTGCCATCCACAAATCGGATATGAAAGTCCTCTATTACATACGATTAACTCGAAATTGCAAGCCTATATAGTTCTGCAACATCCTCTTCACTATCTATTTGGCGAAATTTGAGAACACCATCTTCACACGGAACTCTATACATTATTTTAGGATTTTTCGTGTGCAGAAAGCACATAAAGTAAAGAGTTGATTTTTCACTTTGTTTCCAATCCACGCCTTCAAGTCTTCCACACTGAACATATTTTTTTTTCCTGGTGGTTCAAAATATACCCCACCATGATAAATATTCAATGTAAAGCAACAAATTTTGTCCTGTTATATTTTTTTTTTAGGCAGTAGCAAAGAAAAAAAAAACTAATTAATAATCATTCTGTCATACTATTTTGACAAGCATGAAAATGACACCATGCTGCAATTTCTAATGCAAAGGACCACATGTCCTTAATCACCATTAAAGTATGGGGACCAGGGACCAAAACCCTTTATAAACCCACTATGTCGACATTTAAGCACTTTAAAATCAGTTTCCATTCTTTTATTTCAGCACCCAATAGCTACGTTAAACATCAAGCCATATATATACATTTGCGAGAATCAACTACAAACAAAAGAGATCATAGTTCTGTGAACTTACCCGAACCACTTGCTTCATTTTCCTTTTTGTTTGATTTCTCCTCATGTTTTTCTCAAGGTTAGTTGCTGGTCCATCACCAAAGATCCCACGTTTGATCCGTTCTTCGTCGTTTCAATCAAAATGATTTTACATCACTAGATTGTGCCCTAATTTCACTTTCATCTTTATCGCTTCATTCTAATTAGTTTAATCGCGTAAGGATTGCGGCTTTTACGCCGATAATGTGTTTCAATGCGTTGAATCGAACTCTCTCGAACTTCCGAAATGCCCTGCACGCCGCTTTTCATCCAATGAAGAATAATACGTTTGGGGTGGCACGGCCTAATAGGTCCTTAATTGGCAGGACAATCTTACTTTAAGGACCAATTGCATGTAAAAAAACATTGAGGGACCAAATTGGCTAAAGTGAAATTTTTTGGGGACTAAATTGGCGATTTTCCCTAAAACTGAAGTCTAATATCTGAAGTCTGAACTTTGAATTCATTAAGTGATTGAATTGTTAAGTACTAAATCTAATACATTTGAATGTACACTCAATGATAAGTGAATAGTTTATCACATATTTTTGAGAGCAAGTTTTGCTTAGAAAATTCGGTGCCACTTAATTCATTCAGATGTTCTATTTTTGATTATCAAACAGTTTGAATGTGTTAAGATCTGAATCCATTACGTTTAAGTGCTGAATTGTGTTATCAAACGGGGCCTAAGTCCAGTAATATGGCTTTGAAGAAATATTGCCGCGTGTTTCTGGAATGTACCATTTCTTTCTTGAATGCGTCTTGTCCAATTATTATGATGGTGAATTGTTCATAAGGAGTGATGAATTAGCTATATATATATATATTAGGAGTGATTATCTGCTGTGAGATTATAAAGCAACACCAAATATCCATTTCCCCCAAGGAGACGATTAGAATAACATCTCAGGCATTAAAGTGATGGAAAATGAAATCAGCTTCCAATCATCAAAAGTCCAACTTGCCAAAGCATGGGCGACTTGGATGGGTCCTCGACAGATACGTTTAAGAGAAAAATGAACCACTCAAAACTTCAACTTAGCAAAGATATGTTTAGAGAAAAGTAAGCCACGAGTAGACAAGGAGTTAGTTAAATATTATGTAAATGTTGTAATAATGATACGTGCCAATTGGTATTTCTCTCCAAATTAAGTCAAGTCGCCTCTTGTACGAAATGCATTGTGTATTTTAGAATAATGCAGTTTCATTGTTGTTGGCCCAATATACCCAAGAAAAACCGCAAAAATCAATTGTTATTTCTCTTTTAAAAAAAGTCTAGTTTTCTGACCTTTTCCTTTTCCTTTGTCCTTCTCTTGTCATTGGTGAGTTTGGTTTCCCTTGTGCAACCATCTCCCAAGGAAGCAAAAAAGTGAAAAACTGAGGACGGAACATAAGGCCAGTTATAACCAACTTTAGGAGAAGTTGCAGTAAAATTATTCAACTTGTAGAGCCAAATAATACAACTGAAAGTCAAGAATGAATGTCATAAATCAAGTAATGAATATTCAAAAAAGGACAATTTTGGTTTGAAATAATGATAAATTGTTTATGTGGCGAGTGTTGATTGGCTTGCTACGTTAAATTCAAGCACTATGGTAAAACTCCAAAATAGTTTACCCACTCCTATCATTTATTTAATTTCTGATTGCCATTCACTGTGCCTATGCTGCAGTCATAGAGGATGGAAAACAATTCTTCATTCTTTGTTTTTTTTTTTTTGTCCCTTTTAATTCCCAAATAAACCAAGTAGCCACTACCAATTTCTCCTTCAATATCCACCATCCTAAACCAAGTAGCCACTACCGATTTCTCCTTCAACATCCACCATACTAAAATTTGAGTGAGAATGGCAGAGAGAGTGCAGTGATTATTCACTTATTCAATCCAAAGAATCCTCCTGAATCCAAAGAACGGAATGCCTGAAGATTTTTTTTTTTTTTTGGGGTTCTCCATCCAGCGCTCACAGAACAGTAATTCTGCTTGGAGCTTAACTATTACTACTTTGTACTTCAGTTGATTAACTTATTTGACATGGACTTCTTTCCAAACTAGTTTCTGTTCTTCTTTCTATACGGCTGAAGTACAAGCTAAAAAAAGAAAATTGGCTTTAGAGAAAAACTGATTTGCGGATTTCAAGACCAAAGATATGCTATACTTTCTAGATTATATCCATGTACTGATTGGCAGGCTCCTATGATCCCACAATTGCTTCTTCGAGTCCAAAAGCAGCAGCTACAAATTCACCAGTGCCAGCCACTTTCACAGCAGTGAGTGCCAATAACTCATAGGTCATGTTTACAAGGATTTTCTATTTGAGAAAAAGAATGGTCTTTCCATTGACTAAATAGTAGTCTCAACTTTTACTTGCTCTTTATTTTGTTGACAAAATTTTTGTTTCATCCTTCAGGATCACGCTGATCAAATTTTGCAGAGAAGTTCTAATATAAATATTCCATCTCTGAGATCTAAGATCGCTAGTGAGTCGGCTAATTCAAAACTATGGAAATTGAGAGAAAGAAGGAAACTATCTGAGTTTCGTGCCTTGAGACTGCCTTATAGCGTACCACCAGTGAAGGTAGGATATAATGAGATGGATGACTTTCCAACAATGGAAGTTTGCATTTTCTTATTGATATATGAACAATGAATTTAAGAACCCAGAAGCTTTCATATTGAGGCGTTGATGATTTGTTAAAACTCCAAGAGGAAGGTGACAGGAGCATCCCTTTCAAATTTCTTGTTACGTTGATCACTATTTACCTATATTTAGATCATCATCACTTGAAAATTATTGTATCAAACTGTTTATTCAAAATTCTTTTGGCAGACAATGAATCTATGTAATCTAAATATACTTCAAATGTTACATTCGCTCGTGTTGATACTTTAATATCATAGTAATATTATTTTTTTCCCAGAATTACAAAAAGCTAGTTGATAGGGAGATATTTATACGTGTTAATTGATGGTATTTGATCTTAATTTCTCCCATTTATTGTGCAAAGAATTGGATTACTACTTATATTTGAATTCTGTGGCATTTGCAGGCCTTTGGTGTGAAAATTGGTGTTTATTGGCAAATTTCCAGAAGACTTGTACTTCCAGGGCGTGCCTGTGCCTGAACAAGAGAAGCAGGGCTGAATTGGCAAGGTTGAGGCGAGTTCTTGGGCTTTGAGCTATTATTTTTGGAGATAAATTGGAAATCAAATGTGGGAAGGAAACGTCTTTAAAGGGAGTGACCAGCGAATTAGGAAGTAGAGTCTCATGCAAATTTGGAAACTCACGTGAAGCTTAAGGGAACTTTCCTTGTCACATGAGAAGTCTGAAGTCCATTGGAAAAGAGCGTATCTACTGACTTCCGAAGAGCAATTGGAGTTGAAGACTAATATATATAGGAATTGGTTACTGTCGGTGGAGAATGCGGAGCCTAGCCTTTGTTATTGTTTGCCTTTTATTTTCTTTGTGCGCCGCCAGTAGACAATCTTTAGCCTAGTTTTTTTGTAGTTATTCCTGAGGGGAGTTTTTGTTAATTTTTGGTCTATCTATTGCTTTCGTCTTTTTCCATTGCAAGTAGGAACGAATCTTTGAACCTTGAATCATAGTAATTTCTTTGCTTTTCATTGGTGTGCTGCCGCTTGGCTTAGTATTAGTCAGTACCTTCTCAAACAATTGAGTTTTACATGCTTTTCCCGTTTTTCCCGTTCCTTATCGTTTCTTGTTGTTCCGTAGCGTAGCATGTGTTATTAGTTTCAAGTTCGCCTGGTGGTGACACATAGCATCGGGGAAGTACTTTGCTTTATTTCTCAATTCAGTAGCTCTAAATCACCTTTGTGGTTTTGGATTTGGAGACAATTAACTTCCTTTTCGCATGGAATTAATTTGCATGGTTGCAATGTCAAGGCGTGGCTAATTCCTTTTCTAGTTGAGGAATAATCGAGGCTCGGGGCACCATAACTGTGAGATCGTTTTGATTATTAATTTTAGTTTATATGTTCATGGGTATTTAATTATTCTCTGTTTTCGATTAATTATTATTTGGGTTTATTGGATAATTAGGCCTGTTATTCAATTGTCTAAATAATATATAGTCAATTAGGGTGTTGGCGCGTCGCCTTTAAGCAACCTAATTAGTGACAAACGACGGCTTTCACCGCAAGTGGTCTAATTTGTATCGTGGGGATAATTAACCTAGCCTCAGTAAACCCGCATGTGTGTTTACCATCTAGAATTGGTCTTTCTAATTCCTAATCGGACGCATTAAATCCTATGAGCGTATCTAGGGTTGTCCAGCCTCACAAGAGGGTAGTCTATGAGCCGCCTCTACGGCTATTATAAAATTAAGGAAAGATTGGTGGTTGGGCGCGTCGCTTGACTACTATAACCAATTTATTCATGAACATGTGAAATATCTATTTGGATCTATGATCGGTTATGTGCACCGGTGCCAAGATTAATTCCTTGACTAGGTTGTTTTAATTAATTGTTTCTTGTGTTATTTGATTCTCGCATACTTGCTTAATTTAGAATTTCCGTTTTATTCCTTTTAATTAATTGCTATCTTTTCCAAAACCCCAAATTCTCTGGAAATAAATCACCCAAACGTGGATTCACCCTATTCACCATTATACTTGAATTTATATTCTTAGAGTAGGTATTTTATTTTTGAGGTTTGACACCCACCAAATTTTGGCCTCGGACCGGTGCTTGAATTATTTTCTCAAAAAAAAAAAATTTCTCCTTTATTTCTCCTCTATTTTTCTTACTAGTTGATGGCTACTAATTTTCAATTTTTTGGTGATAGATTGGACTTTGTTCCTAATTGGTTTGATGAGAGCTATTATATTAGTGATCCTTGTTCAGATAATCTGGCTTTTCCTATGCAACAATTGAGTGATGAACAGAAACCACAAGTCAACACTTGTAGAATTTGTCAGTTGGATCATCTGACTGACAGGTGCCCGCTACTTCAAGTTGACGTGGATGATCCAATTGGTGATGTTGGTGTATTCCAAAATCCATCTCCACCAAATTTTGATACTTATCAAACACTGATGTTTGATACGTATTCAAATGTGTATGGTCAAGAATGGTGGGATTACTCCAACTATAACTATGGAGTGAATCCAATATGTCAATCCTCATTCTCTAGTGGGGGGAGTTCCTTGGAAGATCTTGTTAAGAGCTTGGCAACAAGCATTGCTCAACTCCAACTTGAGACTGCTCAATTTCAACTAGAGACAATGACAAGCCTTCGTAAGTTGGAGAATCAAATGTGTCTACTGGCAGCTACTGTAAGCCAATTGGCGTCTCAAAATTTTGAAAAATTGCACTCAGAGACCATTGTCAATTCTGAACCAGATATGAGTGCAATTACCTTTAGAAGTGGTGACGAATGGCAAGAGATTCAAAAAGAAGAATCTAAGTTTGTGGTTGAAGAGAAAGCTGAGGAAGAAACAATGGGATCCCAACCTCTAGTCTCTCCAGTCAAAAAGTCCAATGAAAAAATCCCAACTGTGGTGACATCTCCTTCATCCCTAACTCCTATCTCTCATTCTATATTTTCTGTTGGTGGGATTGATTTTGTTATACCAGAAATTTTTGAGTTTCATGATAGAGATAAGTTAGGAGTTGCAAAAACTATTAGGTTGTTGATTGATTTTGATGAAGGAATGAGTAAAGGATTAAAATCATTACTTGCATGCTTGAAGCCATCCGCTAGTCAAAAGAAGAAAATAGCTCACGTGCTTAAATATTTCTCTATTTATGATAAATATCATGAGTATGAGAACGATGTAATGAAAAGAGCTATACGATTTTATCCTCCATAACCAAGCATGGAAATGTCTAGCCAAAGACATTAAAGAAAGGCGCTGCTTGGGAGGCAACCCAAGGATTTAATTTTTCGTTCTTCTTATTTTTAGGTTTTCCTTTATTAATAGTTTTTTTTCTTCTTCAGTTCTCTTTGAATATGTTGCAGTGGTAATGGGCAGAAGACATCGCCTTTCTGTGCTCCACTGAGAATCTCAAGGCAATGCAAAGAAATGATGATCGAAGACTTGCTTATCCGGCGTGCCACGCTTTCTAAGCGGATGTCGATGCTCAAGTCGGGTGAGAATCGAAGACTTTTTTGCAAAGGCGTGCCCATGCCTTTATAGACTCATCTCACATCGCAAGGAGCGATGGGCAGAAGACTCATGCTTCTAAAGCGTTTACTTTACAACGGATAGGGTGTATACTCAAAAAAAAAAATTCCTCTTTTATTCTAATTCTTTTTATCTTATTCCTTGTAGCATCTAGTGTCCGTACTCATTGCTTACTATGGCTCTTGAGTCTCTTGTGCTCCAAATTTCACTTATGATTGGACATCAACTCAAGCATTTTCATCCTTCAACCTCCTCCGGTGCTTAATTCTCTAATCAGGGAAGTCCTCTTATTTTCCTTTTACTCTTTATTTTCATCCATTGAGGACAATGTCTGATTTAGGTGTGGGGGAGGGGATATTTTCTCAGATATATATATTTTTTCAAAGATTTTTAAGTTTTTCACAACTTTTTGCAATTTCTTAAGATTTTGTTTTGTTGTGAAAGGCAAGAAAGATGCAAGTATGATTAGTGAAATTTTTGCTAGCATGAGTATTATATTTTTCTTGCAATTGATTCAATTGATGGATGTACAAGATTTGACAAATTTTTAACGATTGGTGAACTTTTGAGCCTAGTGAGCATTTCATTCATAAATTGCTCTAATTTCTTTCATTGAGTGATATCGCATATGGTTAGATTATTCTAGAACTTGCTTTGTTATGCATGTCGAGATCACATTGTTGAATTTGATGCATGAAAGTGATAAGGGCACTTAGGTTTACCCCTTTTGACTTTCTAAAGACCTGTCCCAATTATATTTTCCCCTAGTTGACCATGTTTGAGCCTAAGCCTTTTCATTGTTTAAAAACCCTTTGAATTACCCTAAATCCAATTTTTGTTTGTACCTTCTTGTTTGAACCCCATGTCAAAAGAATGCCTTAATTCCATTGTATGATGATTTCAATTAGTGGTGCAAGGGTATGGTTGAAGCTAGCAAGTGTGTTTATGTTTCAATATTAGTTATGTCTTGTTGAAAAAAAAAAGAAAAAAGGAAAAAAAAAAGAAAAAGAAGAAAACAAAGAAAACAAAGGAAAAAATAAAACAAAAGAAAACAAAAGAAGAAGGAAGAAAAAGAAAAAGAAAAGAGTTATGAAGTGTTATTTTAAATATGTGGTGTGTTGTGATAGTTGGGTCAAGCCTTGGTTGTGCTTGCACTTGCTAATTTTTGGAAAAATTTATAGTTATGCCTTGGAAAGATCATCTGGATGAAGAAAGGTATTTGAACTCATGCAATGGGTTGTTGGTATTTCCTTTGATGTGTTTAGCCTAAATTTTCCTTTTTATCCAACCCTTTACCTAAGCCCCATTACAACCCGCATCAAGACCCTTTGATTTTTGTATTGAATTCATTTTGAGTGGTAGAGATATGATATATTAGCAAGCCTATGGTAATATCTTTCCATGTTGGTGATTTGAGCGTATATGTCCCTTTAAACACTTTTGAGTGCTGAGCGATACACTAATATCTGTGTGAGAATTGAATCTTTTGCATCCTGATTTTGATGAAGTTGTTGAGAAGATTTGATACTCGTGTTAGTTTATTGTACTATGAAATACTTGTTCTCTTGATTGTGATAGTGAATGCTTGAGGACAAGCATTGTTTAGGTGTGGGGGAATTTGATAGGGAGATATTTATACGTGTTAATTGATGGTATTTGATCTTAATTTCTCCCATTTATTGTGCAAAGAATTGGATTACTACTTATATTTGAATTCTGTGGCATTTGCAGGCCTTTGGTGTGAAAATTGGTGTTTATTGGCAAATTTCCAGAAGACTTGTACTTCGTATGCACTGCTTGAACAAGAGGGCTGAATTGGCAAGGTTGAGGCGAGTTCTTGGGCTTTGAGCTATTATTTTGGAGATAAATTGGAAATCAAATGTGGGAAGGAACGTCTTTAAAGGGAGTGACCAGCGAATTAGGAAGTAGAGTCTCATGCAAATTTGGAAACTCCACGTGAAGCTTAAGGGAACTTTCCTTGTCACATGAGAAGTCCAAGTCCATTGGAAAAGAGCTGATCTGACTCCTCAAGAGCAATTGGAGTTGAAGACTAATATATATAGGAATTGGTTTGGTGGAGAATGCGAGCCTAGCCTTTGTTATTGTTTGCCTTTTATTTTCTTTGATGCCAAGAGACAATCTTTAGCCTAGTTTTTTGTAGTTATTCTGAGGAGTTTTGTTAATTTTTGGTCTATCTATTGCTTTTCTTTTCCATTGTAAAGTAGGAACAATCTTTGAACCTTGAATCATAGTAATTTCTTTGCTTTTCATTGGTGTGCTGCTATTTAGTATTAGTCAAGTACATCTTCTCAAACAATTGAGTTTTACATGCTTTTCCCGTTTTTCCTGCTCCTTATCGTTTTCTTGTTGTTCAGAAGGTAGCATGTGTTATTAGTTTCAAGTTGGTGGTGACACATAGCATCAGGAAGTACTTTGCTTTATTTCTCAATTCCAGTAGCTCTAAATCACCTTTGACGGTTTTGGATTGCGGAGACAATTAACTTCCTTTTCGCATGGAATTAATTTGCATGGTTGCAATGTCAAGGCGTGGCTAATTCCTTTTCTAGTTGAGGAATAATCGAGGCTCGGGGCACCATAACTGTGAGATCGTTTTGATTATTAATTTTAGTTTATATGTTCATGGGTATTTAATTATTCTCTGTTTTCGATTAATTATTATTTGGGTTTATTGGATAATTAGGCCTGTTATTCAATTGTCTAAATAATATATAGTCAATTAGGGTGTTGGCGCGTCGCCTTTAAGCAACCTAATTAGTGACAAACGAGACAGTTTCACCGCCTCGCAAGTGGTCTAATTTGTATCGTGGGGATAATTAACCTAGCCTCAGTAAACCCGCATGTGTGTTTACCATCTAGAATTGGGTCTTTCTAATTCCTAATGCGCATTAAATCCTGCATCTAGGGTTGTCCAGTTCACAAGAGGGTAGTCTATGAGCGTCTCTGGGCTATTATAAAATTAAGGAAAGATTGGTGGTTGGGCGCGTCGCTTGACTACTATAACCAATTTATTCATGAACATGTGAAATATCTATTTGGATCTATGATCGGTTATGTGCACCGGTGCCAAGATTAATTCCTTGACTAGGTTGTTTTAATTAATTGTTTCTTGTGTTATTTGATTCTCGCATACTTGCTTAATTTAGAATTTCCGTTTTTATTCCTTTTTAATTAATTGCTATCTTTTCCAAAACCCCCCAAATTCTCTGTAGGAAATAAATCACCCAGTCCCTGTGGATTCGACCCTACTCACCATTATACTTGAATTTATATTCTTAGAGTAGGTATTTTATTTTTGGAGGTTTGACACCCACCACTAGTTCCTGAGGCAAATAACGAAATCTAATAATCATGTTTTGAATTTTGCTAAAATATATTGAATAGGCTGACACATTCAATTTTTATGGCCATTAGGATCAATAAATAATACGGAATCAAATTGAAAGCTCCAGTGTAAGGCAAAGCTTGGCCAAAACTTCTTGCTTGGGTGAACAAAGCCTCTAAAGTTTCAATTGAGCCTTGCTTGTTATAGACCTGGAAAAAGTCAAGAAAAATGTTTCTCAGAAGACATAAATCAAACATGATTTACTAAGTTAAAAGCAACTAGTCATGAAATTGGCATCAAACTTGACAAGCTTACACACAAATCACTGCTAGTATTAAGAGAACAATATTCATTGAGTTCCAAGGGGAAACAAATTGAAAAAAAAAAAAATCCCTTGTCCATATTTAACAAAACTTTCCAAGTTACCATCCAAAAATTTCAAGTTCTTAATATTTATCAGCTAGCTATATCTCCTCAAGTAAATGAAAATAAAAGGAATATTATCTTACAAATGAATATAGTAAATTGTAGGTAGCTGAGAATTCATAAAATAGACTTACAAGTGACAACTAATAGTATAAATAAGGTGATCCAGGTCATGCTAATCATGTTGTAAAATCTTCTAAACTCCTAATAAGGACTTTGAGGTAGTAGATCCAACTGGGTCAGAGGAAACTAAACCACCTCTCGACCAGACTGATTCAAAAGCGAAATGGTATGCTTAAAACACCTCAGATGTAGAAGGGGAGATTAATCCCTTCCTTGACCGCTGGGCTGGGCTAGAACCCAGTGGTTTCTCATCATATTCCATTCATTGGTCCCGAATCCTTTTGGCCAAATCTTCTACAGATTGTTCTGCTCTTAAAAAATGGAAACATGCTTTGTTCCGCTCTTGGAAATCTGACCAATCTCCGCTCATTGTATCTTAATGCAATTAACGATGATTAGATCCTTGAACTGCAACATCCCATTTCTTGCAGCACTCGAGTTCTCGAGGAGCTACAGTTAAGAAGACGTTTAGAAAATGTACCACACTGGCTTCCCCTCTCTTCAAGGTTTAACCTCCATTTGCCTGTTTGGCAGTGGTTTGAGGGACGATCCACTGGAATACTTTCAAGATGTGCCCAATCTTGAGATAATGATGCTCCTCAAGGCTTATGAAGGAGAGGAATTGTGCTTCAAGGCTGGAGGATTTGGAAAGCTCAAGAAGCTAGAGCTCACAAGGCTTCAAAAACTGAAAATGGTGAGAGTGGAAAAGAATGCAATGCTTTGTCTTCAAGAACTAATGATGGTGGAATGCAAACTAGTAGATGAATTGCCTTGGGGCATCCAATATTTAAACAAGCTCCAATCTCTTCACTTGTGTATTCCCGGTGATCAGTTGATCATGAAGCTGCAGGATAAAGGAAGTGAGGAATGTCGAAAAACTGTTCAAATTCCTGCGACTATCTTCCAGGGAAACTGGTAAATGGTACATGGAACACACGTCTCCTGTAGAGAGAAAAAAAGGATATCTTTGTTTAGTTTTATGTACCTCTATTTTGCTTTGTTAGTTATATCATCTACCTCTAAATGAGATATTAACACTTTTAAATTTTTTAATTTGACCTTTTTGTTTGCTGTTCAACCAATTTAAATCTGATTCAAAGGTTTAATCATTTTTCATTTATTTTAATATTGAAAATTCGAATAGAACTGAAATGTTTATTTCAAATAATAAAAAATAGTGAAATCCGATTAAACCATTCAATTTTGATCGGTCCAACCAATTTTTAACTGAATTTGTCTGACTCAATTAAATTTCTAAGTTAATCAAGGAATTGAACAAAATATATATGATCGGTTCACAATTCGACCGGTCCGATCCGATTTTCAAAATATTGCGTCTAGGTATGGTTGAAGGGTAAACTTTCTACATCTTTTAAAAAAGAAATTCTTGCATTCCAGTCGCCGCCCCTTACTTATCAATCGCTTTTTGTCTCCAAAGTCAATCGTCCAGCTTCAATGCATCTGCATAAACATTTCCACTTGTCATAATCTGCTATTTCAAATACTTTTTGTTTCAAATTATTTTCCTCTCTCTTCTTCGCTTCGTCTTTGTTTTCACATTTGGTGACTACTATTTGTGATATAGACATGACGATCGATATTATCATTTTTCCTTTCTTTTCCCCATCTGCCTTTGATTAGTTTGTTCTTTCTTATGCCATCAAATATGATGTTGATGATTTAGCTGGAAAATTTATCGTTCAGGTTGAGCCCAGATCAAGTCTTTCAAACATCTTTCATCATTTCAGAAACCACTGACAATTAGGTTATCAATTTTCACCATTTTGAAAACCTCCTGAAATTTTTGACCACCAAACCCCCCACCCCAATTCCCAAAAAAATAAATTCTTGAAATTGAGTGCGAGAAGTAATGGCAGAGAGTGCTGTAGCTTTGCTGCTCAAAGAACTGTCAACCTTTCTCCTTCAGCAGAGTACTAATCTGGGTAGTGGACTAGAAAAAGATGTGCAATTCATCAAAGATGAGCTGGGAAGCATGAAGGCTTTCCTCAGAGATGCTGAAGCTAAAGAAGATGATGTCTCTGAGCTTCAAGAATGGCTTAGGCAATTACGAGAGGTTGCTTGCGATACAGAAGATGTTCTTGATGGATTTGTAATCAAGTTTGCTCGTCATCATGCTGAAGGGGTACTTGGCCGCATTAAACAGATATTTTGCTCAATCAAGAATGTAAGAGCCCGATACGAGATTTCTTCTCGGATAAAGAATATCAGATCTCGAGTAGAAGACATATCTGCAAGGCATCTGAGATACCAGTCCACATATAATACTGCCGGAAGGGGATCCAGCGCTTCTGATACTATGGAAGATGTAACGAGTTATGTGAGGGGGAACGCACTTTTAGTTGAAGAAGGTAAGCTCGTTGGAATCAATGAGCCCAAAAGGGAACTCATTTCACAAGTCCTTGCTGGTGATTCCCACCTGAAGGTGATTTCAGTGGTAGGTATGGGGGGGTTAGGCAAAACCACCTTGGTAAAAAGAGTCTATGAAGATCCAATTGTGAAGAGAAAGTTCCACTGCCATGCTTGGTTAACTATCTCTCAAACATTTCAGATGAAGGTCATCCTCAAGGACTTGATTCAACAGTTGCACAATGAAATCCATGAACCAGTCCCTCAACAAGTGGCGCACATGGAGGGTGATCAATTGAGAGCATTTGTCAAAGATTTTCTGCAAGAGAGAAGATATATCATTGTTCTTGATGATGTATGGAGCATGGATTCATGGGAAGCAATCAGACATGCTTTGCCTAATGGCGGCTATGGTAGTCGCATAATGCTGACAACAAGAATTTCTGACATAGCCATCGGCTCGTGCATAGAATCCTGTGACTACATGCACAAGATGAAGCCTTTGTCTGTTGAAGAGTCCTGGACTCTGTTTTGCAGTAAAACATTTGGGGATAATTGCTGTCCTCAACATCTAGAGGATGTTTCACGACGCATTCTTAGTAAATGCAAGGGCTTGCCACTTGCGATTGTAGCAATTGGTGGTCTTTTGGCTTTGAAGAACAGGAGCAAACTGGATGAGTGGGAGATGACTCTTCGAAGCCTTGGTGGTGAACTAGAAGGAATCGGCAAATTGGAAAAGGTAAAAAAGATCCTACTTCTCAGCTACAATGATTTACCTTTCTTTCTTAAGAGTTGTTTGCTGTATATAAGCATTTACCCTGAAGACCAGAAAATAGATCCGAAGTTGTTAATTGCCAGATGGACTGCGGAAGGACTTATACATGAAAAGAACGGAATGTCAACTCATGAAGTAGCCCAGGGGTATCTGAATGAACTTGTTAGTAGAAGCTTAATCCAGGTGACAGAATTCTACCGTGATGGAAATATAAGATATTGTCATGTCCATGACATTCTGCGTGAAATCATTCTGAGAAAATCAAGAGAACAAAACTTTGTAGATGTAGTATCATCATCCACAAGAAATTGCGCAAGATTGCCAGACAAACTCAGACGCTTAGCAATTCATGGATACATTGAGAACCACCAAGAATGCAAACACTTTAAGCATCTTCGATCTTTGATAGTCTTTGGATACGCAGATCCCCTGTTCAACTCCTCATTGTCTAAGATCTTAAGTGGTGGTCCAAAGATGCTAAAGGTTCTGCATTTAGAAGGAGCAAAATTGACGAATATCCCAAAGGAAGTTTTCCAACTATTCCATCTCAACTATCTAAATCTTAGGGACACAGAAGTTCAGATTATTCCGCCATGCATTGGGAAGCTTCACAACCTGGAATACTTGAACTTGATTGGGACCAAAGTGAGGGAGCTGCCCGTTGGCATTCTACAGCTCAGAAAACTTAGCATTCTCCTGGTATATCACATAGGCAACTATTTTGACGATTTTGCTTTATGTGGCGTTAAACCTCCTCGTCAAATTGGAAATTTACTCTCCTTGGTGATTTTGCATTCAATAGATGCAGACCATGACCAAACAGTAGTAATGGAAATAGGAAAGCTCACTGAATTAAGGAAGTTAGGCATTTCGAAGCTGAGAAAAATTGACGGGGTGAAACTTTGTTCCTCTCTGGGGAAGCTGACTAATCTCAAACAATTGTGCGTTAATTCAATGGAAGAAGATGATGCTCTTGATTTGCTGCATCCCATCTCTCCAACTCCTCGAGCTCTTGAAGTGCTGGAATTGGGTGGCCGGTTAGAGATGATTCCACCATGGGTGGCTTCGCTTCAAAACCTGACCACAATACAATTGTTTGGCAGTAGGTTGAGGCATGACCTTCTAGAGTCCCTTCAAAGTTTGCCGAATCTGGTAGATGTCTCACTCAATAACGCATATGAAGGAGAGGGACTATATTTCATGGCAGGAGGATTTCAGAAACTCAAGAGACTAGAGCTCACTAGATTGCAGAAACTAAAGCACGTGAGAGTGGGCGATCATGCAATGCCTTGCCTCCATAAACTAGTCATGGCAGAGTGTACATTAGTGGATGAACTACCATGGGGAATCCAAAACTTAAACGAGCTCAAATTTCTTGGGCTTGCTGATATGAGCAATGAGTTGATAATGAAGCTGCAGGATAAAGGAAGTGAAGAATATCAAAAAGTTGCTCACTTGGCAGAAGTTGTTATTCAAAACTGGATAGGTGGCAAATTGTGGAAGCGTTTCCTATAAAGAGAGGAAGAGATGACTTTGTAGAGAGTTTCTTGTTGACTTAAGGTTGCTTTTAAGCCTTCAGTCACACAAGTTTCTCTGACTCATTGTTTGTAACTGAATGTAAAGACCTTGCATATTGATTTATATTACTTTTTGTTTCATTTTATGTGGAAAGGGAAAAGGGAGTAAATTCTGACCAAAGATACTGGAATTCCAAGTTGACAGACTTCCCCATCCAAAGTAGAAAATAGCATAACCAATTCTTGACGATCATTAGGACAGAATAAAAGTAATTTCAAGGTAGTATATATGACGCTTAAGGCAATAGTCCTATGAGTACAGAAGAAGAATGAAAAGATGAGGATATGAAGGCTCAGTGCCGATAGAAATTAGAATCAAATTTCACCATAGATGGGAGTTTAAATGAGCTATATCATTGAGGTTCCTGTATACATCAATATCTATCGTATGTATTCCTCTAAGCTTCACGCTGTATGCATGATACAATCCAAAAAATATTGCTAGCTATCAGGTATGCTCAAGTTGGTGCTAATTTTCCTTTGCAGGTAACATAATCCCAGTGACTCGCTTTTGCGCCTATCATGCAGACCACATATTTTCTTATGAATGCTGGTTGAAAAGCCACTATTGCCGCGGTCTGATCCTTCAAGTATTGGTTTGACATTTCTCATACATATGCACATAGATTTTGTCGAAGCTGGCTGAGGACTCAGCCAATTCTGTGCAGTTAGCACAACCAAAGGCGTGGCTTTGCTTCTACACCTTGGGGACTCTGCAGGGGATTATAGTTGCCTGGCTCCTACAGCCTCTAATCGAATTGATTGAGTGGATCATAACTCTTCAAAACTTTAACCAAACTCAGTTAAGATCCATTAACATAAGATTTTTGAGATTACGTTTCCAATCAGAGTTGCTGCATAAAGCAAATGACAAACAGTTTAGATCTTCCACCACCTTTAAGATTTGGGAAGTGTCAAGTGGTGCATATATTAAACGAGTGACTCTGCTTGAAGTTTATTGTGAATTTAGGTAAGATATCAAGGAGACAAAAAGGGTCCCATAAGTGATGATTTAGTGTTTCAGCTTAAGTTTCATGAGAAATATGGGGTAACAACTCAATTTGGACAAGGGGAATTGGCCAAACAAATGCCTAGAACCAACATTATTAGTACGGTTCAAGACAACATATATGCCTCAGGAAAGCAGACAATGAACAGCCTTGAAAAACACCAGCAAGTGGGATTGGTTTGTGGGTTGAGGATCTTGTGGGGAAGGGTGGCCTCCGGCGCAAATTGTTTTGCGGGCAGCAATGACTCTTGGTGGTTACTGTAAATCGGCATATCTTCCTCATTGGATTTTTTTTGCTTCCGTTTTCCTTTTTTTCTTGTTTGTTCTTGGCTAGGGAAAAAGGCAAAAATTATTTATAACCGCACTGGTTATGACTTATGACAACCAGAGTTTTCTATCGACTCTTGAATACTTCTTTTGGAAAATAGTTACTTGAGGGATGGGGCACTTGTTGAATTTCTTGCTTCACCAAATGAATATTTTTGTCCAAATGAATATTTTTGCCCTTCAATTTTAAAATTGTAACTTTATATTTCTTATAAAATCAAGTGATAAATTTTGGTACCAACCTGGATTTTCGATCAAATTTATACCCTAAATCCATCAAATGTATGTGGTCATTTTTTAGGGGTAAAAAAGTTAGACCTCTAGTAGTTAAACAAATGATATGATCTATATCCATTTTTCTCCTTATAAAGTAAAATTTGACTCAATTTATATCTATTTTGTGACTAAAAAAGTAGGATTTGACTGTTTTGTACATATAAATGGCTGGTGTGTATCATATAGAGATTTTAGACTAAAAATAGTCAAAAACTTAGATTAAGATTAAATTTTGCTAATTTAGATTTGTAAGGGACGTAAGGTTAACATTTTAAAATTGAATGATAAAAAAAATTTATTTAACAAAATGTAAGAGACATTTCGAACAAATTTCCATGAATTTGTTTTTGTACACTACATCTTATACTAGTTACAATAACTTACCCGTACATACACTAAATCTTTAAGAACTACAATAGCTGGTCACTATTACACTAAAAAAATAACTGCACCTCACAGAATCCAACAAATATTACCATAATCACATCTTATTAGGTTGGAGTTAAAATTCTAAACTTGCATTCATCTTGCAAGATTATCTAGTAAAAACACAACTAATGCATGTTGACAATCAATCCAAATACAATCACAAAATAGCAAATTAACAATTCAAATAGAGTTGCAGTTTATGCATTCCAATTAGCAAAGCTAGTTTTAAAAATTAGATTTTTGTAATGGGTTTCCACTAGGCACTTGCGATAATTACAAACAATTATTACCCTATTTTATATTTATAAATTTTATCTAATTAACGTTATTTTTTCTAACTGGAAATCATGAGATGATATGCTTCAGGTGTTAGATAATTTTTTTAAAGCGTAAGATTAATTAGGAAAAATTATATAAATGTAAGAGAAGATAGTAATTATATGCATATGTGTGTGTGTATATATATTCATAAGGTTAAATAAAATTTAGGTGTATTAGAATGGACATTCATTAGAAAACCCCAAATCTAAAACTTCTTTTCTAAAACAGAAATCTATACAACCGAACTCAAATCAAGCCACATCAACTTCGACCAATGTGGAAGTACTTCCACACTGGACTCTAGAGTTTGCTAAGGCTCCCTGTCCTCACACTTGTGACGGAGAATTTTACCGAACCAACAACCAAACAGACCAACGACACCTATCACATGATATCATCGTTTGCATTTGCTACCTTAGCCAATCGACTCCATTTTTGATTCTATTCTTTAATGATATCTCTCAACCGCCCTTGTCTTATTTAATCGCAGCTTTTTCTTCAGCTGTTTGACTTCGCAATGTATCTTTAAAAATTCCAAAACGCATTCTCCTAAATTCACCACTTTCATACACCGCTGTTATTACATGAGGACAGCCAGAATCCAACCAAAACCCATCAACCCAAGTTACCTCAGCTCTACATTTCACGTCATATCCACTCTCTTTCTATCTCTTTGGAGGTATATTTTAGAGACAGGAAGATTGGAGTGGAATCAGATTCTGTATTAGGACAAGACCTAACCAACATCAAAGAATAGAACCCTCTTTTAGTCTTCAGCTCAGCTGCAGTTCAGGAAGCAGAGTCAAAAGGCACCACGTAAAATGGTGGGAATTTTCTCAAGATTTTCTGTCAGTAAAGTTGGCCATCGTCGTTCTCAGAGTGCCCTTGTGAGCATTTTCTTTCTTTATTTCTCTTTTCCTAGTTTCAGTTACTCATTTCGTCTAGGCATGTATATAATCAACCTTCTGTAGGAGTTCAATTACTTGATAGTTTCTTTTTTCTGTGTTTTGTTCTTTTTTTGTTGATCCGGGCTTAAAACTTAAAAGGGTTGTTTCTGTATCTCCTGTCGTTAGGTGGATGTGAAAATGAAATAACTTGATTGTGTCTGTTTTATTTTGTTTTTATTTTTTGAACTTTGATTCTTGGGCACTACCTTCATTTTTTTTTTTTTTTTTTGGGTTTTCTAAGATTAGTTTGACTTAAAGTTGGACTGCACAGTTTTTTACCTCTCTCTTTGTGCAATTAGAATTTGATATCTTTTTCTGGAGAAATTGATTAATTAATTGCATATGTTGTCGCACATCTTACACTTATGAGACATTTGCTGGTCTAGTTGTAGACTCATGGCTGAGCTGAATGGTTTTATAACTGAAAAGGATGAACTTTGTTTTGAATTTGCATAATGCAAGAAGGGGGATGATCAATCTGAGGCTCAGATGCCCTATTAAGCAACTTGCAAGCTAACTTTTCCTGACATAGTTGATATTGTTGGTAAATTTCTGATGTTCTTGGTCCAGCTAGAGTGGGGAAAGGAATGCTTGGAATTTTTCAACCATGTGATGCTTGCTTTTAGCTTAGTTTGAATATTTTGTTGCGCTTTGTGAAGTTGATCGTCTGAAATTACTCCGTTAGTGGAGTACTCCAACAGTGCGTTTAGCTTAGTTCAATGAAGTCTATGCTGCAGCTGCACATTTCATGTTTCTCTTTTGGTTTGACTGTTTATCGCATAATTAATAGACGATATACATGAAATGAGAGATTTGGAAGACCTGCCTCTAGCATTTTGATGTTTTTATGTCTTTGTTCTGAGTAGTGGTTTTGTGTGCTAAGATCTCTTGGTTTCTACAGGACGAGAGGGATGTATTGCCTCCTAATCTAGAGGGAACAGGTGCAGTTAGCCTTGCAGGGCCAAGCTCTGCTACCACCCATGGGATTGAAATTGCTGCTGAATTTAAGCCAGTAGAACATCCGATTGAACCTCTTGACAATGATCGACCAATTCAATGTCCCTTGCCAGAGCCTTCAATTCTTAATGTAAGCATGATAATTTTGTGTTTCTTGCACTTGTGCTTAAGATTTTTTTTGCCCCCCTTTTGGAGGAGTTAGTTGCATACCTACCAAGCATTATCACTTCTGACTCCTGGTGCAATAAAAGAAGCCTGTCCTTCAGTGCAGATGAACCACATTCAAATACACTTTTTGGCAGTCTGTTTCATCACTATACATGTCATGGATCCTCTTTTATGGTATGTACAGATTAGGTATGGTGCCAGCTTGGATCACTACCTCTGTGGTTATAAGTAAATCTGTGTGAATTGACGTTTTCATTTGTCTTTTGGAATTTATGGCATTCAGATTGTGACTGCCAAGTGATATTTCCCGCTTCAACTCTTATGTTTTTGCAGCTTGAGGACATCTTATGTTTAATTTCTTCAAAGTTACATCTTGATTGTACCCTAAGAGTCAATCTTCACCGTTCATACCTTGAAAAGTAAAATTGGGCCATAGGGTTCTCATGTTCATTTTGCAGCAGAACGTCTAGCATGTTAGTTATAAAAATATAAATCTCCAGCAGATTAAATCCGAAAGGAGGAAGGTTGACCTTTCTTGAGGGTTTTTATTATCTGTCACTGTGTCAGGTTGGTTTCTTAACATAAATTAATTCTTCACTAACTGTCTTGTACCATTTAATCACGAGCACCTTTGAATCTCTATATTGTTTGAGGTTGATTATCAGAAACCAATTAATTTATGAAAACAAAAAAAAAGTTTCACGTGACAGATATGAAAACCTCAAGAAAGGTCAACTTTTTTCCTTTGTAATTTAATCTGCTGGAGATCTATTTGTTTAAATAAGTAAGGATAAAAGTTTCCCTTTCTTGAGGTTTTTCATTATCTGTCACAGTTTCACTTTCGTACACAACCTAATTCTTTTCCAGCTGTCTTCATGCCATTTAATGACAATGACCTTCACGTCTTTATATTGTTAAAAGGTGATTAGAAGAAAAGGAAAAGCTTTTTATGGTGTTAGGAGCCTTTAATAGTGTTTCATAGACTAACAGCGGAGATTTCACCAATGGTTTTCAAAGGTTTATGATTAGGCATTATGGAAAAGCTTTTGAATTGTTTGCCGGTTTCAGTGCTAAAAAGAATACAAGAGTTCTGTTTTATTAATTACCTGATCTTTGGTGGTCTCAGATATATTTTTAAATGCTTTTTGTCTGCTTGCCTTAATCACTGCTTTGATAGTTAAAATTTTTCTCCTAGTGGAGTAGCAGAAAATGAAAAGGTCTAATCCTGTCAGCTGCAGATCAATTTGGTAGTAGTGGTCTTCCTTTAGAAGATAGGCAATAATAGCTTAAGTACCATACAACAATATGAACTTCATGGTGGGTCTGCAAGCTTTTAAGTCCTGGTACTCACAGAGCGTAAAACTAGGGATTTTGACATTTTTTTAAGCTTTTAAAGGATGTAAGTACTGTATATCAGTTTTGGGAACTTTGCTTAGACTCACTTCTCGTTGCATTAAGACTTTATACATGCAGTCAAACATCGATATTCCATCTGTGTTAAATATGTGATTGGCTCTTTAAACCTGATGCAGTAGGATCTTATAAGTTGGTCAGATATCAAACTATTAGATATTTGATTACTCTTGCAGTCAGGAGCTATGAAGTGGTGTACATGGTAATATGCCAGAATGTCAAGTATGATCTAATACAAATTATATTCTTATGTGGAGTCAAATAAGTATCCAAAGAAATATAATTATGATAAGAAGATAGGCATTATTATATAGTCCATTTCCTCACATTTTAGACATGTTAGAAAATGTGGTGCACACTATGCATGAACCACAGCATGTTACATTAGAGTTTCTGTGTTACCTTCCGAATAACTTCCTATAATCCTCGACTTTGTTCATTCGCTTGTTTAAATTACTTAATCTTTTGTCCGTCCATATGCATTAGATGAAAAGTTCCAATCATGCTAATGAACTTGTAATGCTTCTAGGCATTGAATAAACTGTCCAACATTTTTCCTTCTCTACACCGAACTTGGCAATTATTTGGATGAAGCAAGACAAAAAGAGATTCATATGAATATTTCTTCACCTGTTTGTTACAAACAGCTGTGCAGCGGGCCATGTTGCCACCTCCCTTTTTCTTTTACTTTTATTCTTGGTTCTTTTTCTAGAAAGGGGTTGCACTAGTGCAGAGGAGTGAGAGGCTGACTGGGAGGGATGATGTGTATGGGAATTTTCGCTAGGAAACCTGTAACTAGGAAAAGCAACTGAATGAAATGCAAAAGGCATTACAGAATTGCATACTTATATTTTGGATACCGTGGAAGAAAGATACTCCGAAAAAGTGAGATACTGCCAGCATCAAGTTCATTTTGAGGCTGGCATGAGGTCAAATATGATCACAAGAAATTGATGATCTAGTGAAGTGTTATGCGCTCAAACACAGAATCAACTGTCGCAGTTTAATGGAATGTGTTCTCAGCTTCTGATTTGGTTCCGATCTCTAGAAAAAAGAATGATCTATACTTTCCCAATATTTCAGTTTGAATTTTAAGCACAGCAGTAGTTGCTCTGTGTTTTCCCAAGTGCCATTCTGACTAGAAGAGTATGTTTCTAGAACCACAAGAAGGAAACAAGGGGAGGGACTGGGCATTGCATTTAATCATTTGCCGGCTTTTTGTTTCTCTGCTAAAATGTGGAGGGACATGCTATTACTTCTGTTTTGTCTTGTGTTGTATGTTTATCTTCTGATTGTATGTCTCTTTGGTCATTAGGATGGGAGAATATGGAAGGAGCGAGTGTCTGCTGGAGCACGAAGGTCGGACCTGCCTGCTACGCAAGAAGGGACTGCCATAGAACCAGAGGCCACTGGACCTAAGCCTCGGCCCCCTCCCCACCGCGTGATTTTGCCATCCATCAGTGCCCCTGAGCATAACATTCTTAAGTTGCTTGAAGAATCTGGAATATAGAACTACATGGTCAATAACTTTTGTTGCAACCTGCACAGAGACCTTATGCTCTCTGTTTGATTTATTTACGCTTTTCTGTTTTATTTATTTTGTCTTCTATAAATTTTTCCTTTCTCCTCCTTCAGTTCCAGCTTTGTCTGTAATGATGTATAAGGAAACCAAATTTTCCTCATCTGCATGTGTATCCACCGATTTCAAATGATTCATGTTTATCATTCAGAAAACATGGTTATTCCCATTTACCTGTAATATTTTTTTTGTAACTGCTGTTACTCTGATAGCTGGACCAGTTGTTTCTTTTGTCCATTCTAATTGAGGTTCCTATCATTCTCTTTGCTTTTGTGCTGATCATCTGAAATGTAAGTATAGTGACTGTTTACAACTGCATCACGCAGTCAATGTTACTTCAACAACTACTCCGGAATTGTAAGTGTGTACGGATTAGACCAGATGAGGTATTGCAGCATGTTAGATTCTGCTGCAAGACGACTAGGATATATATTCTACTTGATTCAACACAGATACTTGTTAATGGACTTTCTAGAAAATGAAGTGCTGATTTTGGGTGATGGCACTTGAATGAGTTGCCTGTATACTTGATATACTTTTATCATCTATCAGGTGTCCAAACTACTTTGACAGCATAACTGAATATGCCCGGATGTCAAACAAAGTTTCCCGAGTTTGTATTGATAGGTTTATTCAGAGTAACATATTGAAAGAGTGACCAAGGAAATTTGTGGCCAGCGTGCTTAGCTATCCTAAGATACGGTGTGCGTCTTTCTTTTCAAGGGAAATTGAAACGCTGTATCAAATTCGAATAGATTTGAAGCTGTGGCCATACCATATAACAAGAATAATACAGCTTGAGATTTGAATACTTTAGATTTTGAACACAAGTGCATGGGCAAGAGATTGCAAGACCATGTAAAGGATTAAATACATGAAGTTCACAGCCACTGAACTAATTACAACATATCCAGATGACAGCATCAATATGATAACACAGAGCAGCTTCCTTCTTCTCTCTCCTCAGAGGAGCTAAACAGGTAATTTGCTGAACTGAAATGAGTTCTCAGCTGTGGGTTCAAGAAGGTGTTTCTGAGACCCCCGGAAGCTTCCGTGATTGAACTGCGGCCTCCTCTGCTGCCTTCCATGCTTCCCTTGTGCTCTCCTATGGACTCCTGCTGCAGCAGAATGGACAGAGGGAGAGCAGAAAAGGAGGAGAAAAAGAGCTAGTAGAGTCAGTAGGGCTCTCAGTTGCACCATTCTGCTAGTGTTTCTGTGTGGCATTTTTTGGGGAGTCAGTATAAATAGGGAGTAGCCTTTACCTTTGCTTTGCTTTGAAGTCAGCTGGAAATGATTCTAACTCTTAGGCAGTCACTTGGTACATTGATGGCTAGCTCTACTACTATAATTGCTTGTCTTGGTTTTATTGGTGGGGTAAGTTTAGTGATGTTGCTGTCATTATTCTGTCCGGTCTGTCAACTAATTCAGGAAAATCAACAATCAATACACTGAATGAAGATGGCTAGATACTGAATAATTAGCCTAGATGACTGGGATTTCACCCACTCCAGCCTTTTTTTTTTTTTTTTTTGAAAACTTGATTATATCCTCATTATAAATAAGATGATGCTTTTGTTGCGTGTAAACAATAATAATCATTAGTATAATAACAGCTGAGAAACAAACTGATTTCAGAATCCTCATAGTCCTTCAACCATCAACAAAAGCTACTGCTGGCTGGCTATGTTTTAGTGTCTTGATTGAGATGTTTTTCATGTGTTCTATGATAACCCTTATGGTACACTATATTTGATTATCTGGAAATTTCACCGAATTGAAGTTCCTTTATTAATATTTTGGTGTGGTTTAGCTAAACTAGAAATATGGAATTTTATTGGCATTTATCATATTCTAGAGTTTTTGATAGATTAAACTTGAATAAAAACTGTGATTACTTTACAAGAAAATCAAATTTTAACACAAAACTTGATGACCATTGGGGTTTCTATCAAACCAAATATCATAAATACTGACGTAAATTGACTTGACCTTGAGTTTTGCTAAGTTTTTAAGATATATTGTTAAACTAAAAAACTTTTTCTTTTTAATTTTTTTGATAAGTAAAATCTTTTGAATTCAGAACATTCTATCTACAATTCTACCTACTTATCAGTTACCATCCAACCCAACCCATTCCCCCCACCGGAGGACCCAAAAGACATTCAAGGATCCATCACAGAAAAAAGACTAAAAGAAGAAAAAAAAAAAAAAAAGAAAAACCAAAATTCCCTAGCAATTGCCTCAAGAAACCCCAGATAAACTCCTTTTTCTATTTCCTTCCCCAGAACTAATTTTTCTTTTAATTTTATTCCTTTCTTTTCACGGAAGAAAGGACACACATATATTAGGCGGGGAGAGAGGGTTTTACATAACAGTTTTCCCCAAAACAAGAAGCAGCTCCACATCCCTGCTCTATTCGGCGTCGTTTTGTCCGCAACAGTTAGCTATGGCGGCACTCCAGTATCTGGAGACTCTCCGGAATGTCCATCCCGAGCTCTCCGAGTGGTACGACGCCCTCGCAGATCTGTACCAGCGCAAGCTCTGGCATCAGCTCACTCAGAAGCTTGAGCAATTCGTGGCTCTTTCCGTGTTTCAGGTGGGTTCCGCCTAAATTTTGTTGAATTGTGGACGAGCATCCTGATTGGCATTTGTTTTGGCTTTGTTTGATTTGATTGGAAATTTTTTTCTGATTGAATGTTGGTTTGATGCATTGGACTAGAATGGGATTTGGAAAATTTTGGTGTTCTAGGTGTTTGACTTGGTGAGTTACGTTAGTTAGGGTTGGGGATTTAAGAAAGTGGTTCTCGCGGGGAGGGATTGAATTGTAGGGTTTAAGAAGAAATTGGGTTAGTGGGATTTTTAGGGGAAATCAGTATCCTTTGTGCCATGTGTATGTGCTGTGATACAGTAGATGGGGAGTTTTAGCATTAATTTTCTGATTTGGGTTTGTACAAAGTTCAAAATTTTTGTAGAATGAAGATGGAGTACAAATGCTTGGTGTACAAAGAATTAAAAAAATTTTGGGCTCTAGTAGAGAGAAAAAGTTGCAGGTTTGGGAGAAAGATATTAGCTTATATGGGGTAGGATTTGGGGCTAGCCAATTTTATTTAAATGAGCCTTTTCTCTGTCCATAGAGTGTATAAAATGTGGCGGTGTGCTGTGTGTTGATTGATTATAGGTTGAAAAAACTTCAGATGGGAATTAGGCATTTCTTATCCGGCAATTTTGAGGTATTTCAGTTCTAGTGTCAATTTGTGGGGGGCTGAAGTGGGATTATTGATGAACGATAACTGTGATTTCATGGTTTGTTAGTGACAAACTTTGAACCAAAAAGCAACAAGAACATAAAAATTCCGAAGTGACTTTTAAAGACTTTCTTAAGATTTTTTGTAAGGAGCATATTTTGACTGTACGTTGACTTTGTGAACATGTAAAAATCCAACTTTCTTACTGCTGCTTGAAGGTCTTTCATGTCGCTGAGTTTCAGCCTGGACCAATTTTGTGATGATTATCTTTCCTATCTTGAGAATAAATGAAACATTTGGCACGCCAGGTAGTGTTCGACAGTAGCCCTCCCCAGAAAAAATTATTGGAAGCATGTTTGTAAAGTTCCTTAGAGAAAATAGAGATCCTAGCCCACTACAATAAAGACCTTTCAGTATTTGTAAATCCTTACTATCGCATTTTTCCAACTCTGTAAATGCAAAGTATTTCATAGAGATTTAGTTTGTGGTAGGCTGGCATTTACACTGGCCTGCCTCAACAAAAACCACGTAATGGAATTTATTTTTTCTCCTTTAATAGTTACTTATCTCTTTTCTGAAACAGCGTGCTTCTAAATTTCGTAGTGAAAATAATATGCTACCCCACCACAAAAATGACCTCTCAAAATGGCTAAATGTTTATCATCTCATTTTGCTGACTGTTTGGAAAGTATTTGATAGACATTAGTTTGTGGTGGGCTAGCATTTACACAATCACATATTGGAACCTTTTCTTGTTTGCTAGTTATCTTTTTCTCAAACACTGTGCTTCTAATGTTTGTTAGAGAAAGTAATGATGCTATCCCACCACAATAAAGACTTTTCAGGATTAAGCAAATGTGTATAATCTCATTTTTCTTTTTCTTTTCTTTTTTTTTTTTTTGAGTATTTCAAAGAGATATAGTTTGTCGTGGCTCACAATTACACTAGCCCACCTCAACAAGATTCACATATTGGAATCTTTTTTTTGTTGTTTTTTACTTCTCTCTTTCATTGTGCTTCTAAAGTTTGTCAGAGAAAATATAGACCCTATCCCTCCACATTAAAAAACTTGTAGATTTGTTATATCTTTATTGTCTCATATGTCCAACTCTGTTTGGAGAGTATTTGATAGAGATGCTTTGCAACTTATTGCTCTTTATTGACATCTAATGCCTTTTTAGCCTGATTCTCTTATTTCCTATTTCAGGCTGGGGATGCTTTGATACAGTTGTATCACAATTTCATTGCCGATTTTGAGACAAAAATTAATCTTCTCAAGCTTGCACATTTTGCCGTTATAGTTTCTAGGCAGTACCCAGAGAGAGAAGCAGCTATTAGCTATCTTGATGGGGTGATTGAAAAGCTTCGTAACACCAGAGAGTTGCGTGTAGAGGAACCCATCCTCTATATTAAGATGCAGAAGGCTTTATTAAAGCTTCAGCAAGGGGATCAAAAAGAGTGTAAAAAACTTTTGGATGAAGGAAAGAGTACACTTGATAGCATGACCGACATTGATCCATCTGTGTATGCGAGCTACTATTGGGTATCATCTCAATATTACAAAGCTCGCCAAGAGTTTGCTGAGTTTTACAAGAGTGCCCTTCTTTTTCTGGCTTATACGTCAGTGGAAACTTTATCTGATTCGTTTAAGCTTGTAAGTTGTCAACCCAATTTCTCTAAATTATTTAGAGAATGCTCTCTTTGGTTCCCTAATGAAAGATGCTCTTGGTTTTTATTTTCTCGCTTTTATATGTGAATAATTTATGATATGCTTCCTATTCCATTTTTGTTGTCCATAAATTCTTTTCCAGGATCTCCCAGAAAATGGCTATTATCAGAAGTCTGTGATCATTTTTTGTCAAATTTGGAAACCACAAGGAAAATGCATAGTCAAAAGGAAATTTTAAATTTTGCAAATAATCGGTTCTTAAGCTGTTGGTTCTGCTGGTTCATCATTTCCTTTAAGGCTAAGAGGTAGAAAGTAGATTTTTTTTTAATTAACGGACAAAAAGGTCAAACTAATCTTATGGCTGTTGTTTGTAATGATTAGTAGCAAAATGTTTAGAAGAGTATACATGAATCTTTACATAATCCTTCTGCCTCAGAACAAAGCTATACCATCTGATGGGAGGACAGTATGGTTACTTTTTAGGCCTGTTACAGGTGCTGGTTTCGTACTGGTTTGGTATATAAATCTGATGCAGTAGATGCTTTTACTCTGTGAGCTGAATGAGGGAAGTCGTGAAGCATTTATTCTTTAAACGAAATTAAATGTTGTTTTTTTTTAAATTGTTAAACTGTTGCTATGGTTGAGGCAATGTTTCTATCTGGCCAAGAGAATTACTGATAAAAATCTTCAGGTTTTAAACTTTCCTTATTTCATTACTTTAAACAAATAAGTTGCAGTTCTGCTTTTGATGGGTGTTTATTTTCTTCTAGGATTTGGCTTTTGATCTATCCCTATCAGCATTGCTGGGAGAAAACATTTACAATTTTGGGGAGCTGCTTGCACATCCAATTGTAAGCAATTACTGCTTTGTTGGATTTTGTACTTGTGATATTGTTTTTCCTAGATGTATGTATACGTTTGTAGCATCTTATATTTGATGGATGGAACTTATTTTCTTCATCTTTTGTACATTTTTATATTTCTCATGTTGGAATCCGATTTCACTCGTAATTCCTGTTATGTGTTTGCTTTTTGAAAATGCAGAGGAATGAGTTTATATGAGTTTCTTGTCAAATGAATTGTTGGTTATACAGCACCCATACGTTTTATGTTTTAGCTACCCAGTGTTGATAGTCATGTGATTGTAGTTCTTTTGTTTGTGATTGATAAGTCAGTTGCTGATTCTTTTCTATGTCTACACTATATAGATGTACTCGTGGCCTTGGCCTAAAATGAGTAATGGAGCTTCTTTATTTATTTTTTGTCAATACTTTAGATATCCATTTAGAAAGGGGTCAAAGAATTTTCCTCTTATCTTTATTGGTCAATTAGTGAAAGTGGAAATAGTTTAAATTTCACTCTGCTATAGATACTTTAAATTTTTCAACACAATGAGGTAAGTAGTGGATATTGGAAGTTGGTAAAGTTTGGATGCGCTAATTATTTGTGTTTGTTATTTTTATGGCATTATATATAGTTAGATCTCAATTATTTTTTGGGGGTTTCTGTTGGAATTATTTTGTTGTTCCATATCTAAATCTGCTAGAAGTGCTTAAGATCATGATCCCTGCTTTTACAGTTTTGTTGCCTTTTTTAGATTTAATAGTTGCTTAAAGTTAGGCGAGCCAACACAAGATGGACAAGTGAATGCTGCTTATTCTTTGCACTTGTAAAATTTAAGAGCATTTATGCCCTTACCAGGCTAATTCATCATTTCCCTTGTACAGATCAAAAGTCTTTTGGGTACTAAGGTTGAGTGGCTGTACTATATCCTTGAAGCATTCAACTCTGGTGATTTGGTTCGTTATCAAGAACTATGCAACGTTCATAGAGCTGCTCTTAGTTCTCAACCAGCACTAGTGCAGAATGAGAAAAAACTCATGGAGAAGATTAACATTCTCTGTTTAATGGAAATAATCTTCAGGTATAACTGTTAGCTCTATATCTAGCAAAAATTCTGGAATTGAGATCACAGATCAAGTAAACGCTTGTCTTTGCCTGCAGTCGACCATCTGAAGACAGAACCATCCCCCTAAGTCTGATTGCTGAGCGCACAAAACTTTCTGTAGAAGATGTGGAGTTTCTCCTGATGAAGAGCCTCTCTGTAAGCTTATTCTTCTTGCTAAAATTTGTAGGATTTTTACTGAAAACCTGAAGTCTTATTTCTCTTCCATCAATAGCACGGATGTCCATTGAATATTGACAATTCATTTTATCTGCTGCATATATTCTCCCTTCCCTGCCCTTCCCTTTTAAGTTTGTTAGGCAAAGCATGGAGAGCAGTTATTGATTTTACTTTTTTGTTATATCATCCTTTTCCAGTTCAAGCATTGGCTTTATCATAATTGTTTCAGTTATTTAGCTAAATTGTTTACGTGGTTGCCATATAAAGCATCCAATTTGGGTTACTCCAATAAGTTGATATCATATCTTTCCTCTATACAATTTTCAGATTTCTTTTAACTGTAAATATCTGTTGGAGATGAAAATGAAACTGTCGATTAAGGTTGTCTGGATTACACTTCTGGTTTTGCCTACCAATTTTTGTTGGTATGGAATTGGTTGTATGGTATTCTGTTTCATGTCCTATTTACCTTTTCTTGGATGCATTGGTTGGGAGTACAGATGATCTCAATATGGTAGGAATTGTATCTGCAGGAGTATTTCACTTGCATGTGCATTTCAGATATGTTGATATTGTTGCTAGGCTCTTTCATGTTATTGAGTTCCTTTTTCTCCCTCCCCTCTCGCATCTTTCTTATGCTACATGTCTCACATGTATTTTTCTCAATGACTCTTTGGGAGTTTAAATTTAATGAATTTCCAGTAAAATCCATCCACCCCCGTCCTGTCTCCCGCAAGAAGAGGTCCCTCCTCCCCCCCCCCCTTTATTAGGGGGTGTGGGCATATGGGGTAGTTTTGGTTTAGAATGGTCATTTAACTTTTCCATGTATTTGAATTGCCTCTGCTTCTCACTATATGTTATTGCTTTTCTGAGGTTTTTCACAAGAGTCTTGAATTGTTTCAATATGATTTGTAGGTTCATTTGATTGAGGGAGTCATTGATCAAGTTGATGGAATAGTCCATGTTACCTGGGTGCAACCAAGAGTTCTAGGGATCCCTCAGATCAAATCTTTGCGGGACCGGCTGGATAATTGGGTGGAAAAAGTAAATACTGCTTTGGTATCTGTTGAGGCAGAAACACCTGATCTAGTTGCTGCTTAAGTTTAGGTCCTGACCTCAATTTTCTGTAACATAGTGCCCTAAACAAGCTAATGTTCCAGCTGGGAAATGAGAGAAGATGGATTTTTTAGTGCCTGGGCCTGTTGCCTAGCTTTACATGTTCAATTATTACATTTTGTGGGCAATATGTTATTTTTCCCTGTTTTTTCTGTACTGTGGATTTTGTATCATTCTAATGACATGAACGGGGGCAAGACACATTGATGGACAGTCTTGAGACGTTTTTGTCCAAAGATTTCGAAACATTTTTTCACAATTTCAATCATGGTATATTTTGCTCCAACATGAGAAAATGCATTTTCTATTCTTAGCGCTTACTGGTGGCTAAACATGGTACGCTTCTGTTTAGGCTCCCAGGTAATGCTATTTATTTTGTCAATTGTTCATGGTTGATCTTTGCTGCATTCATTTCCGAGTTACATCCTTTGTGTGGATTTTGGTATGTGGAAGCTGTAGGCTGCGTTATGAGCTTCAGCTTCATAGGTGTGTCGTGTCTTCTGCTCCGTGGCTCTGAATATATTTGAAACAGCATTGTGGATTGATTTTACCTCATTCTAGTCAACATGCCATACCCCTTTTTTTTTTTTTTTTTTGTGGGGATCGAAATTTAGAGTAACAATTTCAGCAGGCCAGCAGTCAAACGATATTTGAACCCCAATATCACGTATTAAGATAGCTATTCTTAGAGTACAACTATCACTTGTCATTTTAGCACCTCAAATTTCAGTCCGCATCAAATCAACCAAAAAGTGGTATGACGTAAAAAGCACCGGAGAAGATACTACTGCATCTTTCCTAAAGGATTTAGGCTTGGTGGATGATACTTAGATGATTTAAGGTGGCGGGAATGCTTGATGACTGCATGGTTTTGAAATCCGACCGGTCACCGATCTAGAAAAATGAGTGGATTAAGATTGCTCGTTCAACTATTGGATTAATTATAATTGACCTGAGGTATCATAAATATATTATGTATAATTTTAATAGTGACTAATTATATACATAAAGAATTACATGAAATGATCATATGATTGAGTCATTTCAGTGTGTAATTGCATTATTGTTAAATTTATCATCAAGAATAGGCATTATGGAATCATAAACAAAAGTTACAGAAACTTTGATTAAAAATTAAAGTTAAAAGACATAAAAAGATTTTTTTTTTTGGAAAAAATAGGATATCCATTAATATTAATTATTAGAATGTTTTTGTCTCAGATAATGTAGTAAGTAATTGACCATAAATTTAAAGGAAAGTTTGAAAGGGGAAATACAAAGAAACTAAGAGTCAAGGAAATTAAATAAACCTGGCCAAACTAACACGTTAACATTTTGTGTGCTGAAGTTAGTCATAAATAATAAACGAAACCAAAAGTCAAGGAAAAATTAACACCCATCAAATTCGGTCAAATGGTGTGTGCACTGCTGAAGCCTGCCTGAAGGTACATGTTCTGTTGATACGCTTTGACTCAGATGGCTCCTACCAAACCATTTTGGTTTACTACCTTGCTGGTCGAGCCTTCTAGTTTTCACAAAAGAGAATTATCATATGGTTTTTGAGTATAAATAAATGGATTTGACCAACTCGAAAATCAACCTAATTGACTGTTTTCCCATGCCAACCGAGCTAGTAGATTAAAAATGGCGAGATACTGGTAGATAACCAGCTAGTATTTCGTCTATTTGAGATTGTTACAGAAGAAAATTGGAAGTTGATTGAAGAAATGGTTATTGAAACACAAATACCTGCCAAGAAAACAGCTTTTTTTTGTTTCAACTACTCTCAACACGAGAGAAAGTTAACTACTTACACGATAGCGGCATTAAAATAAACGCTGAATTGAGTTTTTATGTTTACCAAACCAGATCTTTCTTTCTCGTGGTTGCAACTGAGTTCATTACTTTGATTTGCTGTCCTATTAATTATTTACTATTTTCAACTTGAAGAGCAACATAAGAACGTTGAAAATCAGAAACATATCTGTCCTCTCTTGTTTGGGCATAACTATTTTTTCAGAGCTGTAAGTTCAGAAACTTACACCAAGGAAAACAAATTTGCTGTTGACATTTTGTTCTATATTTTCAGGCTACTTAAACACCAAATCAAAGAACAAAATACTAACAGCCACTTAATAAATATAGATCCAGGCCATCAAGAAACTAGCAAGAGAATTTTGGAAAGTGGCAAGAATTCATTTGGCAACAATTTATTTTGTAAATAGTATACACAACCAGCAGCCAAAAGCAAGACAGAAAAGTGAAGACTGAAGAACCCAAAAGCCAGCCAAAAGAAAACTAGGCTTAAAGCATGGGCCCTATTAACCATGAAGGATTCAGTCATGTCACTCAACATTCTACAAAACCAGCAGACCTTCCCGAGAAAACCTTTTCATGTCTGAAGAACTCTGACTTCTGCATCAATACCATAACACCAGCATCCTGTCTCATCCCTTCCCTAAATGCTTCAAGTACGCTGCGAGCCAAATAATACACATCAACCACACTGCCTGGTGTTATATTACCTCCTCCAGCAAGTTGCAGGAACCATGATGCCCACAAACAGTAAGACCATTCCGAACCCATTTAGTAAGAGATCCACAAGCAACAATAAGAAAGAGAATACATAGCTCCACTCGCTCACAAAGTTGAAAAATGAAGAACTAGAGTGGCCAACCATCATGCCTGCAAATGCCAGGAAGCACTCAATAAAGCCCCATATTTTGCATCACATACACATACTACTCCATGACAACTAAAATGCTTACATACACAGTTAAAAAAGATATAGATGTCAAAAAGTTCAAAAGAGATTCCTCCAAACAAAACCAATTCATATGTGCTCAAAGAACATTTACAACACAAAATAATGGTATTCAGAAATGCAAAAGCGAAAAGACTTTGGAACACAGCATCATCCCAAGCTTTTCCAATTTCTAGACTCAAAGAAACAAAAAGGAAATGAAAAAAAAAAAAAAAAGAGCTTGACTTTTCTGCGCCTCTGATAACTACAGTAGTGAAACCAACAAGCTTATACTGAAGCCATAACAGCAACATTAAACAATGTCTTAAGACAGTAGCATGCTTGTGATACTCACATAGAATAGCTTTGAAGGATTTTATGCATTTCATGGCTTCATGGATGTCAAGTCACCTTCAAGGCAATATGTGGAATGGGCTATCATTTGATTGGACATTCAGGCACCGGCAGTGTAAGTAGCAGACTGTAAACTTTTACGCAAATTGCGAGCTGGCTTCTTAGTGTAACAAGAATTCCATTCTCCACCATCCTGAGCATAGTAATCCATGGGATAATCCACAACAACCTCATCCTTCTCCTTCCTATCTCTGTTCTGACGCACACAAGATGTTTTATTCTCAGAACACTCTGATCCACTGCTGCAACTCAGCTCCACACCAGCCTTCGATTTCCTCTCCCACCACCCAGGTAAATCACCAAGAGCGATCTCTGCTTCAAAAGTAGTCAAAAGCGGCTTCCCAAATGCATCCCCCCAATCAATTGACAACCTGGGACAAGCAATTTGAACCCACGCATCCACCGAGTCCTCAAACAATGCAATCCTTTGCGGGGATATCTCAGACATCAAAACCACCATCCAATCCAAACCTTTCTCCATCATCTTCTGCTCCAATCTCTCCAGAATCCTTGGATTTCCTTGCCTCCCCAACGTCCCCAACACAAGCCCCCAATTCTTCGCCCCTCTTGCCCTCTCAATCGCCCTCCTCCTCTCCTCCTTCATTCCATCATAATCGTACTCCTCCAAAAACAACTTCCCCAAATACGGATCATACCTAAATGTTTTAACCCCAGGATTTGCTATCATAAACGCCTCCAAATGAAACCTCCCATCCGCCACAAATATTATAACCTCCTCATTTTCCTCCTTCCCCTCCCTCTCCACTCGGGTGAATTCTTTATTGATACTCACACTAGGTGCAGTGCACCCCAGTACTTCCCCAGCGGACAGGGGTTTTGCCTGGGGAACTAAAACCCTAAACCCTAATTTCTCCAACTCGGGCTTTACAGCCCGAATAGCATGGGAAAATTGTATCGTCCCAGCTAAAATAAAGCTGAAATTTTCAGAACTTGGAAAATTCAGCTTTATTTGATTAAACAATTTATTAGTATCAATAAATATCTCAACAAATATATATAAACAAGGAATAGCAGTAAAATCAATAGGAACAAGGCAACTATGACCGAAGTGGATTAACAGGTCGGCGGAGAGAGCGGCGGCCGAGAGGTCGTCGACGCAACACGCGCCGTAGGTGACGTCGCCGAGGATGAAGCAGTGGGTGACGGAAGTAAAGGTCTGGAGGATATCGGAGATGATGAGAGAATACATGAGAAGGCCTTCCGGAAACTGGAGGGCAACGCGCTTTGCGGCGGAGGAGCGAACTCGCCACACGCACTTGTGGATTTCGAAATTGTAGTTGGACGGTAAGACGGAGATGGCAGAGTTCAGAGCGGCGTCGTTCAGGATGGAGTCCGGAATTTGGTTTTTTATAAAGCGTTTCGGCCGGGGTTTGGAGGCTGAGGCCGCGGCGGCTGTGGTGGTCGAGGGTTGCGGAAGGAGGAGGAGGTCGCTGGATTTCGGGTCGGCTTGATCCATTTCTACGGTCATTTTGTACTATGAGCGAGCGGGCTATTGGAGCTTTTGTAGGAACGTGGGGGAAATTACGTCAGCCGTATCTGGGAGAGCTAGAAGGCGCGCCTTTCTATCACGCCTTGAAGTTTAAGGGGAAAAAAGAAGGCACAACTTCGAAACAGGGCATAAGCCCCGCCTTTTTCCGCTCTAAAGTGTCAGTTTCTTATAAAGTGGTAATTCTAAAACTTGTCGTCGCTTAATAATCACGCCTTCCAGGCAGTACAGACATTGGTGGAACAATGAGTTGGAGAATCGAGAAAGAAGGCGTGTCCTGATTCAGCAAGCTAAAACTCATGGCATCGGTAGTAGGGCGTTTCGTAGCAAAATCACGACTTTGGCAGCTGGCCACTCCAAGATTAAAGATGGTTAACATAGCAAGTGATTGAGGATGAAGCAGAGAAGGCGTGGTATGCTAATAAGAGGTAAAATCATGTTTCATGTCCCTTCTCCCCTTCAATAATATGCATTTCATGTAAACTTGGACAAGAACTGAGTTTTAGGTAGCTACCTTGTCCAGATTAGCAAAGTGTGATAAACATACATTCAAGATGCATCATCATCCTCAATGTTCATTTATGATGAAGTGAAGCAATTCAACAATGTTAACTTGCTTCTACTAAAGTGAAGAACAACTAGAACAATATTAAACATAGACCACAACTTGTAATCAAATTTTGTGGTGAAATGGAGGTTACAGACAAACTAATCTCCAAAATTTGTTTTATGTTGAGACTTCCAATGAACCAGTAGTTGTCATAACGACATGAGCTACCTCATGAGCAACGAAGCATCATGGATGACAAATCCGTTACCAGATGGACATTTGTGAGTTCAGCACTCTGAACCATAATATTGTTTGGACCTGGAAAAGAGCCTCTGAAGCAAAGATACAAGCAATATCCTAAATGTATTACGAAAGTATCAGGTACATTAAAATAGAAGATGCCCTGCTCATTTGTAACATGGCAGAAGTGTTTATGCAAAAAGTACATGAAGTTGGGATCGAATTCAACATAAACTTTCATCGTTCTTGTCCATCTATCAGGACTTACAGCTTTAATATACACTTGGGACAGCCAAATCAGATGACTTCCAGCACAAATGCTCAAACATCACCTTAAAATCTTCAGCTTTGATGGTGAAAAACTTTCAAGAAGAGGGTTTATTTGATAATCGTCCCCTTTCTCTCTCCCTATCTACAATCCCAATCATATCTAGATTAGTATTTTATTTCATTCTTGCCTGACAAAGGGCGAGGAGCTCACATCTGTCGTGCTGTAAAATGAATCCCCTTCCCCATTATAGAAATTGTCTTCCCTCTCCTCATCCCACTTGACAACCTCCCTTATATACTTAAAGGCCTCATCAATTGTCACCCGGTCTCTTGCCCTAGCTTGCCATACAAATAGCTTTCGAGCTGTAAGAGATGCGTAGAGTTCTTTGAACTTCATAGCAACATAGAAGTAAGCTTGATGCGCCAGTGACTGGTTGTTGTGGTGGGGTCGCACTGGACTAAAATCGATGAACCACTCACAGGTACTTAGAGGCGCCCTGTTGACCTTTTCCTCAAAAAGGTCGTACTTGTTTAAAATCAACACAAAAGGAGTGTCTTTGAAACAGGGATGCCTGATCATTGTTTCAAAGAGTTCTCTGCTTTGCATCATCTTGTTTTGGAGGAGCACTCCACTACCACCTTGCTCTGGAGCTACTGACATTTGATCGTAATCACTAAGAGCAACACAGAAAACAACTACGCGAACATCTTCAAACATCTCCACCCATTTGCATCCTTCATTCATCCCTTTGGCATTTACTCTAATAAGCTGGTATCTAAACAGCAAAACAGAACGCTAACATTAAAATCACTTTCAGGTATTTTAAGTACACTGCATGTGTTTATACGTCCTAGGAAAAAAGAAAAAAATTTTGCTCCACAACAGTTGGTGTCACAGATGGTCAAAGTCATTAGCCTCAAAATTTTGCCATTTTTGTTCTGCCAATCCCTAATACATAAGCCTTCTGCCCCTTTCCCCTATTGGATGTCAGCATGTCCAAATTATTCACGCAAAAAGATAACATTGTCTGCTGATAAGAGTGTCTGAGCCTCTTATGTCTTTATTTCGTTGCATAAACAAGAAATATTGCACTTGACAGATCAAAGTAACAACATATTTCCCGTGGTAAGAAGCAGTAACATTTCCCCGTTCCTTAACACAGTTAAAAAAATAATACCTACAGTTCCAGCCTGACTCTAAACAATTAAGCCACAGAAATTTTCATTTAGTCTTTAGTTTTGGATTTACTATTAAGAATTGTTTAATGCAAGTTCTGATGCTATATGTCCAACAAATGAAAGCTTGGGAAAAGGATGAATTTTCAAATGCAAGGGTAGTTAGAATTTTCCTCCAAAAGATGATATTGTATAGCATCTCTGCCCAAGCAACTTTTTCAATTATGAGATGTATCAAGCCAATTATTGTAATAATACATTACTTTGAGACTGAAGAACTTCATCAGCAAAACCTCCAGCTTAATAGCTCTATTCGCGGATAAAAGGAAAAACATGTGAATATAATGAGACAGGAAAGATAAACACCTTGTAAGAGGAGGGGGTGGAGCATCCAGATTGTCTGTGTAGGTTTCAGACATCGGGCTACGCTCGTCCAGGGAGAACTCCATAAATGCAAGGCCGTTGCCTTGGGTGACACCTTCTGCATAAAGGATGTCTCGCTCTGTGGGTTCATATTCATTGCTAGACACTTCAACAGCCTGAGGAACACATCATGAAAAATCAACTAAAATTTCCACATTGTGAACCATATGAGCTCATGGAGCTAAAACATTTTACTCATGCAACATTGTACCTACAACTAGTCTATGTAGATTGTAGACAATGAAATTAGTGCAGAAAGAAAAGGAACATAGATGGATTATCAGCAGCGGAGGCTCACGAGTCCTGCATAAAACAATCTCCATCTTTATTGGACTAACAGTTCACCCTCCATTAAGACCAAATAAGTTATTTCTTTTCACTAAGTAGAAATGCCTGTATTTATGTTTGTACAATCAATCTGACTCCACCAAAATGGCATTTAAAGAGGACAAGCTGCTGAAGTGGCATGCTCCCCTTATGCAACTTTCTCAGATATCACTTTGGAAACACTCACAGACACAAACAAACAAAACTGGCCAGTGTTCTTAGATCATGATTTATAACATCCGTATTATCAAAGTAATCTAACACACTAGTTGAGGCTATGATGGATTCATATAGAGATTTACTTTTCAAATTTCAACAAAAAGATGAATCATAGTGATCGTGTTTAGATAGGAGATTTTTTGGAATAATTTTGTGAAAAAAAAAAGTGCAGCACTATTTGTGATGTGATGTATGTGAGACAAAAAGGTAATTGGAAAATGCGTATATGATGCAATCAAATAATTTATTGCAAAATAAGAACATATCCAAACCCAGTATAAGACCTAAAATTGAAAACCCTTTGGGACACTAACTACATAAATAGTCATGGACAGCAACAAAGTTTACAATAGGAAAGTAAGATAACAAGGTACAAGATATACACTTAGCTACCAAATGTGGCTAACTAGTAAAGCACTGGAACTTAGGAAATGCCATACCCTGCTTAAGAAGTACTCTGCCACATCTGGAAGGAAGTGAAGTTCATCTTTCCTTCTGTATGACTCCTGTATAGCAGGATCTCGCCACACCTCCTCAACCAATGGAGCATATTCACGTGTTGCTGCAGGGAAAAATGCATCCAGATCTCCAGTTGCAATGATATCCAGGAGCCAGTCAGAAAAGTGCTTCAACCTTGGGTTCAGGGAGTACACACATTGATTACTGTCACTGGAGTCAATGTCATCACCTGAGTGGAGTACGAACTCAAACATCAGAAACAATAGGTGAGACAACTTGGAAAGCCGAGAATATATAAGGTGGACTAGTTATGGGCTCTATCATCAAAAAGTTGCCTAACAAGGACTAGTTAAAATTTTAAAGTAGAAGGTACTGTATTCATGACAGTAAAGGAGGAGATGCAGTTACAGAAGATGAAAACTTCTCTTTCAAGAAATTTAGAAGTCCTCTTTTCCCCCCTAAGGAGTCTCTTATATAAAAGCTTGTCACAGAGCTTTGGTATTGGCAGTCTGGCTGGCAGCAGATTTTCTCACATGGATTTGAGCAAGGAAACTTTATTTGCTATGTTTATTGGAAAAACTTCTTTCTTGAGAATCTCTGCTTTGAGACAACCATTTAGCTTCAGGTAATACCAGGGTGGACTAATGCATATTGTATAAATTCTTAGACCCTACATTTAGATATGTAAGTCTCATAATCACCAGCGTGTGATGCATATCCCATCTTTTGAAGTTCATCATTAATAGTGATACACAAGACAAAGACTAAGTATCTATTTACAGATCGTACAGTTACAAATGATTTTCAACCAAATCACAACATCCCACTTATCTAAAGGAAGGAAGAATTGTAGCACATGGTTAAAAGTTGGTTGATGGGGAGTTCAAACAATAGAACATGAATTGTCATAGCTTGAAATCATTACCGATTTCAGTGGTCTGTTCATTCAAAAATAGTTCTTTTGTCCTTGACAAGGTCTCCTCCTCAAAACGCTCTCGCCCATCAAGTAAAATGCTAAGGTATTTGTACATGTTACTCTGGATCATGAGCTTAATATCCTGCAGTTCTTCAGCAGTAAACCTGTTCCCATACAGAAATTTAGCCTGTTGAATCAAACATAGAATTCACAAAAAAAGTCAGTACAGTGTATGACATCACAAAAATGGTCTATATGGGAGGTGATTAAGACATAATTATAAGAAAATATCACTCACTAATTTGTAAACACAACTTATAGGATCATGCCAATTAACACCTTTTGAGAAACATCGCATTCTCAGTGTACCCAACCAAAATGTTTTAGTAAATAATTATGGCAAGTGAAAACGTTGCCTAGGATGTCAAAAGAGAGCTTGATTATTTGGGAAACATCCAGTTCACTTACTTGATTTACATAATGAGATTGTCTCGCTGATCAGAAACATCTCACTTTATGAACAATCAGTTTGGCATTTCATGACAACCATCAAAAATGATTCAGGTATTCTATTTGAAGTAATACACTTGAACTTCTCTCTATTCATCTCAAAGTGTAATCTTTATCTTGGATTTTTCTCTCTCTCTCTCTCAAAATCTATCCTTTATCTTGAACTTTCCTTCATTTCTTTCCCATTTTGGTGATAACAGGGATGACGAGGACTAATCCTGAAGGCAAAACTCTTCTAAGATGCAGGTTAAATGTGGTGTCTAGTTCCATGTGTGCACTACAAAGGAAAATGTTAGATGTGAAACTCATAACAGAAGGAAAAGTAAAGAAAAAGAAAAGATGGAACAAACATGGCGAGTAGAACTATGGCATGCAATAGGCAAAGAGATTCCCATCGTTGCACAAGAAATTGCCTACCACCTCTTTCAGAGAGAAATAACATTTTATACCAAATTGAATATCATTTGAATGGAAGTTATGATGTCCTGTTGAGTGAGTCCAAATATAACAAGAAACTCATGATCATATAGCTCTTTTGTCAAATGTAGAAGCCAGACAGACAGATGGCTTATAAAAGTATTATACTCCAAAATCTTTACGCAAGAAGGGAATTTGTTCATTATTTAACAAATAAACAAGTTGTGCACCAGAAATTTAGCTTGCTTGGAAACACAGAAAAACAGAAGCACATTTTTCTGTCTAAAGGTTACAAATTAATATCGTTAGGCACAACAAGAATAACTGATTTTAATTTCATACAATTTCCATCTAAACAAACAATAAAACTTCAACAATATGCACTAAACAACCATCAGCATGAATCCAAAACTGAAAGACCTGTTTGAAAATGGTGCTGGTTCCAGAGCCTTGAAGTCCAATAAGTAGCAGCTTCTGATTTCTTTTCTGTTCCAGATAATTTGGAACAGTGGTATAATTACTAGGTTCATCCCTCTGTGGATGAGGCTGACCTTGGGGAACAGGCAAGGAGAACAAAGAGCAGACAAACCGTGTTGTTGCCTGTTCACAAAAGCTAGAATATGTAAACATTTCATACAACATCATTGAGACAATATGCTCTAAAAGAAGTCATTAAATATGTATAGAATGATAATACCTTTTCCCAGATATTGCCTCGGATATTATTTTGACCTTCTTCCTCATAACGACCATCATCATAGACCCAGAAGTGGGTATCACGAGGACATTGCACATTTGCAAGCTGAAACACAATACATCTACATTAGAGTTGAGTATCTCCAGATTGCATTGAGCACTCATCCAAGAGCTGCTTTGATTTGAATAGGCATGCCTCAAAATGACTTCAAATCATGTTGGAATACATGTTTTATCTTCCTATCTACTCGAACTAAATGTCAACAAGGAGATGCTTGGCCCAGATGTCTGCAAGCCAAACTTAAACAACTAGCATTTTGGGCATGTAAGAATGTAAGTATATGCATCCATGCAGTCTAGCATAAGAAAAATAAGATGGATGGATTAGCCAATCCAGATTGAACCAAGAGGCTTCAATAACATGACGGTGATATTCTTAAAATTTAGCTGATAGTCTATGCATATTAAGAATATCTTGGAACATAACAACCAACTTTGCTTGACATTAACTCAAGTCAATAGCATATGAAGTTTCCCAACATAAGCAAAACGTCATTGAACATATCCAATTTATTGCATGTGATATCTAATAAAGCAGTAATCAGAAATTCACTAGCGAATAAGAAGACTCATGTTTTTGTCCAATTGAGAGTAGAAAGAACCATTTCCCAAGCACCAAAAGCAGCATGATTAGACATGATACTTTTCCAACAGAAGCTAATTGGACCACAGGCAAACTGATTTTAATTATTGACATCTACCTAGTGTATGCTAACTAACACCTAAAACGTAGTAGGTCTCTGCATACTAAGTTTAAATCTCACTAAATGATGTCAAAGAATGTTTTCTGCATACTAAGAATTTTATCTTAGTCCAGGGGTGTCTCTTTAATGATAAAACAACTCAAGAAATGGCTCAATGTTTGGGGTCAAAAAGCATTTGTGTCATTAGGTATAGGGATTTGAAGAAATTGTTTACACAACTGTTTCTACTGTTTTTAGTAATCAATTAATCAAAAGTTCCAATTTATGCTCTCAATGGAGTCTAACAAGCAATTCTAAAGCTGAACAGCTGCCTATAGTATTTTAAGTGTGACTGGAAAGGTCATGCTATTTGCTAATTCCAACCAACACCATAACTAATATCCCCTACAGCATCTAGTTCCTTTATGTAACCAAGCAGCCCACAGAGTGACCATAAACCTGATTGTTGGCTCTTCAAGCCTGTCCCTTTTGAGACCCTATTATCTCTGTATTCCTTTTTCCCTCTCAATTACCCATGCTACATTCCCATTCAAACTAAGACAAAAAAAATTTTGCCTGTTCTACATCACTTTTGAATCCTAGCAAAAAAAAAATGCCTTTTATGTCTTAGGACAGAAAGCCAACAGTTGAAAATGTCTAAGGCCCAAACGCATGAGAATTTATTAGCATATAATTGAGAAAAGATGCAAAATCGTGCCACTAGGATTACTTAAACTTTCTATCAATTTAACTTTCTAAAAGCTTGAAGTAAGAAATTATGATTTATTTTATTGACCAAGTATTTGTGTGATCTTTATAAGGAAATACTCACATGAGTTACCATATGAACTGTATTTCATTTTCCAGAAACAGAGTACAAACAAAGCTCAATCAAATACTCCCTCTCCCAACAAATTTGACGCGCTTTGGGAGTCCCGGCATTTTTTCAACAGTGCTCAGATTTCAAAAGGTTGTGAGTAATGTTCCAAGAATGCCCTACTTAAAATTGCTATGCAGCCTGAAGTGTTGCTCCATTCAAAGTAGGATAGAGCGGTGACAAGATTGTGGGCCCATTCTTATGAAATGTTTTCAAGCTCTTCTGGAGAAAGTGCAATGCATGAATCATGCTACTTCTAGCGTGGCACTCACACACCATCGAATAAAACTTCTCTATTCCATAGGTGAACTTTTGGGCCCACTAAACGATAAGAATCTGGTTGTAAGATCTAAGGGCATCAATGGAAACGGGTGAAAGTTTTTATTGCCTTTTTGGGTAAGTGACATTAATTTTGGGACAGACTGAAAAGGAAAGCATGACACTTTCAATAGGGTGGAGGGAGTATTAAAAAGATCTCTACATCTTTTGTGCCAAAAGGCTCTGGACTTTATGACTACTTTGTCTGTGAACTACTACAGTTCCTGAAAAGTTTTAGTAGATAACTTAAAATGTGAGATTGACAAGTTAAAATATGTAGCCCATCACGAATATCACTAACTCATTCCTATGCACTAGAATTCCAATCTTATCATGCATAATCTGAAGGGGCTTCCCCAAAAGTATTAATCACAATTACAAGACAAAATCAGCATTAAATTTGAAAGAAAGAACGAAGGTGGCTTTTCACTTGATTAACTTATTACAGAATAATGACCTGCTAAATATTAGCTGCTAGAAACTGACTGTGCATAAATAAGAATAAACAATAAAGTAAGCAAATTTTTTCTCCGCCCGCCGCGGGGGGGGGGGAATGGTACAGGACTGACCTTCAACACTCTCAGTTCAAGCTTTGTAATCTCTCTGCCATTGATGTAAACTTCAGTGTTCCCATTGCTTGCATGAGGGCTGAGTTTTCCCGTGAAATTGAGGTTTGAGCTTATGATTCTGTCTGGTTTTTCTCCCTCCTGCCAAATCAAAAAGTAGGAACTACATAAGCAATTATTATTCCAGCAAAACAAGACCAGGAGAAGTGAGCTGAATGTTAATATGGAAAATGAAGTTACCTTTCCCCACAGACCAGATTCCTTGTCATACCAATACCTACCAGGTTTCAATTTTCGAGGAGGCAAAGGGCAACCAAACAGTTCAGCCATTTCTTCTGGTTTCAGAGGAAATCCATTGACAATCAGTTGCTCTGGGCGGAGCTGATTAGCAGCACATTCTTTCTCGGCTCTCATTATATGTTTGACCTCCAAAGGACTAAGCAAACGTGACAACACCCTTGAGTGTTTTCCCAGTTTGCTCCGCTTTGACTCATCAATTGGCTCCCCAATGCAGGTAACACACTTCCGCCCCTCTGGCATGGATCCCATTGCTCTGAGCACACAATTGCTGCAATACTTTGCATTGCACACAAGGCAGGATTCCTTGGTTTCCCACTTTCCTTTTCCACATCTATGACACATTCTACTCTTCTTACTTTTTTTCTTTTCTGTGGAGACACCATCATACTCTGGGAAGACCTGCTTTTCTGATTCTACCACTCTCCTTTCAGATCTGTCAACAGTATTAAATGTAACCACAGGGGCTCTCCTTCCTTCATTGGCTACATTCCTAAGAGCATTATCCGGAGGATTATGCATAGACCCTGGGGATGCTGAAGCAGATGCTGAAGAAGAATCGGGATTCTGCAATACAGACACCACTGATTCCGAACTCCCTGATAGCCTTGGACTCTGATCGGGGGGACTTGTGACACTAGCAATACGAGATACTGGCAAAGGGATAGGTTCTATCACTGGAGGAACATCACGACTCACTGATCTTCTAGATTCTGAAAATGATTCTGCAACAGATGCAGTTGGAATTTCACCTGAATTCTTACCAAGGGGTTCTACTCTAGGAAGCTCGTATGAGACAGGAGGACCCTCATATTCCATAGCTATAGAATAGTCCAGATTAGCCTCATCTTCAGGGATAGGAGCCCCAGGAGGAAGCATCTTTCTAACCATCTCCCTCCAATCCTCCTTATCATTATTCTTCATCCTTCAAGTTCAAAACCACCAAATTCCCTAAGTTATCTATCCCAATAGCCTGACGCTTTCAATCTATGCTTTTGAACACCCTAAAAGTTTCATCAATCCACTTCACGAAAACAACCAAAACTGGTTGGTCAAGTCAGAGCAACTCAACCAATGGGTTGCTACACAACTTTGAACACAAACACAATGCTGAAGTAAAGATGTTAGTAGATCTCAATCACCATCACAGCTAAAAATCCACAATCGTACACTTATTCAACTCCTGCTGATTTGCCCCACAACAAAGAAGAAAGTGACCATTCCCCCAAACACAGCTATTCAAAGCCTACAAAATTGAAAAACAAAAAAATAATACCAAAAATCAAAGATTGACGGCCAAGAAAATTCAACAGTCCAACCACCTGAATTTTCAGCTCCAATACGTACAACTACACAAAAAAAAAAGAGATGCTTCCGAAATCGAACCTTCCTTAAAATCCAAAAGTAAAGTTGCAATCTTGAACAGAAATAAATAACCAATTCTCAAAAGTTGAAGCTGTTGAAAGATTCAGAGTCAAAGTTTCACTAAACAAAGCCGCAACCGGAACTACGTAGACAAATTCAACCCCACAGCACCATAAATAAATGATACACAACTGCACTGCCTCAGAATTGGACTAAATAACTAAAAATTGGAAAATGGACTGTTGAAATGTGAGCACAAAAAGTTAAAGAAAAAAAAAATCTAAACTTGAAGGTAAAGATGGACTGAGATTACAAAAAGTAAAGAGAGAAGAAAAAAGGGAATTTTTGAGTTCAAGTACCTGAGAAAGGGACACTCAACAGTGGGTTAAAAATTGATTCCACCTTTTTATTGAGCTTCAAAGTTGCGAAAAATCAAAAAGGGGGTTAAAGTTCATTTTCCTGCTTTTTAGGATTCTACTACAAATACCCTTTCCGAGAGAACAAGAAAAAATCTTCAGAAAAGAATCAAAAGATTGGCATGTTTCCTGAACAAAGGAGGGTTGTGTAGAGACAATTATAGTGAGAGAGAGAGGAGAGGAGAGCGACAGGTAATTTTGCAGAGTACAAAGAGAGGGGTGGGGTCCACAGGAGTGCACGATTGGGCACTGTGTGCTATGTTTGCAAAGGTAAGTAGGTGGTCTGGTCTGGAGATGATGATGATGATGAAGATGAGGACAGGTAGGATGCTTTCAATTGTAGGCGCGTTAAACTCACACGATAGGGGCTGAGAGTGAGATAGAATTAGTGGTGAGATGCAACTGGTGGGGGGAGAAGACAACCCATAACTCCCTTTGATTATGCAAGTATCACTAAAATTTCTGAATAATGATTGACGATGGTAATATATGAGGGATTAAAACGCTATGTAGTTGTATTAATTTCTATGAGTTTTAGTTCAATAAATAGAAAGATCTTTTAAGTCAAACATTAATGCATTGTTATAACGCGTAATTATTTTGCATTTATTTTACATTCTTTTGTTTGACTAACATTACTATTGAGGGATTTTATGAAGCGGAAATGAACAACAAATGCGACAAATATTTCATTATTTATGAGATATTATTATCATTTTGTTTATAATTCTTGATTGTCTAAACTGGTTTGAGCTAGCAGCTACTAGGTTAGGGTAATTTTTTCCCCTCAAAAATTGTTTCTATTGCAACATTTGGATAAAGCATTTTAAGGGAAAAAAAATCAAAAGTGATCAAATTATATTATTTCATTTTACTTCAAGAAAAAACTCAAATCACATGCACTGAGAAACTAATCTCTATTAGTTTTTAAAAGTATCACTTTAGTTCTTTGATTAGGTTTTACAATTATTTAGTCAAATTTCATTCAGTATGGTAGAATGTAGTTTTGCAGTACTCCTACACACCTAATGTCATGAGATTTTTGCAAGATCTCCGTAAAAGTGTTATAGTATGAGTTTTGTAGCAAGGGAGGAAAAATAATTGACAATTTGAAAGGAAATAACATGTTGCAAAGTATATTTGTCATATCCTATTCTATACTCCAAACATTTTGTGAAAAATACTTAAGAACATCGTAAGGCATTGAAATTTTAGATGGAACATAATGAGATAATCAAATCATTTGGTAGGAAAAATTTGAACTATGCATTTTTCTTGTCCAAAATTTTGGAATTTGAGTTGAGAAACTTTACAAAGAGTTCACAAGATATGCCACAATATGAACAATTTGAAAAATAAAAGGCAAACAAACTAGTTTTAAACTTTAAAGCATTATTTGTTCATGTCATTTGTTAAATGACTTTATTTGACTAAACTTCTACTTTAAAAAGTTTGAATTCCAAAAGAATATGATTGTTAAATCCACTATGATGAAATTCATGGTAAACTCATCCAGTAAAAATAGCTAATTGGACTTGCAATCTGTATAACAAGTGCCCTATTAAATGTAACACCTATCATTTAATTGTTCAAAAGTTTAATCTTTTGTTTAGTTATTATTTCCTATATTTTCGTGTCTTATATCTATTTTTATACTTTGACACATTGCACATTCATTAATCCTCTTATAGTTAAGGCTTAAGACCTTAAAAATTACCTAAAAAGGAAGAAAAAAAAACTTATAAAGCTAGGTCAAAATGCTAAGATGGAAACAGTCAAACAACTCATGCTACTGATATTCAAATATGTGACCTACTAGATAGTTAATTTAATCTGATCTCAACTAAATTTCCTGAAAATTAGTACAAACATGTCGTCTTACGCGCCCTGGTGAGCGTTAGATTTACAGCACATGATAATGCATCATCATCATTTGAGTAATACTGCGATGGTTCTCACTTCTCAGTTGACCATTCAAAGGATTCCCAATAAAATGGTAGTAAAACTTGCAATTTTAATTAACCCCTTCCAATTAAGACTTAACAATTAAAAAGTAAAACTTTGACATTAGCTTCGTCCTTTTAGGTTTGGACCTTTTGTCACCTCTTGCTAATTTTGGCAATGGCTTTCAAGATTCAGGTCAGAGATCCAAATTCTAATCCACTTTCCAGGAAAATAATGGGCTAAGAATGCTAAGAAAAAAACATCCACTTCTAATTCTTTGTTCTCAATACAAATAGTAGCAAGCTGGGCATCTCTTTCCTGAACTTTTCTTGTTCTGGTAGCTGCCCCAATTGAAAATATGCCTGACAACATATTCTGAAGCTTCTCAATAGTAATCATAGGAAACTTGAAATCCAAGTTTTGAGCTAATAATAATAATGTTATTCAAAGTTTATCACAAGTGTTTCTGAAAATTAAAGTATGTGGTTATTAGCCATAAACCTATCTTTTGATAAATGGTCGAGATATCTCAAAGTTGAATCATTACATTACGAATTAATCTTTCTGAGAGTGTCAATATTTGTACATATTAATGTGAATATTACATGCCATGTATCTGCAATTAGTGTAAAAAAAAATATATATCATATTGGTATTGTAGAAATGATTAATCCCTACCTTATTTGAGATATAGAAAAAAGAAAAAAAAAGCTACTATGTTTTTCACCCAAAAAAAAAAAATCCTTTTGTTGTCCTTGTATCAAAAAGAGCACTCTAAGTTCGAGTTTTGGGAGATAATTTTAAGAGTAAAAAAGTGCAACATAGTAGTATCTTGTCAGCATGATTTTACTGCATATTTTTCCATGCATCCCAAGTCGCATATTCCAAAATCCAATGTCAAAGGAAGAATGGGAGCAAAAAAGACAGGTAATAAGGACCACATTATTAATGTCAACTGGGACCAAGGAAGACTGGTCTTTCTATCAATCTTCTCAGGTTCCTCAGAGAGACAATGAATTTACTTGAAGGTGGTACAGTTGAATTATTGCCATAGTCCGTAACTAAAATGATATATTGGTACAATGGATAGATCTTCAAGATTGACTGTACTATATTTCTACCCCATTTTATGTCATCAATGGTGGCCAACTTCACTTGGCAAGTTGGATTGGTTGGAATAGTGCTGTTTCCCAACTAAATACCAAAATAATGCTGGGGTGCTTCTAATGTTATGGACCTATCATCTATGGCCCATTTTTTTCAGTTCCATGGTCGTTTTTGCACAAAATGTTAAAATTACCCTTCTCGACTCTAAATACAATTTGAAATTAGAAGAGATAGTTTTGAGAATTATCAAATTGAGTTTTTTGTAGTATTTTGGAGAACCAAAATGGGAATTCTACAGTCCGAGAGGCGAAATTGAGATGTTTGTTTGAGGGACAAAGAGAAATTAACCCTTTAATCTTTTACTAGCCAATGCTTTGGAATTTTTTAGGGCTAATTCCGTTTTGGTCCTCTAAAGTGGTTCAAAATGTTAATTTGGTCCCTCCTCAAACTAAAAAAGTTCTTAATTTGGTCCTCCAAAGTAATCAAACATCTCAATTTGGTCTCTCCAACTAAAAATATTGTTTTCAAGGCTAAAGAAATTCTTGTTTGATGCTTCAAAGCAACAAGGAAAACTAAAATATGCTTATATTTTGACACGAAAATACAGATGGCTCAATGGTGCTATTGCCATGAATTTTTCTCACATGATGAATTCCACAATCTATCCTTTCCATCCCTTCCTCTTTCTGCCAATAGGAAGGGGGAAAAAAAATCCAACCTTTGTTAAATTTCAGCCAGCGTTGGACCAATAAAACCCCCTTTAAGATTCTAGGAGACATAAAAGTGAGATATTAGTGGCTGTGGATATTTTTGAAGATATATCTCAAAGCTAAGTGTCAGATTATTATCCTATCCCATACATCGTTCCATGCTACTGGGGACACAATCCGAAGGCTCGGATTCTCTCTTCTTATCTCATGGATGAGATTCCTCCTTGTTCGGGAAATCCTTGAAAACTATTCCAAAATTTTCAGCCAGAATAACAAACAAAAACTTCCCAGCCTCTAACCAGCTCTTGCCCAAGTATCATTACACCAATGCTCAAATGCATCACATGTTGGAGCATTTGAAACTTCAGTGATCAGAATTCCACTTCAAATTATGGAAATAACTATACCCATTTTCTGTTCGGTTGATCGATCCCTCAAAATTCAGCAAGCATACCTTTTTACGTCCAGGTTTGGATATTGCTGATTGTATCTGTTCTTGATGCTTTAAACTAGAAAGTGGAGTGAGCTACTTAGCCGATAAAGTAGCTAAAACATGTACATACATAATCTTCAAGTTGCATGGTCCTGGGCCTGATTCTTGCTGCATGTAGTGCTAACTCAGCCACTGCACATTAGTATGAAATGTTAAAAGGATGGTTGGGACATCAGTCCTTTATCAGAGCTATCTCATGATACCACAGGAGGATCATTCAAGAATCCCAGAATTTGATTTCACATTGAAGGAGCAAGAATGTGTCGCTCTCATGAAGAGATGCAAGAGTCTGAGGGATATGAAGCAAGTTCATGGCCAGACTGTGAAATTGGGATTGATTTGGAGCTCTTTCTGTGCAAGCAATCTAGTTGCCACTTGTGCTCTTTCTGACTGGGGCAGCATGGACTATGCCTGCTCAATTTTTTGCCAAGCAGACGATCCAGGTACTTTTGAATTTAATACTGTAATTAGAGGACTAATCAAGGAAATGAGCCTACTAGAAGCTTTATTTGTGTATGGTGAAATGCTTGAAAGTGGGGTGGAACCTGATAATTTCACATATCCTGCTGTTCTCAAAGCATGTGCTCTTTTAAGAGCACTTGAGGAAGGAATGCAGATTCATGGGCATGTGTTTAAGCTTGGTTTTCAAGAAGATCTATTTGTGCAGAATAGCTTGATAAATCTGTATGGAAAATGCAGAGATATAAAGAATTCACGTATGGTTTTTGAGCAGATGGATCAAAAGACAATTGCTTCTTGGAGTGCTCTAGTTTCAGCTCATGCAAACTTGGGCATGTGGTCTGAATGCCTTGGGATTTTTGCTGACATGAATTGTGAAGGTTGTTGGAGGGCTGAGGAGAGTGTGCTAGTGAGTGTGCTCTCTGCTTGTACTCATTTAGGTGCACTGGATCTAGGTAGGTCTGTGCATTGTTATCTAATAAGGAATATAAGTGGCCTCAATGTCATAGTGGAAACTTCCTTAATAGACATGTATGTGAAATGTGGGTGCTTAAAGAAAGGGTTGTGTCTATTTGAAAGAATGGCAAAAAGAACCAGATGTCTTATAGTGTAATGATTTCAGGGCTGGCACTGCATGGATGTGGTCAGGAAGCTCTAAAACTCTTCTCACAAATGCTTGAAGAAGGATTGCCGCCAGACGATGTTATTTATGTCAGTGTACTCAGCGCATGCAGTCATGCTGGCCTAGTCGAAGAAGGTTTGAGATGTTTCAACAGGATGAAGTATGAACATGGGATAAAACCAACAATGCAACACTACGGGTGCATGGTTGATCTAATGGGCAGAGCTGGAATGCTTAGTGAAGCTTTAGAGCTTATCAATGGCATGCCAATGGATCCAAACGATGTTTTGTGGAGAAGTCTTCTTAGTGCTTGTAAGGTCCATTCCAATGTTGAATTGGCAGAGGTAGCTGCTAAAAATCTTTTTCAACTAAATTCTCAAAATGCCAGTGACTATTTGACTTTATCAAATATTTATGCAAAAGCTCAGAGATGGGAGAATGTGGCGTCTACTCGCACTAGATTAGCTGAAGGGGCTTGAACCAAGAGCCTGGGTCTAGCTCTGTGGAGGTGAAAAGGGAAGTGTTTAAATTTGTTTCTCAAGATAAGTCACATCCCCAATGGGAGAGCGTATATGAGATGCTTCACCAGATGGGATGGCAGTTGAAATTTGAAGGGTATTCCCCTGATACATCACAAATATTGCTGGATGTAGATGAAGAAGAGAAGAGACAGCGACTCAGTACTCACAGCCAAAAATTGGCAATTGCCTTTGCACTGCTTCATACATCGCAGCATTCTCCCATCAGAATTGTTAGAAGTGTCAGAATGTGCAGTGACTGTCACACGTATACTAAATTCATTTCAACCATCTATGAAAGAGAAATTACTGTAAGAGATAGGAATCGCTTCCATCATTTCAAAAATGGAACTTGCTCCTGTGGAGATTACTGGTGAATACAGGATGTTCAAAACAAATTTTATTTTTCTTCCACATCGATTTTAGCTATGGACTTCCACCTTTAACCTTAAAGAAAGCATGTATCCAAATGCAAAACTGCTGCTCCAGGAACATGAAGAAGTAAGTGCTTAAAAACGTGTGACAATATATTTCTGATGCTACCATTCCAATAGCATTAGCCATTTATACAAGAAGTTTGTGACAATCATCAAGAGCGACTCCAATTCAAAACATGCAGACAGAGTAGAGGCAACCTGCTATAGCATTTAGACATCATCAATATTGAGTATATAAATCAGGTAACTTGCAACACTAAGCACCGTCAATGATGGAACAATTGATAATGTCATTTATCTGTTTCTTTCACATTGGTGGCAGAAGGCATTTATGCCTCCAAATACACCAAATTTGGACAAACTCATGAGCCTAATGAGAACATTGGTAATCACAATGAGATATTTGTTACAACAAATGAAACACAACAGGCATCGAATTAGGTGTTTATTGTCTCAAAGCTAGTGCAGCCTTGGAAAAGAACTCACTAGAAATTACCTGCTTGCAAATTATATATGCTGCTAAAATATTGGGAGTGATTGTACACTTCCACATAATTCGTGGTCTAGGCTTGTTCAATCCTAATTGAAGAAACAGCAGTTGTGATTTCCTTTGCTCGTGGATCACTGTTCTCTATAGAAACACCATTAGGATCTTCTCTCACTAGCAAGGCAAGAACATTGCGAGAGCTCCAAGCTCTAATGACATTGTCACTCTGAGGCTCCTAAAGTAACAGCAAACACAGCATCGAACCCACCTGCTCCAGGGACACCAGCCAGCAAAACTCCCTCCATATTCATGGTGGCATCTAGAAGCTGACTTTGTGATTCAGGCTCTATCTGCAAAGTGGAACACACAAGTGATGGTCTGATGACTATAGACATACAGTGTGAACAGTACCTGCTACCATGTTAGACCTAGGACATGATAGCAGAAAGAAATCAAAGCTCACACGTGGAAAGATGCACCTATAGAGATACTGGAAGTCGGGCAGATAGAGAAATGCTCAAATACAAAACAATTAGATAGATAGAGAGAGAGAGAGCTGTTGCCTTTTCCAAATCCATTGTGCCAACTGTATGTGGACAAATCAATTTCAGATTTTCTTTCTAAGATGCAAATTCTTTCTGCATTTTCCTATGCATTTGTTAACTGTGGGCATGATATAACATCTATGGCTAATGTGAAGTATCACTTCTGATCTCATACACTTTGAATCAAGTGTAAAGTTTTCAGTGTTGTATGTTCTAATTAAGGATTTCTTAGAGAGGCAAAAAAGATTTCCAATTGGTTTAAGTATCATCTGAGACATCATATCCAACAAATATGTTTACATAGATTAAACTGCTATTGAGAAAGGTTTTAAAAATTTCTTTTCATGATTCATGAATTTGTATGTCTCCAACCAGAATGAAGAATGTGCTGGGATAGATAGAAAGAGAAAAAATGCTCCTAACCAGAAAGAAGAATAAAAACACGTACATGCATGCAAGACAGACAACAAAACATAGACTAGGGTGCTGTCTCAAACCAGAAAGAAGAGAACCTACTGGGATTCCAGCTGCCTCACCCATCTTCCGCATGTGGTTTCTGATACCAAGCATGGAATTTCTAGCTCCTAATAATGCTTCTACAACTGCTTGGCTTGGTTCATCTTCTCCTCCTACCCACTGTTAATAAGTAAGTTTGCAAGCTCATTTTAGAGAGAGAGAGAGAGAGAGAGAGAGAGAGGTTTCAACAAAATGAGAAATGCCCACCAAATTGTTAAAGACAACATCCATAACAAAATACATTAATCAACAAGAAGAGAAGTGGTTATCCCTGAGATGCAGATGCAGACAATTCAAAAGGACTCCGCTAGCCGGTAAAATCAATTCATAGCTAGACAATTACAGGGATTATTTATATCAAAATTTCTTTTGTATTTAGAGATTGGATTGCTGTCATAAATGAAGATCCTCATTATCTGCATTAAAAACTCTCTTGGTTAAATAATACATTGTTGAACCAGAAGACTAGCACTTTATGAAGATTGGAGTAAAAAATGCGTGTTCAGTCTGAGGTGAGCAGCACATGAATAAGGCATCCGCCTCAGACATGCAAGTCATACAAGTCAGGATATAGTATTAGGAAGACCAACGGGATTCATTTGGTAAAGACCAATTGCCAGGAAATTTTGCTGCAGTTGATTGAAGATATACCTTTTCTGAGGTAAGCACACTGCACCTGTTGATGACACTCTTGTAAGCATCACTATGTTTTTTGGCCAATCCACTCAAGGAATTCAGATGCAATTCAAGTACAGAATTTGCCTCTGATAACTTCCTCCATGTTTCTAGAGAATTTTGAGGATCAGACTTCTGCCACTTCTTTACAGCACCTACCATTGATGGTGTTGATGATCCTCCAGTTCCTGGTTCTCCCAGTAACTGCAAGTGCATCACCACGTTAGGTAACTAAGTGAACATACTCTGCTAGCTAGAAATGATGGGAATCCTCAAAACCAGTATAAAGCTTTTGATGAGTGACAGAAATTAACATGGTGTTCATATTTATTTCAATTTGAAGCAGATTCTCATCATCTAGAATCGGAGGAGGGCATGCTTGAGCTCACTAATGCAATACTGAACACATGCTTGAGCTCACACAGATGCAATAATGTACAATCAAACAGCTATTTGAAAAATAAAGAAAGATGGTGTATGTTGTTTTGGCCACGTTCATGGTATAAAGTCAGGAAAGATCCAATTGCACCAGCAAATATCATTACTACCATTAGGTTTCCAATCAAGGTTTAGCTTTTAATTCTATTGAAAGTAATTGAGGACTGAAAAGAATAATAAAATCAATGAGTGGTTGCTGCTTGAGAAACAAATCTAGCAAAGGGGCACAAATGCCATCAGTATCCATTGAGGCCATATCATATACACAAAGACCCGGGGTGCTAATTTCCATCAAATGCTATATTTCTGTACAACTTACAAGAGTCATTGATGGAGGCAAAGAAAACTTTGTCCTCTCATGGTCCCACTTGGCTTGTAGGATATCAGATATGACTTCTTCCAGAGGTATTCCTTTAACTGCACCCTGCAAGTCCGCAATGACACTGATTTATGACTCATGTAACATCAATGAGAACTCATTTTATTTTAGTCTGCAGAAACACATGCTGTCCTACACCATAAGTTTCAAAAAGCAGTTTAATTATTTCAAGTTAAGAAGAACATACAAGATGGCCAAAAGCAACTTAGAAGGAAGCTACTTTTTAAAGCATGCCATCAAAGTAGCTCTAGACAAAATGATCTGCCCTGAAAATAATGAACTTCTGGGCTAAGTAGGGAAGAACCTGTTTTATATGTACAGATCATCAAGCAGATTTCAGGAGTTCTCAGCCATCATATGTCATAGATGCAGCAGTAAAATGCTCAAATGATCCAACAACTAGAAGTAGAACATTTTTATGACTATAAGAAGCTTCTTTATAACTGCACCATCATGAACTATCATGTTATAGGACGAATATGAAAAATAGGGGGTGCACTTTACTAAAGGTTGATGCCAATTATATAAAAGCGAAGCTTTACTTCACAGTTTTAAGAGGACTTCCCCATATATTTTCAGAGAAAGCACCCTAACCACATATATTAAAGACCATAGGAACCAAACTTTACTTCTCAAGTAACTATTGTTGAACGCTAAGCAGAAAACAGCGCAAATTAACCCAAGTAAGCCTCACCCTTTAAGAAAAAGTTACACTAGAGAAGCCATGGATGATCATTAGCCAGTATGACATTATGCTTCTGGGAAAGAAAACATTAGATGCAACCATGGGGCTCAGGATTGGTAGTTGTCTTTCTATCCTAGATGCATGGCACAATTTATTTTCCTCTTTGCCTAACAAAGCATCCCAGTGGTACCATTGACCTACAATGATTTAATGAGGCATACTCAAAAGTACTATAGCAGTGTTTGACACCTTTGAGTAAATACTAGTTTCTTACCCAATCAAATGTTCTCCATTTTCCATCCAGGTGGACACTAATGGAGAAAAACTAATAGATGAATCAAACACTTACAAATGCTTTTCAGACGACCTGGATCTCACATAGAGATAAAGTAACTTGACCTTTTGAGTTCTTTTTGACAATAAAAAAAACTGTCATTCTCAACTCTAGAAACATTAAAGTTTAGCAAGTGATACTAATAAAATGAAAAGAACTCATTTATGGACAACTAATACCTAAGCTGCATGTACACACGCCCACATGAGCGCATGTACATGCTTAATCATATGCCTTAAGTGGTGTTAAATGCCAACTGACCTAAGATGCCTTCATCTTTCACTCAAACATAATCATCAGATGATCATGAGAAGTAGGGTGACATGGCACCTGAGCAGAAGAAAGCACTTCTGGTGAGAACCGAACATAGCGTTGGCTGCCAAAAACTGCAGAACTCACATCAAACCCACTGCCCACTTTTCCCTGTGCAATGCAATGAGCTGTTTGAGCTATCATGTGCACAACATCAAGGTCTGCATCAACTCTCTTTCCAGAAGAAAGGTCAACAACTCCTAGGTAATGAAGCAAACCAGCAACAACTGCAGTTGTCATAGCTGCGGATGATCCCAATCCAGTCTTTGCAACTTCAGGCTTTTGTCCACTTGATTCTTCTGCATTGAAGGTGATAGAACTAAAAGGTGGAAGCAAAGCCAAGGATTCTGGTGTCAAAGGTAAACCTTGCGACTCAATCTACAAAAAAGAGTATCCAATTTACAATTTAATTGTCTATCATGTTTCCACAAGAAACCCACAACAAGAATGGAACAAATATTTTATCAAACCATAAGCATAGAATATGACCTTAACCTAAATAGTGTGCCAAGAGTAACAAGAAAATATTGAGCTGTCATGACGAAAGATAAAGTAATTCAATCTTTCATTCCATAAATTTCAGATTTCAGTATGGATGAAACCTGATTGGGTAACCTACCAGAAAGTAATGCTACTAGCCATCAGGAGAATGCCATGTAGCATAAGAAATCCGAAAAACTTTATCAAATCCTATGTGGAAACAGAGGTTGATTCAAATTCACAAGGATTCATCAATGTTCTAAAGAAAATAAATTTTGTAATTTTGCTAACATGGGTTCCTAAAATCAGTGGGTCTGGTAAATCTAGTAAATACATCATTTTCCTTCGATTACACAGAGTCAGCGGGCTTCAAATATCTAAAATTTCGTAATAGACAAGACTATTCTAGTTTTTTGTAGTCATTTCTCCATCCACAAGGGAAAGTTCCACTTCAGAATCTCACATATATAAGTTGATCTTAGAAAAGTTTCATTCAAATATGAACGTACACAGTGACATATAGGAAACAATAACATCCAAACAACAAAATCCATTCTTATATTAGTCGGTTAACTAGAAAGCATGACTACCTCAAGAAAATGGTGAACTACAAATCTTTGCTAAACATTAACAGAAACCTCACAATTATTGAAGTAATATATGATTGTGCAGAAGGGATCTAAGAGAACATCAATTGCAAGAGTCAAATTGGGTAAACAATTATTATTATGAAACCTGGCTCTTGTACAACTAGCAAAATGCTTTTTGGTGCATAAATATGATTCAAGTCAACCAGTAATTTAGAGACAACAATTGTGTTAAGAAGGACAAGAAGGAAATGATCACCAAACACCACTAGCCTGTCATGGCTTGAAGATACATGACAGAAAACGTGAAATACCTGATTCCTATATGAATAAAACTCGTTGCATCCTAGAATCGTTATATCAAGACCTGCATGACTAATCCATCAGCAACTTAGATTCATTTATATTCATTTAGCTTAACGAACAAATATGAAGATTGAAATGTCAGACATTACCTTGCAAAAGTATCTTTTGCAATGCATCTGTCTTGTCTTTGCCAAATTTTGCATGAGCTGCTGCTACTGCATATTGGATTGCATGTTCTACAAAAGGGTTTCTTGAGTCACTGCAATTAAACCAACAGCATAAGACATTACTGCAGTGATCTCAGTTTAATACATTAGTCATTGGCATGTGGTTTTTAAAACACGAATCCAATCCACAATTCCACAAAAGCATACATATATCTTATTGTGAAATTGCAAAAAGAGAGAGAGAGAGATAGAGAGAGAGAGAGAGAGAGAGGAAAAAGAAAAAAAAGAAAAAAAGAAAAAAAGGATCGAAGCTATACAGAAACCTATCAGCAGATATAGTTCCACTAAAGTAAGGCGTGGAAACAGATAGACTTATATCACTTGCCTTGAACACACAGGCTGAAGAGTTAAATGTTTGAGGGACAATTTGTATATAGTTTCTCTGGACATCTGTGGAGAAGTTAATTTCACATCTGTCCATGCCTAAAAGTTAACAAAGAACTCGTCAAGAACAATCTTTATTCAAATTATGCGAAATAAATTGATCATGGTTAGAGATATATAGGTACAGAAAAACAGACACTTCATACAGTTACATACCAGAGGGGTTGATTAAAGATGAGGAAACTTAGGTATAACATGCTTGCTTCAAATAAAAGATTAATTCAAGTAACCTTGTTAAAGCCCATCCTAATATAAGACATAGTCCTTTTATCATTTGCTTATCAAATGGCATCAAATTAATTACTTCATAGGGTTTCTAACTTTCTTAAACAATATGGATTGATTTATCCTCTACTGATCCAAGCATTCTTCTTAGGGAGTAAACTTCATACAGATAGTATTTAAACTTATGACTCGCATAATAAAGAATGAAGTGGAAATATTACTGAAAGAAAAAGTTCACAATAAAAAAAGACTCACCCAAGCCCAACTCTCAGATCTACTTTCCTCATAAAGTGGCTTCACTATGGCATAAAATCGTGCATTTGTGCTCAGGACAATCCCTGCATTAGGCCTCTCCAAAATTAGATAACCCCCGGTCATCAAAACCTTTCCAGGAGCAGAAGCAACCCTGCTCAAATATCATTGATGTTAAAATCAGCTAATTCTATTTCATTAAATACAAAAGGATACAACTTTCACCATAAAGCATTGAGACTTAGATAAACACGAAATGTTGGAGCAACTGTAGACTTACACTGCCATTTCTTTGCTATACTCAATGGGCTGATCTTGGAATTATCGATATTCAACAAGGCAGAGCTGCAAACAGAAGTCCCTAATGTCATAATTTTACTTCAATTGAAGAAAAAGCAAAAACAGAAGAGAAAATAAACAAAGACCCAGCTTCCAGGCAGCTGAGAATAATGCCAAAATGGGAAAATAAGGCAAGAAATTCGCCATTCTCAAAATAATAATAAGGCAGAAACAATAAAGTTAACAGCAAAAACACAATATCACGTCCACACTAAAAGATGGAAAAAAAAAAAGAAAAAAGAAAAGATTCTCCCTTTTTGCCTTTTTGTCCACCAACCATATATCCTACAACCAAGAAACTGAAATGCAAGAAAGGTAATAGTGCAACAGACACGGCAGATTGATCAACTGGGGTAAATTGGTCGTCGGATGATCAAATGGTTTGATGTCAAAAACCCAAAAAGTTTCAGATTCAATGCGATTTATTGATCTCCTGGCTATATTCCAGTTCAATTAAGTCTTCCAAACCCAATCGTAAGCATAATTTCTGCAAATGTTGATAAACAAAAAGGGAAAGATTAACTCACCAATAATTGATGAAAAGATGAAGAGAAGGAGTGGGGATGCTGATGTTGTTATTGGGTTCAAGTACGTTCTGGGATTCGCAGATTTGGGTTGGAGCGACCAGTGCAGTTCCTTTTTTTTTTTTTTTTTGTTTGACAATAACAAGGAATAAAAGCAGCAAGAGCAATAAAACAATTACTGCTCTTTGTTGACTTAATTGGTTCAAACTTCAAACCTGCGCAGCTACTTCCATTGCTGACTTGGTAACGTGGTCGTTTTTTCTGTCTCTGTCTCGCTGTGTCGCAATTGATTGGGGTGGTTAAAAAGTACAAATTTGTGCTCTTTAACCATTCCAGACAATTTGTTGGAGTAAATTGTTTGGAATAAATTTTTTTTTGAGTAAATTGTTTGGAGTAAATTTTTGTCTCTGTCTCGCCGTGTAGCAATTGTTTGGAATTTTTTTTTTTGGTTGGAGTAAATTAACTAGTGTAACCACTGTATACTTCATCGCTAGTGATTAAAGAAAAAAAACCACACACACACACAATCCTTTCTTGTTTTTTGGAGCTTCAAATGAGAACAGTACTAGAATAGTTGCATGTGCACACACATGCCTTTGGCTAGTAAATTATTTGAGATAATTCGTTGAAAAAGATGCTGTAGCACTTTTTTGATTAGATATATGTGAGATAAAAAGGAGATTGAAATTTATATCGATGATGTAAACAAAAATTTTTAGGTAAATTAGAGCAATCCAAACAAACATTATTTTGATCACACAACAACTGAATGGACAGTAACTAATATATACCAATGTACAGCAATAAGCAACAAATAGTTGAAGACAAACGTATTAGGTCCTCTCTTTTGTTTTCTTGTTTTTGAAGCTGAACTGTTGCTGAGGATTTGCTGAACTCGTTCGGAGGGGAGAGAGATATCCGCATGAAACACGCATATAAAAATCTAATGAGAAATCCCACATGAAACACGCATGATAATCTATTCGCTGTTGGTTTCCAGCGCCAACCCTGATTCAGCAAACTTTTCTTGAAACAATTTTTCAAGTCGGTTGGCCATGGAAGGAGGTAGCACATTTACCCAATTGCCAACTTCTGCCTTCCTGAAGAAGGAACTGTGCTTAGCTCTAAAAACGGTTTCTATCTCCCCCTCCTTGTTACAGTCCAAATTCTTAAGATTTTCGAAGCTGCAAAGCATTGCTATCTCTTCAACCAAACCTGCTTGCTCTTCCTCAGCTGAAAATGGATATCCTAGAAACTCAGCTATCTTCTTCATGGAGCTATTGATATCCTTTTTTAATTCCTCATACTTCAAAAACAACACCTTTTGAGGGTTCTTCAAGCTTGCTTCCCAATATCCCAAACAATGGTCCCAGAATGGACCATATGGGTACAAGCCCTGACTAAAAATTTCAAAAGGTACATCAATAGGTATCGATGTCCTTGAAGTAAAACGATTTTGCCACACAAAGTGGAACGAGGAGGTGAATACATCCAAAGGGTTTCGGCACAGATAGATGATCCGACAGTTGGAGCAATCCAAGATGCTGCATGGAAGGAATTGATGAGGTACGTGAGTCGCGAGGATTCGCGGGCAAATTATAGCGTCTATATCAGCAATATTACCATCTTTGTACAGTTGCATCTCAAGAAAAGGGACAAGATGATGAGGGTTGGAGAAGAGCAACGGGCTTTCATTAACTGAATGATTGTTGCGGTTCACAATACTGAAGGTGAGGGCTTTAAGCCATGTGGTCCCTGATTTCGGCATGGTGGCCAAAATAATGTCAGAGTCATTGGCTTTGAAGTGTTTCTGAAAGGTTAACGTAGCTTGAAGTAAATCTGCACCAAACCAAACGCCTTGGTAGTTAGCCAGCAGTTCCCCTGCTACAAGCTTCTTTGGTTGCAACCTCTGGAAAAACTCTTCAAAGTGATCATCTTTTTGCTCCACCTCAGCTGAAGATGACATTTCCTGGAATGGATTAGGGGAACAAAAAATCTGTTTTGTTATCTTGCAAAGAGCAAATTTTGAGCCAATGCTTATTTGCTGCACCAATGAATGAAATACTAAAGTTTATATATAGATGGTCAACTGTCTGTTAATGCATTATCTAGACATCCAAGTTAGGACAGATCAACTGTCAAATATGTTATCTGCACATTCAAGTTGCGTGAAAGTTTCTGATATATAATCTTATATTATACAATGAGTGAGAGTGATGGAGTGATGATCCAATGAAAGTGATCGTTTAAGAATAAGATAATCCAACGAGAATCATGCTAAGGATGGTTTGAAAGACTGGTTTTATTTCATGAAACTTCACATTTACAATCGAGATAAATCATAAATGTCAACTCCTGAGATGCTAGAATTCATGTATAGATGATATTATTCTTGGGAAGGTCAGATCAATTGTGAAAGGTATCATCCATATAGTTAGTTTACTCAAAAAGTTTACAGTGTAATCAACTACTAAAATTGATAATATTTGGTGTATTTTTTTTTTTTTTTATGGATTAGTCTATACCAAGATTTATACCAAATTGCGTTTTATTGGTGTAAGTCTTGCAAAATTTGTGAGCAAGTAGTGTAATATTTGGTGTAGGTGTTGTAATAAAAATTCATTTACTAAATTTTGCCCGGCCTGGTGCACAAAAGGATAAGGAAAATGAGCTAGGGCCCAAGGAGATCATTGTCTGCAAATTAAGATTTTAAACATGAAGTTATAGATATAATAATATTAAAACTTATTAGCAGTTTCTAATAATTACTAACAGCTTAGCTGCTTAGTAAAACAAAGATAAGTTACAAGTTAGTTGGGATAATTACGGATAACACGGCTAGTACAACTAACCAAAAGTAAATTATTTTTACAAACATGGCTACTGATAACCAAAAATAAGTATATAGCAAATCTTAAAATTTTCTAATAATTTTCTGCAAGAGAGTTCCTTTGTGGCTGATTAAATAATATGTGTAATTGATTGATAATCTTGATTAACAAAACTTAGCTTTTTATATATTCTACTCTTGTAAGCTAAACTTCGGTCTTTGGACATGGCCAGCCTTTCTCTGACATGAATCCACAAATAGGGGAGAGATTTTTCTTTGGGCCCAATTGCTAATCATCTCACTTTCAGGGGGAGAGGTGAATCAAATAAAATTAATTTTAACATAAAATCACATACATTGCACGGGCGTGTTACTAGCATGTAACTATGTGACGGTATAACGTATTAATGACCATCTCGACTAAACTATAGTTCTACATTAATTATATTTTAGGACGGATTGAGCTACTGAAGGAAAAAAAAAAAAAAAAAAAAAGTTTAGGACGGATTAAGATTTATATGATGTTACCAACTAGAGGCTATCTTGATTCTCTAAAGGCAGCCGGATTGCAAAGAGAAATGCCCAAATGAAACATGCATAACAATATAATGTCCATCTTTACAAAATACGCTTGCCATGGAATTCTAGCGTCAACCCTGATTCGCCAAACTTTTCTTCGATCAGCTCTTTAAGTCGGTTTGCCATGGAAAGAGGCAACAAATTCACCCAATCGCCGACTTCACCCTTTCTGAAATAGGAATTACGCTTAACTTTACGAACAGTTTCTATTTCCCTTCTTTATTGCACTCCGAACTCTTGAGACTTTGAAGGCTGCAAAGCATTGTTATCCCCTCAACCAAACCTGATTTCTCTTCCTCAACTGAAAATGGATATCCTAGGAAGTCAGCTGTCATCTTCGCAGAGCCATTGATATCTTCTTTAAGATCCTCATACTTGAAAAACAACACTTCATCAGGATTCTTGAAGCTTGCATTCCAATACCCCAAAAAATGGTCCCAGAACGGACCAAACAGACACGCACCTTGACAAAATGATTCAAAAAATTCAGCCATTGACATGGATTTTTAAGGCTCGTGTTGTGGTATAAAACCATTTTGGAGAACGAAGTGCAGCAGAGATGTGAACATATCTAACGGGTTCCGGCAAAGATAGCTGATTCGACAGTTCTTACAATCCAAAAATGGTGCTGGGGAAGAATTAATATGCTAAATGAGTCACAAAGAATCGTGGGCAAGGGACAGAGTCTGCATCAGGAATTTTACCAGCTTTGTACAGATCACTCTCGAAGTCAGGAAGGAATTCATGAGGGTTGGAGAAGAGCGAAGGGTTGTCATCAACTGGATGATTGCTGCGGTTAACAATACTGAAGCTGAGGGCTTTAAGCGATGTGGTGCCTGATTTTGGCATGGTAGCCAACATAATTTCAGACTCATTGGCTTTGAAGTTTCTTTTTTTTCTTTTTTTAATGTTAATGTACCTTGAAGCATGTCTGCATTAAACAAAAAGCCTACATGATTAGCCAGCAGATGACCTGATACATGCTTCTCTTTCTGCAATGTCCGAAAAAACTCTTGAAGTTGATCATCCTTTTGCTCCAATTTGGTTGAAGAGATCTTTTTTGGGATATTTGACATGTTCTGCATTAATCGAAATAGAATCCAATTCTATGGCTTGCTGGCTTCTAGCAAATTTAGAGCCAAAATTTTTGTGCTGCACGAAGTAACGAGATGCTAAAATTTATATGTAGATGATATTCTTCTCCGAAAGGCCAGATCAACTGTCAAATGTATAAGCTATATACGATACATGTGCAAGTTTTTCCATTAGTTCATAATATATGCATCAAATATACAGTCTCTCACCAACGATTGTATTAGAATAAGATAATACCATTAGAATGTGAAGGGGGGTTTGTAAACATGGTGATTTTTCAAGATTCCTATACTGCTAATTCGAAGACTATCCAATGAAAATCATGCATATATTCTGGTGGGATTTGATTGCCTAAGAAAATTCATTATGAACGATGTTAGCTGATTAGAGGTAGTAAATGAAGTTCTATATTAAGTTTATATGTTAAGTTTATGTTTTAATTAATGTGAAGTTCTATATTGAGTTTACATGTTTCACTTGAGGTTGAGGCATCCACATAGTATTTCCTCTCTTTAAAAGAAACTAGCTTTCAACATCTGGATTTTAGTGATTTCTTTGTTGATTTAAAACAACTTGTTTTCAACATTATGTATAATCGCACGAACTCTCTACAACTAAGTTTTTAATCTCAAGAGTTTATGAATCCTCGTTTTAACAATAAAAATGATTATCTTAACTATACTTGTGAGAATTGGACAGTACTGAGGTTCTTGCACTTGTTGCTGTTTCTTAATTCTTCATCTTGTTTGCGATTTGTGTAAAATTTGATTGCTCTTCCTTGTTAATAATATAAAGTATCACTAAACTTCTAAAATTTGTGCAGTGTACATTAATCAAAGAATTTATCTTTTAGATTATATTTTCTTAGAAAAAAAAGTCACTATTGTTGTGCAATGTTCGTGCTCCCAAATCTCTCTCTCTCAAGTATATCTCTGAGTGTAGAAGCCAATATACTGCACATGATTATATCAAGAAAATTTGCGACAATAATTGGCAGCAGACCACGAAATATATTAAAAAGTTTTCCCTATCAAATAAGGTCAGATTTCAAATGTCATGGACATGAAATTATGACAAATAGTACATAATACAGATTTTATTACTAGAACTACAGATTTCACAAGCAACTTTACATAACAAACAGATTTCACAAGCAACTTTACATAACAAACCTATTGGCAAGATTGAAGGTTTGTCAATTTTTGGCATATATTGCACACTTAGATACAAAAAAGTTAAAAATGTGGAATTTAAAATTATCACATGTTCAATGATTTAACTGAAATTTTCGCCTATACTAGGTCTCATAATTAGTTGCGCCCATCAATTAAGGTCTAGGTTGTAATTGCGTTGGTCAACTTCCAATTTTTGCATTTCCATAACTACACTTTTGCCTGTGACATTAATTTAACAATTAATTTGTATACTCTTAAAATGATATTTAGACGCTATCTGAATAGCATCAGTAGAAGAAAAAAGAAATTTGCTTTTGGCGTTTAAAGTTAGTATCTTTAGTAATATAACTTGATTATTTCTGCATGATTTCATGGATAAATAAATTGATCTATATCAATCATTGGAGTTGGCTCAGTGATACAGCAGAGACTCTTAAATTTTTTGGATAAACAAATTGATCTACGTCAATCACTAGGGTTGGCTCAATGGTCCGCGAAGGCTTTTAAAGTTCTTCCTGCGGTTAGATTTAGGGTTCATATTTGGCAGTTGATGATGGAAAGGGTGTAGGAAGAGGTGGGAGGTAAACAAGATAAAGAAATAAAAAAAAATCTAGGGTGTGGAGAGGGGTGGGAGATAAAAAGGAAAAAAATCTACGACAAGTTATGTAGGGTGTAGGGAGAGGTGGGAGGTAAAAAAGATAAAGAAATAAAAAAAAAATCTAGGGTGTGGAGAGGAGTGGGAGATAAAAAGGAAAAAAAATCTATGACAAGTTATGTATTTATCCTGAATTTGAGTACTTTTCAAAATATTTCCAAAAAAAAAAGAACATTTCAAAATATTTCCAAAAAAAAAAAGAACATTTCAAAATATTTCCAAAAAAAAAAAAGAAATTTCCAAAGTAAAATTAACATTAGCCAAATACCACTAAGATATTGAGGTTATCTATTTATCCCAAATTTCAGTACTTTTCAAAATATTTCCAAGAAAAGATATTTTCAAAATATTTCCAAAAAAAGAAATTTCCAAAGTAAAATTAACATTAGCCAAATACCACTAAGATATTGAGGTTTCTTTTAAAGATTCCGCAAATATACAAATAAGGAATAATAACAAACACAATGAATAATGGGGATTAATCACGGACCTAAAATAGAGAATATCTACAATACAATGAATAATGGAGATTAATCACATACCCAAAATCCACAAACACCCCAGGTGTCAAAAAATGTCAATGCAACATGTTACCATGTTTCCAAAGTACCACTCATGCAACATCTTTTGGTACTTCGTATTCTCTACAACACAATGAATGATGGAGATTATCTCTAGATGATCCGACAAATGTGCAAATGGAGAATATCAACAATACAATGAATGTTGGAGATTAATCACAGACCAAAATAGAAAATATCAGCAATACAACGAATAATGGAGGTTAATCAAGGACACAAAATCCACAGACATTATTATTACATTCCCAGAAGTACCACTCATGCAACATTTTTTGGTACTTCGTTGCAGCAAAACTTTCTCCCATCACCGTTAATTTTTGTCCCACTCCACCGTCTCATCAAATTCTTTTTTTCTTTTGTAGAACATTCCTTAATTGATCCAAACAGGGGAAAAAAAAGAGAGAGAGAGAGAGAGAAATTCCATATCCTATCGTTTTTGGAATGACGAGTCTTGTATGTGTTCCTAAGAAAAGGAATTTGTTAATTTTTCGGGGTCTCAAAGGGGTGTGAAAACGCATAAGAACTCTGGAATGAAAATGGAAACGCGACGTTAATCCTAATCTGTTCTGGAAATTGAATTGCAAACCTTATGAAGCTTACTTTCCTCATTAATGCGACATTATATAATCTGTACCATGTCTTGAAATTTGAAACCATGCAAGGCTATTACACCTGAACAATCCAAAACATTCTTATCCGATTAGAAAAACAGTGGTTGCTAAAATTTGCCTTCATTCTTGGGGCTTACCGGGATTGTCTGCAGACAAGAAAAGGAGGCAAACGGACATGGCTAACCCAGAAAATATGCAGACAATGACCTCCATCACCTCCCTTCCGAGAGAGCTAGTGTCCGAGGTTCTTGCACTTGTTGCATCTTCTTCATTCACTGATCTTTTCCGGGCAAAACTATGGTATAATCATCTGTTAATGATACAAACTGAAGCTTTTTTTTTTTTTTTTTGGTTTTTTACGTGGCATTTTCTTTGGAGATTCATTGAGCACGGCTCTTATCTTGTAGTTGCAAGCTGCTTTCCGAAGTTTCGGAGGAAGACTATATTTACCAACGTGTATCCCTCGACAAGTTTGCAATCGTTCCATGGCAACGAGAGAAAAATACTAATGTTTCCATGTTCTTGAAGAAGTGTAGACGAAGCAAAAATCCAGAAGCCTTGTATCGAAAAGGGGTGGTAAGCATCATTTTTTTTTTAATTTTTAATACTCTGCTCTTTCAGTTCAAGATAGGAATGAACAATTTAGTCTTTGACATTATAATTCTGATGAATCAGTAGTTATCAGGCTAAAGATTATGGGAAAATAATGAACTAATGAATCTTAAGTAAAGGAAATTCTATAGATGAGCCAGTCAGAAGTTGGAAGGGTGATCAACTTCAAACCGATTAATGCGAGAGGAGACTGATCAAGGCCAGTGGTGCTTCCCGGAGCCTGAGAAAGAAGAGGAAACAGCACAGATTAAGCCTTCCCTCTCTCCTTCATCTATGCGTTTTTATGAAGCTGCTGATACACATCAGCACAAACAAACTATCTATAATTGCTCTAGGGCTGATCCTCTACATCCAGTTGATCAGATAATCTCCTGACACAAGTCCCCCTTTCACATCAAATTCCAGTTCAAAAATCGGACAACTTTGGGTTTCTTCAGATCATAAGAAGCAAGAAACAAAAGAGAACATGGATTGCCTTCAAAACAGTGAATTTGTATACTCATAACTGAAGTCTAGTAATGACTCACCAAAGGACAAAAATAAAAAATAAAAATCTAGTCATGTCACATAAACTAATAATCTAACTATACACGATTTGTGCCCTTTTCTTAAAATTCCATAATTGGTAATTTTGGGAAATCAGCTTACTTTGCTGATGATGTTCCATATGAAATTATTGGTTTTCATTGTCTTATGGATATTTGAACCAGTTTGTAAGTAGCATTATACTTTCAACCTTGAACTCCTCAGGTTAATTATTTTAAAGGTAAGAATCCTGAATCAGCACTGGAATGCCTAAAAGAAGCTGCGAAATCAGGCCACGATGAAGCTGTCTATGCCTTGGGAATAATTTCCCTCTTTGGTGGGGGTGAATTGAAGCAGAAAGGCATGACTTTGCTTAGTGCCATGAAGAAATCAAGAACTCAGAAAAGGAGAGTGAAAGATTGCCGTGACAATTTGCGAAGGATTCTGAAAATGATTTGGGTAGGAAATTCGTTGGTTCTAGGCGAAAGGCCCGTTTGTTGTGCCATGCAACATAAGAGAAAAAGAGGTTGGCTTACTGATGAAATTGATGAAGAGAATACGTGCGAAGGCTGTGCATGTGATGAAGAAATTGCACCAATCTGTGATGCCTTACCTCAAGCTCTTGTCTAAGTTTTAGCGTTTGCGTATTGATTTTATATACAAATTTGTAAATAACTACATTAGACTATCTTTAGGAGTTGAATCAACAACTACTTTTTAGTCTTTTGATATGAATAATTGAAAACTCAATTGTGTACTTTTGCCCCTATATCAAGGCTGTTGTGGAAACTTAATTATCTACTTTTGTCCTAAGAGTTGTGCTCAGTTACAAACATGAATTATTATTATGGCATTAGCATCCTGAAATTAAACGGAGATAATATCGACTAACCACAATTTGAAGCAAATAATCAGAAGTTCCAGCCAAGAATTTTGTTTGTATATACAAAGGAAAACTAAGTCTAATATCTGCATTGAAGTGCAAAAGTTTCAGTCATATCTTTAGTTAATTTTATCCAGGATGTCACTGGCTGATACAGAATGCTGAGGCAAAAGTATATGTTGAAAAAGAAGAGCATAGAATTTGAAAGAAAAATAAATTGCGACGAATAGAGATGCCTAAACTGATCGCTTAAACCAAACCAACACCGAAAACTAAAAGGCCTACCTTCGAAGAAGTCAGGCCTCACCTCATTTGCTTCACCCCTTCTTCTCCTTCTCCAATTAAAACCAATGTCTGGGTTATTTATGAGCAATTAGCATAGATTATCTACAATGTGAAACTACTCCAAACTAACGTATGATTATAACCATGGCACAGTATGGACATATATTTGCGTTTAAAACCCTTTAAGGGATGAGCAAAATCTTGCTTTCTAGATTCTTGATGCAAGGAGAATATCCAGACCGGAAGCTCTGTAGCACCTTCGATAACTAAATAAAAAACATTGAACCATTTCTTTTCCATGGTCGCTACTTTAACAATCCAGGGTTGGCAAGAAAAGTTGGTATAGAAAAGAGATTCTGAAAATATCATCGTTATTTTCAATCTCTTTGCTTGCAACAATATTTCATTATCACATTGAATATTAATTTATCTACAAATTGCATTGATAAAGGATAAAGATATTTTTGTTAAGAAACAAACAAACAAGGCTCCCTAATCCATTGGATGACCTTAGGAAGGCACCTCAACAAAGCACTGAAACTCATGTCACCAACAAATGCTGTCAACGTAGTCCTTTCAAGTAATGCTGGATGGGGTGACTACCAAGCCAAAAACTAATTAACTTATACTTCAGATAAAAAAAAACTCTAAATAGGAAAACCACAACATACTCCATCATTAGTTATACAAAAAAACAACACACCACAGAATTTACAAAAAATTCTCTTGACTAAAATCCAACATGAGATCTCCGTTACCTTTTTTTGTTTTTGATGGTCTCAAATGAGAAGACTACTACCATCAGGCAACATTTTGACCACGATTATATGAGCATATTTATCATTTCGGCTTGAAAAAAGCAAGGAAGTGAGCAAACCAAGTGAAAATGGCAAAGATATGGTGAACTGTTTAAACCCCAAGAACAGTTTCATGTGCACACATTTATGAAATATTTATTTATCTAATAACATGGTGAAAAACATAAGTAATATTTTTGGTCACACAACAACTGAATGGAAAGTAACTAATGTATACCAATACGCAGCAATAAGCAACAAATAGTTGAAGATAAATGCATCAGGTCTTCTCTTTTGTTTTCTTGTTTTTGTGCTGAACTGTTGATCAGTATCTGCAGAAGCCGTCCGGAGGGGAGAGAAATACAGATCGAGATATCCCGCACCAAACATTCATAACAATTTAATGACAAACCCCACATGAAACCACACGAAACACGCACATAACAATCTAATGAGAAATCCCACATGAAACACGCACAATAATCTATTTGCTGTTGGTTTCCAGCGCCAACCCTGATTCACCAAACTTTTCTTGAAACAATTTTTCAAGTCGGTTGGCCATGGAAGGAGGTAGCACATTTACCCAATCGCCAACTTTTGCCTTCCTGAAGAAGGAACTATGCTTAGCTCTATAAACAGTTTGGATCTCCCTCTCCTTGTTACAGTCCAAATTCTTCAGATTTTCGAAGCTACAAAGCATTGCTATCTCTTCAACCAAACCTGCTTCCTCTTCCTCAGCTGAAAATGGATATCCTAGAAACTCAGCTATCTTCTTCACAGAGCTATTGATATCCTTTTTTAATTCCTCATACTTCAAAAACAACACCTTTTGAGGGTTCTTCAAGCTTGTTTCCCAATATCCCAAACAATGGTCCCATAATGGACCATACGGGTACATGCCCTGACAAAAATTTTCAAAAGGTCCATCAATAGACATTGATGGCATTGGAGTAAAACGATTTTGCTGCACGAAGTGCAATGCAGAGGTGAATAAGTCCAAAGGGTTTCGGCACAGGTAGATGATTCGACAATTGGAATAATCCAAGATGCTGGTTGGAAGGAGTTGATGAGGTGCGTGAGTCGCGAGGATTCGCGGGCAAGGCATAGCGTCTATATCAGGAATATTACCATCTTTGTACAGATACGTCTCGAGAAAGGGGACGAGATGATGAGGGCTGGAGAAAAGCAAAGGGCTCTCATCAACTGAATGATTGTTGCGGTTAACAATACTGAAGGTGAGGGCTTTAAGCCATGTGGTTCCTGATTTTGGCATGGTGGCCAAAATAATGTCAGAGTCAATGGCTTTGAAGTGCTTTTGAAAGGTTAATGTAGCTTGAAGTAATTCTGCACCAAACCAAACGCCTTGGTAATTAGCCAGCAGCACCCCTGCTGCAAGCTTCTTTGGTTGCAACATCTGGAAAAACTCTTCAAAGTTATCATCTTTTTGCTCCACTTCAGTTGAAGATACCATTTTAGGGATATTCGACATTGCATGTGTTAAGATCCAGTCAGGTAATTACGAAAAGTTAATTTGACAATTACAAAAGTGAAAACCGAAGGTTATAATAAAATGTGGAGAAAATAATGAAAGATAATGATGGTCAATTAGATCTATATCCCCGGGAGGAGGTGAGCAAATTCCATTATGATGAAGAAAAATATAAAACTTAGGACAAAATTGCTAAACTTCAAAACAAGAAATGGATGATAAAAAAAGTAAACTCAAATTTAGTCAAAAGGAAAAATCCCCTAAGCTATCTGTCTATCGGGTTTTAAGCAATGTGGTGCAAGTGCAATCTAAGGCTTCTGAAGTCCCTCTATTTATAGGCAAAATTGCAGCTGCAATTTGTTCATGAACCAATATTGTTGCCTAGTTTTTATTCCAAAGGAAAAGAAAAATTGGTCTTGATATCAAAAGTTGAGCTACAACTATAGTAGGACGGTAGAAATTTAGCTTCTTAACCCATTGCATCTGATCAAAAGACATGAAGGATGGAAAGCCACTTGCATGACATCTAATACTAACATATCTCCAACTTGACTTTGTAACCGGTATACAGAAAATCGAGAAAATAGTGAACTTGCTCGACTTTCTCCTTGAAAGCCACAATGAACCAATATTATTGTATGTAAAATGTAAACAGTGCTAATTTTCTGCCAAAAACAAGCCGAAGGAATTTAATGTTTAATTGAAGTTTTGGCAGCTAATAGTCCTCTAATATTAGCTAGTGTGAATAATGGGCGTTGTTAGTTACATTGCTGATTCAACTGAAGCTCAAATAGGAGGGCATTTTTTTCTGCTACATGATAGGAGAGCATGTGTTTGGTACGTGAGTTTGAACATTGGAAGCTAACACTGGAGAGTGATATGTGTTAAAACTCTCTCTCTGATTAGCACTTCTCCAAAACAATATGTTAGACTATCTCCAAACCAACTTTTGATTTGGTTTACATTCTACATACAATAATATCACCAGAAGTTGTGATATTTAAGATTAATAATATAATATCCAAAAATTTTCTAAAAACCAAAAAATGACACTGAGTTTTGTACAGGATTGACCTGCAAATGTCATTGGAATGTATATGTGAGTCTAAAATGTTCTATGCCTTGATCCATCTTTTATTTAAAATGAAAAAAAAAAAACATGTACATTGAATTTGAAGTTGAATCAGAAGCAATGTAATCTTTTGCTCTTTTTCCTTCAACGAAAGATTAACATGCTTATATTTTTATAGAGCAACATTAAATTGGTATTAACAATAATTTAAGGCGAGCTATGCTAATGCATACTAGAAAGAACTAAATATTCTGTTAATCGGGTCGAGGAAAGTATTGAGTCTTTAATCTCCAAAACATAAACTCTAAATCTACTTCCATAACCATGCATGGAGTTGCAAGTTCAATCTCCTCTACCTTCGACAGACAAGATGTTAAGAAGATAAAGGAAAGATAAAGGAAAGACAGTAGCAGTTGCAGTCAAACTCTTAAGGTTTAACTTGGAATTTCAGGGCCTACACATTCATAGAGAGTTTTCGAAGAGGTACGTAACAGGCACTCATTAACATATCTAAAATCTATCCAGTCTATCATGCATAAAACATATACTAATAATTGTTGCCCTATCTTGTATTGATACATTTTTTCCTAATTAATTTTACCTTTTCAAAAAATCTAACATCTGAAATACATCTCAACAAATGTCCAATATAGGCACTCATGTATGTATCGGTTGAAATTTAGAGTCAGACACCTTGCGATCGATTTGATTGTTATTTCCCTGCTTAGATATCTACATTTTGCCATTTATGGTGCAAAGAAATCATAAAATTAATGGATGTTGAAATGATGAGATTTTTACAATCTTGTGATCCATAAAAGGTAGAAAGGGCTTTAAATAAATGGCACCAAAACCACATTTATGTTCTCTCCTAAATTGAATAATTTGCCCTAAATTTAATTTTATTTATTTCTCTCCTAGAAGAAACATTTATGAGTGAGTATATATCTAGCTCCTTTAGAGTTGATCTTTTACCAACTAGCAAATATCATCTCTGTATGCATCTACAATTTACTTTTACCACAATTCTGATATCTGACCATCAAATGCAAGAATTATCCAGCTTCCCAAAAGCAAACTCTTCAAGCCAAGAGGATAAGAAAAATGATCACGATTTTGGGAATATTGTTTCAAACGTTGCCGAAACAAATAGTCAAATCTGGCTATTTGGTGGCTCAGTACCAATGTTTTTGGTTTCTTAAAGGCATTCTTCAGGGTAGCCTGGGAAGCCAATAATCAAATGCTGCTTATTGCTCAATCACTCACCTTCGCAAATTGGTGCATGTATTAGGTATGCCATATGAAAGAGTGGAGTTTCTAAGTTCATGACCAACCATTATGATTTATCTTACTTTCTTTGACGAAGAAGTTGTTTTTTTTTTATCAAGATAAGAGAATTATTTTACATTTTTATTACAAGTAGTATGTCGTATTTAGATTCTTAAGCGCAGTTGCTTTCAATCTTTTAGATCAATTTTTGCTACATTGACAAACTGCACTTTTTTTTCAGCTATCATAAACTAAGTAACTTCTCTTTCCAAAATTGGTTCATGCAGCAGTACCAGCTGGAGGAGGATTCCACGGGCTAAGGCCAATTTGGGAGTTTTGTCATGAATGGTGCTTTTCTATGCAAGTGTTCTGTTTAGCCTAGCTATGCTGATTGGTAGCTTTGTGTTAAAAGTGTTTTTTCTTTTAAGTGTAGTTTGCGACCTCTCACTTGCACTTCCTTCCCTATACTATCCAACACATCCCTTCCCTATGTATAGTTAGTTTGTGACTGGTAAGAAGTCTTGCAATTTTGTGTTGGCAGCAGTTTACTCCTTGTGACCATTTTCTAGCTTGCTAATAAATTTATACTACCTAAAGACGAAAACATAATGCATGACCTATTTTTTCATCTATTGTAGGTTTCGTTTTATATATCCAAATTAAGTACAACCTGCAATCAATTGACTTGAGAACTCATGTCCATCAACCATGTTGGATCTTAGTGTGTCATAGGGGATGTGATTTCAAACTTAATTGGATTTATAGAATTTACTAATTAACAGGTTCATATTTTATTAGATGTCTCCATTTTTTATTCTCTCAAATCTTTCTAGATGAACTTCCTTTAGTTCATAGAGATAGTAGTTTTAGATCCTTCTGGTTTACAAATCCATAGTAGAATGGATTAGTTTTTCTTACACCCACAATGTAAAAATTACATACACAGACACTTAAGTGCATGTCATAAAATTTTATGGTCAAACTTGAAATCCATAGACGGAACTAGAACTGTACTATGGGGTGGAGGGGGAGGGGGGAGGTATTTGAGGGGGGTGGGGGGTTGGGGAGGGATTTAGTATTATATAAGACATATAGTGTGAATTTTTGTGGGGGCTGATGTTTATTTTTAGAAGGATTTGTTTGAAAATTCTCAAATTCAGCAGGGATAAGATTAGAATTTCAAGGTGATTGGGGGAAGTAGCCCCTCCTTGCCCCTTGCTAGCTTCATCTATGTTAAAAATCCTTCTTTTACACATGCATAAAAAATTATAAAGCTGCTGGTGTAAATAATTTTTTTTTTAATTTTATTTTTTTCGTAGAAAAACTCCTCTTCTAATTACCGCAATCTATGCAATTCCCTGTAAAACACACATGAATATAGGGAGGGTTCTACTATTCCACTCAATACTGTCCATAACCTCTCTTGCAAACTGTTCCAAACATTATTGCACAACTTCATTGGCTTCTCTTCTAACCCGATGAAACTTACACCCAAGAATTTATTTGAAGTATACTTTGGCATCATCAATCTGGTTTCCATGCATATCAGATACATAATCTTCTGCCTCCTTCGGTGCTTTAATAATGTTTGCTGCATCACCTTCCAAAGTAACCTGTCCATCTTGAAACTTTAATGGCGCATACATTCCTTCAATTGCAGCTAGAGACTTCTGCTGCATCCAGTCTCAAGAATACATATAACTTTTTCCTCTAAAAAAAAAAAAAAAGAAGTTTAGACTAGATGGCACAAGTTTGTTTGCTAAGACCTAAGAGCATGATATAATTACCAGAGGGAGTGTATTAAAATTGGCGGCATTTCTTCTAATGCTTTTGAAGCCAAAAGTTATTGGCTACTTTGCTGGCTATAGGCTATGGGAGTCAATATTTGGTTCAACAATTGTTTGGTATAAGAAGCCATATTGATTTTCAGCCAAAACAAGCCGAAGAAATTGAGTGCTTGCTGGCTGAAAGTTTCGCAGCTACTACTATTACGAGGTAAGGATATGTAAAGATTTGGAGTCGGGCAATTTGACTTGTTACTTCAATGCCTTCACGTCCCATTTTGACTGCTTATGGAATTTGGAGGTTGAGGTGATGAGGTTATGTTGATCCATTTTATCTTTGAAAAGAAAAAACATTTACCCAATTTTCAATGAAAATTTTTCTTTTTTCACTGGAGGGGAGGCTGGTTGAGTAGGTTGGTTTAAGTTTTTTAATCAAGTTAAATAAGAGGCAATGTCCCCCCCCCCCACCCCCATCTTAGGCTCTTTAACGTAAGAAAATAACACTTCTTTTTTACTATTTTCTCTCATACAATGCAGGTTAGGTTTAAACACTCTTCCTCATTATTATTTTATTTTTATTATTAATAAAATCTAGATTGGCATCCCTGCAGCCCTGTTTACGGGTTTATCTAAAAAGAAAAGAAAAGAAAAGTAAAGAAAAGGGCAATGTGATCTTTTCCTCTTTTTCTTTTCCTTCTAATGAACCATACCTTTCATATTAATGCACCAGCAAGCTAACTATATCCTGATAAAGCAACACTAAAATAAAATGTATGAGTTTCAGTGGTATTTTCGTTAGTCTTGCTTGCTAATCTTGCTGCTTTTACTCAGTGCAAACATTCCACACTATTTTAGTTTGTAAATTTAGTTGGTAAGGAAGAGAAAGGAAATGTTGGGAGAAAATGTATAAGTGGCAATACTTATCGAAGTTAATGATGTCCAAAACTATTATTTGGTAGATCATCACGGGAATCATCAAATGTTACTCTCATTTCTTATTATTCCCTACTTATAATTTGGATTTTAAATTAATTAAATTTTATTGTAAAATAAGGGTAATAATATTGACATTCCCAGAAAAAAAAAAAAAAAGTTCCAGATACTCCATCTTTACTTATTATCATTTAAAATGACTAAATACTCACAATTATATGCTCTAACAACTTAAATACCTAAATTAGCCCTCAAGACATTGTCAATAATTACTTTATATTTATTTCATGGAGCTATCTATATTCTTGCCTACTAAATCTTAAAAAATTTCTGAAAGGAGGACAGAAAAAAAACCTATAATACTTCTAAAGTTGTAAAACTCCATAAAAAATAAAGTAATTTAAAATTTCAAACCACAAAGATTAATACTTTATTCAAGGATTACAAAATAATTCATAATCACACGAAATTCACAAAATCATAGCTACCAAAACTTCACTTCATTATTAGTACTCCAACCACTAATTTAAATTGGAAAAATCGAGAAAACAAAGTGGAGAAAGTTTGCGGTAAATGCATGGAGGGGCCAATTTGTCTCCTAAAACATTTTATGGGTTTATGCGTCATTATCCTCGTTCCAATTCTGAAGTGGGAACCAAATTAACACTTCCCAGACGGGCTCTGAAAATTCCAAATAGCCCATCGAGCTCCAGTAGACAAAGCTTCGTCTTCGACCGGTGGGTAAGGAAGGTCTCTTACTCCATTGCTTCAGGCCAAAAATGAAAAATTTTTTAACCAACATTCTTAAAACCCAATTTGAAAATCACTTTTGGCTATTGATTGATGGTATGGTTTGTTGCAGAATCTTTTTGAATCGAAGAGGAATTTGAAGAGCAGCTGGGATATGCAGAAACTGGGAGAATTTAAGCTGCCCCACTTCTTCAACTATCCACCTTATTTTACGTAATTTATTGATCCCTTTTGGCTTTCCAATTTGTGGGCTTTATATAATGTTAGTGAGCTTTGGTTTGATGATTGCCTAACTTTTCCTTTTTTGTTTTTCCCCTTATTTATGGGAAAGTTTTGAGTTTTATTTGGAAATTTCCATCTTTGTTGCCTTGACTTCTGCCTTCTCTTCTCGTGGCTATGCTGAATCTGGCGTTTAGTTTCACATTGTTGTTTGAGAAAGAAATCCTGGGGCAATAAAGTTGGAAATAAAGGGAAATTTCTCGATACGATATTCAGTTCTTGGCTGGATTTTATGAACTTTAGTGAAATTTGATAAGCAGTGATCTATTGTGAAAGTGGTGTATAGAACTTTTTCTGGATCATCTTTTATGCAGCAATATTTTGCAGTTGTTTAATTCCATTTTTTTCAAATTTATTATTTTCATATGTAAAAGTCATCTCCTGTGGATACTTTGGATAAGCAAGACGGATAAAGATACATTTTATTGATGCAGAGCTTGTAAGAATTATGGATTGTTGTTCTTCATGCTTTGTATCAATCTCTTCATTGTGTAGCTCCATGTATGGTTTCACTATCTCTTAAATGCTGTGCAGGCATCCTGTTATATTGTTGAATTCTCCTATTTTCTGCCTTTTCCTCATTTCACAGCCATCAATCATTTCAGAGAACAGGCTTGTAATGTCTTTTGTAAATAAAACTGAGAACTTTGCTAGCACTATTGTGCTTGGAAGAACTACAACTTATATGTGATTACATAGTTACAAATTTCAAATTGAATCTTACTGTTGTCAGTTAATAATGCTGCTAGTAGGTGTTCCTGCCATCATCTTGACTTGCCTTTAAAATTTGAATCATGTGTTTAAGTAGTTCAATTCAAATTCTTCTGTAATCTGTGTTTCATGTTTTATTTGATACATTGTCTAGAGTAATATATCCAGCTATGAAAAGAAGACTGGGTGTCGATCATTGTAAAATTTTGATTCTCATAGCTGAAGTATACTGTTAATACCATATTCCATTAAGTAATAAGCCGCTCTCACACTCTCTCTCCTCCTTCCACTGTTTAGTTTACAGCCAGTTAGGGACACTCGAGAAAAGCAGGTGCAACTATGGAAAGAGCTAATAATTGAGTACTGCCGAGCTCAAAACGTTTTTATAATTGGACTGGAGGAAGACTTTCCTTTATTCAGCAATCCTGCAATTGAGAGTAAGTATGCTCTCATGCTATTTCATCTGGATATTAAACTTTCTTTTAGCAAGAAATTCCACACATCGTGTACAAGGCATCATGAACACTCACGTACATAACTACATACGGGTGTACAGTATCTACTTTGTTTTATGTGTTATCCACGTATGTAGCGACTCATGTACTTTTCCTCTTGCCGCAAAAAGAATTGAAGATGAGACACTTAGCATAAGCAGAACCTATTTCAACTGTATATTCATATGTCATTCTTACATTGACATAAGTTATGTTGGACAAATATGTTTCATACTTATGTATCCATCTTACATCATAAGTTTCCGGTGTAGCTCAATTTTATTCCGTGTTTCCTTCTCCTGGTGTCTTGATTGAAAAAGAAAACCATCAAAAGATATATAGTCTACTATCCGTTGGCAATGTCATATGCAAAGAGAGCTGTCCCTTTTTTTTTTCGCTTCACCACATGCTCATGGAGCTGCTAGCTTTGTTGAGATATTAAGGCATGATCATTTTTAGTTTTATGATAATTGATGGTGTAAAGAAGTTTACATCAGCAGTGGATCGAACTGGCATCCTCTTCTGGAGCCTATCAGAGAAGCTATGAGTCCATAATGAGCAATAATATATTCTGCCATAATAGCACTTGTCTGTATGATATTATGTGTCCTGGTGTTCCTTATGTTTTTCATCAATCCAGGAAATCCTTTATTAATGTATCAAGAGTTTGACCTTGTTTAGGATGTTTGAAATAAATCTGTGCCACGTTTCAAACTGTAGTTACTTATATCCTATTGGAGTTCTAGTTGAAGTGGCCATTTTATAACAGAATTAAATAGTCTCATTTGAATTAATAGGTCCTGCTATTTGAATTAACTGCACTTGGGTTTAGGCATCGTGGAGTCACCTCGCTTTCCTGCCCGATATAACTTTCACTATAGAGCTCAAATGTGCATGAATGTCATTCCAATTGGGTTTAGTAATTTGGATTACTACAGATGCTCCATATAATAGTTATCTGGACATGTTCTTTTGTTTAAATAGAATGGAATGATTTGGTGATGGTGCACAGGAAGACTTTGTGATCTTTAGAGTAGAGCTGTGCTACTTAGAATGAGTATCTGATTGTAGCTTGTCATAAGTTGATAAGTGAAATGTGAGAAAAGCAAATCTTGTTTTGCTTCAGATGCTTATGAAATGGCCTTCTCATTATAGCTCTTTCTTTAGTGATACAGATTTGCAGGATTGAGTTAACTTTATTGTTGTTGAGGTTTTTTTGTAGTCTTGCTGAATATCACCACATACTGAATTTAGAATGAATTAGTTTGCAGCAAAGTTGGTCTGAGCCTTATGTGAATATGGCCTAACTGTTTATGAGCAAAATGTTGCACATGTCAAAGAAACTATCTTGTTTCTACATGATATCCAGATGACTGATACTAAGGTATTGCTTATGGATCATATCCTTTATGATGATATCGTGGTTCAGAGTATGGTCATTTTCCCACCTTAACATAGACACAGTGTTTCATTTTTGTCACTTGTGCGACAAATTAAAACGTACTGGTTCAACTAGCATATATGGATAATGATTGCTTTAGTGATGCTATGCCCTGTCCAATTTAACCGCACTGTTTGTGTTTAAATTGGAAAATCTGGTAATGCCTCCTGACCTTCCATTTTCCTTCTGGCATCCTTGAGTCATTTTTCTGTCACTGTCAATTCACGCTCAATATGTGTCTGTGCAGGATCTCTTAGTCATGAAGCTAGAGCGGCTTTTCTCTCAGCCCTTGTTTCAGACGGTCTGTTTTTGTGTGAAGTTTTTTCAATTTGCATTATTTTTTGAATATACTATTATGTAGCCTAAGATCTTGCAATCCTCATGGCTTGATTAATTCTCTATCCAACAGGACGTGCAGAATGGACAGACAAAGGTCATAAAAAATGTCTAATCCTTTGGCATCGAATTCAAGAGTGGGCTGACTTGATTGTGCACTTTGTGAGTCATTCTACAAAGCACAGTTCATAGTGGCAATGAATAAATGGTTGACTAATGATATTTTGTTTTTAATTAGGTGAAAGAGAATGGGTTGGAGGACAATGTTATGACAGTTGAAGAAATTCGTTCAGGGACTGAATCCCGAGGAACAGGTAAATTTTGGCTGTATATTGTTTTACCATGCTAGAACTTTTTGTGAAAATTCACTTTTAGCTCCTGAGCCCTTAGTTATCACGTTATGATAATGTTGCGTGCGACTTGACTGTTTGTCACCATGAGATGCTTTTTGAGCACCTCATTAAATGTTTCATACAATTATGCTATTGAGTTTCAGTAGATTTGAGCAATGGTTTTCTTGATCATGAATGCATGTCCACCACCTGACTCCAACTAGATATTATAGGTTTCTCTTCAATTCTTTGAGTTACTATGGTTTTCTTGATCATGAATGCATGTCCACCACGTGACCCCAACTACATAGTATAGGTTTCTCTTCAATTCTTTGAGGTACTAATTTAGAGAATATAATGGTAATGCAGTAATTTTTTTGGTGATTTCTTGTCTGAGACTGCTTTTTGATACTCTTTATTAAGCTCTATCAAGTTTTCGAAAATTCTCATTATTAACTGTGTCTCTTATTGCTGTACTGCAGAACTCTATGGAATCGACCGAACGGTTCTAATGCGAGCTCTGAAACTGCTAGAACACAAAGGGAAGCTTGTCATATTTAAAGGAGCATCCACGGATGATGAAGGCGTGAAATTCTCTCTTTAACATCCTGCTTTTGCCAGTTTTTGTATTTGTATAGAGAACTTCGACTGTGCATTCACAGCTAGAACTAATGCAACAGAAATAAGACAGCTATTTTATTGCGGATATCCAGATGAACCTGCACTTTACTTGAGACTATTCAGATCCTGTTTATCCAAAATTTTGAAGCTTTATATTGGATACACGTGGAAAGGGCAAAAAACAAAAAGCATTTGAAAATAAGACAGTGGGGAAGATTTTGAGCTGACATAGGCAACGACAGATCCCTCAGGGATACCCTGGAACATTTCGTTTTGTTCAACATGACTAAACAATCATTTGCTTCCTCGGATATGAAGTGCTGACAAACTTTTGGTGGCTACATTATTAATATGATGATTTAGCAAACCGAGCCAATATTACATCTGAACAATGAACAATGAGTAATGTAAGGAGAAATGCTGAAAAAATCACTTAAATTAATAGCTAGACAGAGAATCTCATAGAAAACGAGAAAAATCTGAGAGAAAAAACAGTGCTAACACATTCCGCTTAATGCAAGGCGAGCAAAGATAGCTCCAGAATGTCTGGGATCCTCCTCACTGATAAGCTAACTTCACATACATTGTTCATGAGGCATAAGATGGAGCGAGGCATTCATCAACCATATTCAAAAGGTTTGGACTTTCCAAAGCTGCTGCTACTCTTTCTTTATCATTCAGCTGCTTATTGACTGCAGGATAAAAACATATAAACAACATAATTCAGCGTCTACACATAGGGGAACAAAAACTAGCAGTCCCCAGTAGCCAATATTAGGAACTAAAAATACATGCAGTGAGCAGAATCTAAGGGACATTAAATGGACAGTCAAGAAGCAAGATCCTTGATGGTCAACAGGAACTGCAGCTAAACACATTCATGGGACTAATGAAATGTTCCACAACCGTCGGACACATTCATGGGACTAATGAATGTTCCACATTCATGGGGCGCAATTCTGCAGGGTGGCACAAAGAGTGGATGCAGAGACAGGGATGAGGCCAGGTGTGGGAAAAGGTAACTCTACATGTCTTAGCCTGACTAAGAAACCAATCAAGTACAGTGGCACAAGAGGTTAACAATATACAGCGCGAGTTTACTGAAACACACCAAAATATTAAGGCAGTCAGAGTTGAAACAGACACATAATAGACAATTTTGTAAACAGCCACCTATCTGTAAAATCAAGCTGCTTGCTTACATGAATGACAACATACAACTTGTGTGCAAATGCATGAGAGAGAGAGAGAAAGAGAGAGAGAGAGAGAGAGGACCTGCAGCTTCAGTTGCATGAGTTCCAGGTGCTATTCTAATGTCCACCTAGAAAGGAAACAAACATTAGTTGGATTAGAGAAGCGAAAATGTGTCACCAAAATTACAGAACACAGGCAACAACTATTAAAAAGCTAGCTAACCGTTCGAAACTCTTAAAACATTACAGACCACAGTGGCAAGCAAAAACCACCTTTTAAAGTTTTGAATTTTCATAATTGCCATTTAAGTTCATGACTGTCTAGAACTAAAATTTGGAAGTGTTAAAAATGAACAGATAAATTACCATCTATGCCCATATTTCTATCAAATTTCCCATAAGTATTTCAAAGCTAGTCATCATACAAAATTAGTAGACAAATTTAATAAGAACATGCACTGAGATTGCAAAGAAGGAGTTTATAGAGTTACTGCAATAGCAAAGATCTATATGCAAAAATGGTTCTAATAGCTTACAAGGCCAGGAACCAACTGGCTGATAAACAGTTATCTTACGTCAAGCCTAAATCAAATAAATTCCAGGTTGAATCCAATGAACAAATTAATGGTTATCACTTTGCACAAGGCAGATATTTATGACACCCATTACTCCCAACCAAGGCTGCACAAGATTACAAGGCCCAAAAAAGTCGGATTCTTCAACTTATTCTCATGAAGGTTGGCTGTCATTTATGTTCACGGTAGAATGCAACATTGTCCATCAACAGTTCAATCTTTGTGCCAGCATTTTTTGCCTCTCTCAGCACTTCTTAGTGCTTGTTTCCTCTACTCTTCTTTTAAACCAGTCTTCCAAAGAAACGACAAAAGAACTGATAATAAAACCATCAGCCTCAAAGTGACAGAAGCTGCAGAATTATTCCAACTTAGAGCAAAAGATGCTTGTTTAATTTGGTTAAATCATATAATTTTAAGTTCTGACATTATTGAAGACACACGAAACTTCATGCACACATATTTTGTATAAATGAAGAGTGCACAGATTGCTTCGTGGAACAACACAAGAAGAATTGAAAGCATACACCTGTATTACGCAAAAATGAAAACCAACGCAAACAAACCACGCAGGACACCCACCACGAGTTATGACATGCGTTAAAGTGACAGTGACAAGTAGTACAAAATGATGTGAAGAGAAAAAGTAGAAACTGAATATTTTGAAAGAGTGGACATTTTAATATCATAATTGCATGTCGAGTTTTGTCCTTACATTGCGGATGTATTTGATGTCCCATCCATTCCATAAATTTTGTCACCGCTGGGACTTCAAAATTTTAGTGTAAAGAGAAACAGGTTGAGCTTTCTTTTCCAGTTTTACCCCCTAAAGCCCACTCAAATTCTGTTGTCTTGTGTAGTAAGTTTGACATGGAGAACATGTTAGGCATGAAACTTCTAAAGAATCAGGTGCATATCAATGCGTGATTTACACTTGCCATTATTTGAATGCGTGTGCATCTCATGCACAACCTTACACCTCTTGTTCAAAGACATCTGCACGTCAATGGGACCACCAAGCATGTGAAAACTGATTGGAATGTGAAGGACAGAAATAGGAAAAAATGTAAATCTTGCAAAGGTACATAGCATAATTTTGGGACAACCCAAGAAAAGTAAGCATGAAACACTCAGTGGGATGGAAGGAGGATCATTATGCATCTATGGTTCTTGTTTGTAGGGAATAACTGCATGGTCCACAACAAATGAAAGATAAATAAATAAATATAACCATGAAATCTACTACTTTGTCAGTACCATTGGTCCATTGCTCCTATCTGAAACAATGTTCTTAAAATAAATTCATGAATTAACTAAACAGTTAGCTGAATTCCACCACTTGTGTACTATCAAATCCAGTTCACACTACAGACAGAGCAGATTATCACTCAGATCAAGTGAAGACAACAAATTGTACATGATTCTTGATCAAAATCATTTTCTAGTTGAGGCACACTGATGCACAAAATGATGAATATTAGCCTGGGGACATAAATAAACAGATTTAATTCCATATGTTGCACATTCAAATAAAAAACATTCTAAACAAAGCCAAAAAAGACTCATCAGTGTACCTTGAAGCGTGAAGGAAGACATCGCATAAGTTTCACCCGCAAGCACAGGCCAATAACTGATGCCAAAGAGCAATGTTCAACTGTTGGAGTGAATGTGACCCTGAACAAAAAACTTTATTACAATCTAATAACACAAAATAAGGCCTGCCTATTAATTTGCAAGCATGCACAACCATGTTTCATACCTTACATAATTATGACTATCATCCACCTCAATTGCATCTTCTGTAAGGACTTTCAGCTCTTCCAAGGAGTAAGGATGCTCTGGATCCTTTATGTCTCTAAGATGATGTTAGACTGTTAAGAAGCAGCAAGGTTTTTGCACTATTCATGCAGCCCATGTAATAATAATATATAATAAATAGTCTGTTAGTGAATGACAAAAATAACTTTGTGAAGAAAATAGGTCTAGGTCACTGTTTATGCACATGTCTATCTGTGCATGATTTTCCCAAAAATAACAAACATAATTTGCAAGTGCGAGAATAAAAAGCTAAAAGCTGTTATAATGCACACTCATGCAAACTTTATACACCCCACTTGTCAAAATTCTGGAGTAGCACCTGGAAGTGCTTAACTCAAGGGACAATAATGATGAATGGAACGCTCTCAATGCAATTTCTTAATTTACATTTCCCAAGATGGTGATTTTTCCTTAAACAGGGAAGTGTATCATTTATCTCCTTGTCATCTTTTCTTTCATTAATAAGAGTATACCTGTGTGCCAAGATTTCTTGCATCAATCAAAACATTGCACTAATTACATTAAGCATCACAGAGTGTATTAAAAATAGAACCGAACCAAAGTGCTGATAATTTGCAATGCCTTTTCATTCATGTGTTAAATTTGAAAGGTACAATATACACAGACTCTTATAAAACCATGTTGAAAGGCACTATAATCACATTTTGCTATCCATCTTGAATGCTCATTAGTGTAGACATGCAAAGAAATCCTCAAGGTAGTCAACGACCACTGGTTAGCTCAAAAGATCACTCAGTCCAAAAAGCATTCTTATACTTCAAACCGGCTGCAATCGTACATCATAGTAAACAAAGATATAAGATGCAAAATTTAACATGTATACACACTGTTCCAAAAAAGCAACCAAGCTAAAAGGATATCAAAAATTTCTTGTTGATCAATAGGTTCGGCAACATATTCATCAATGTCATTTACCGCACCGGGATGGACGATCCTTTTCTCATATACAACTGGATTGGCATTAATTAAGTTGGACACCATTCTTACCACTCAACAAGGATTAATGTGACCCTGCAATATTAGAAACTAAAATCAATATTAGAACTAGCAGTAGTCAACAGGTTAAAACATCAAGTTCGAAGCATCTCAAAAACAAACAATTTAAACCTAGTCACAATGCAATTGCTGTCAAACGTATAATCGTCAAAAAAAAAAAAAAAAAACAAAGGAGAGAGATCAATTACAATAGAAGGGGTCATATGTTAACATGTAGAACTTATCAAAACGACAATTCAGTTAATCAACTTAAAATGACATACTCAAAGAAAGTAGCTTTAGAGAGTCATTGTCCCTGTTGCTGTTTTTAAATCTTTCCATGAAATCATCTCAGTCATATCATATATTTATTCAAATATTAAAAATCCCAAGAAAAAGATTTCCTACCTAGCTTACACCAAAAGCAAATTCAAGTGGCTCAAATCCCCAAGGTGTAAGCTGCCTGTAATTGTGCAGTACAAGCATGACAAATATTCTGCATTTTGTCCCTAGAGAAAAATTGCTCTTTGCAACACCTGAGCACTTAAATTCACACATATCTAGCAAAACATGAAGTGTACCTAACACTAACTTCCGACAGAAGTTACAAAATAGCCACAGCAAAGATAAAGGAAATACCATTAGCGACTAAAGCCGACTGGTATCCTTAACTAAATAACTCAAACCTACTAGAATTTCTATATAAACTGTAATATTAGTGGCAATGTACAGTTTCCACAACACCTGGGAACAGGGCAGTATGCTATTAAGTGATTCAGAAATCAGATTTGAAGATAATCAAAAGAAAATGCAAAAGCAAAAGGAAAAGCTACTACGATATACTCCCAAAATAACAAACAGAATAACCATATTACAAAATGTTTGAAAAAATCCATTTCATTTTTAAAAAAAATTAGAAGATTGTTTCCACATGGGTTTAACATATCAGGCATAGATGATTAACCAAACAATTCCCACCTGGAAATTTCAATTGCATACAAATAGATATCTTGCAAGAAAAAGCAAAACCTTTACACAATTCTATATAAGCAAGTGGTAATTGTCAAAAAATAAAAATTAAATGTTGTAATCGTCAATTTTTTCGTTATCCATCGATTAGTATACTAGAAAAGGTCACAACTTTAAATCTTAAACTGACCAAATGAAAAATACAAATAAATAAATTAAAAGGCGATTTCAAGACAGCTAATTATAACTGCCCTGCCCTTGTTTCCCTGAAAGTTTAGCGCAGGGTAGAATACCTGTCGGGCTCTGGAAGCCGTTAGCGGTGGCAGATAAGAAACAAAAGGGAAGGGATATAGTAAGGGGGTCGATTTGGGGCCGCGCTGAAGGCAGACGGTGGAGGGAGAGGAGCTGGTGAAGGAAAGAAGAAGGGCGGGAAGGAGAAGCTCGTGGCGCTGGAAATTGTGGAGAAAGTTGTGATTTGGAACTGTTGTTATCGGCTACTGGTTATTCTTCCGTCGTTTTAATTTCTTCTGAAGTCGGTTTTTTATTTTTAAAAAAAAAAAACTAACTTCATTAAAAAAATAATAATAATATTTTGAATGAGGAAGCAATGTAGATATAGACTTAATTGTTGATAATTGTAGAAACATATGCATTCATAAAAAAATTTCAGTAAAAGTCATCTCACTGTATCATTAAATAGTATGTGAATTTTATAGAGAACAAGAAGTTTTGTTTGGTACAAGAAAAGGAATACTCAGACACTAATTGAGTAGTCAAACTTTTGTTTTTGAAGAATTTTGAACTCCTGCATTCCCCTCCCTTGCTTGGAACCAACACCAAAACGTGCACATATTCAACTTCTAGTACTCCTCACACAAACAACAAATTCTTAATTGCATTTCTTGATTTTCTGAAAGAATAATAATGTTGTCCATCATCTTGCTTCCTCAACAGCGTGGTACAAACTGGTGTCCTTGTTGATCTATGAATTTTATGAGTATAAAGAATAAGAGCAATCAAGTAGATGAATCTTTTTTAGGTTAGCAAAACTAAAAATTCCAAGAAGCAATTAATCAACTTTGGATTGAAAATAGGAACTTCTTGTTGATTTCTTTTATGTACTACATCAGAAACAATGCTTTAACTAGATAAGATACATTTAATCAAACTGAGTACTGCTTCAAAGCATTTAAAGAGTGAACTGTACAGGATATATATCAATAACTAAGAACTACAATTCACATTGCTCCACCTCATCTCTTTGCCTCTCATTTATAACCTGAATAAACTCATTCCTGATTGCTTGTAATCCATTGAGGGCATCGTTACTATTCATCCTATCCTTCTGAATATCTGCGGAGCATGAAACACCAATCCGAAATATCGATAGGTAGCATTTCTCCTGACTGGTGGTGCTGCCTTTGCTTGTATTGGTGATCGTGCCTGGTATGGATTTATCTTCCATTGAGATCTTTGGATCAACAATTTCCATTACCTGATGAGGAAGCGCCATCTTAACATAACTATGGAGACCAAAATCCTCTGTGAACATGCTGTCAGTAGGCCTTTTCCCTGTAAACAATTCAAGCAATAGAATTCCAAAGCTGTATACATCTCCTTGTGTCGATACATCTCCACCCATCCCATATTCTGCAATTTCAAGTTCCAGGAGGACGGACAAGAATTATTAGCTGAAATGCTGAAGGGATTGAAATGTCGAATAATTGTGTACATCTTGGGCATTCTAATTGAAAGATTTTTTTTTTTTTTAATTTAAGAAGGCATGTAATTTTTACCTGGAGCAACATATCCAACTGTTCCTCTAATTGCTACTGAGCTGCTTTGATGTTGATGGGATTGACCTTCGATGGAGGAAAGAAATTTTGCTAGGCCAAAATCACTAACCAAGGCACGAAAATCATCACCCAGAAGTATGTTGCTTGGCTTTAGATCACAGTGGATAATCGGTGTTTCACAATGGTTATGAAGGTAATCCAAGGCGGATGCAATGTCGATTGCAATGTTCAGCCTTTGTATCAAGTGGAGCTTCCTTAGGCTTTGTTCCTCTTCCTCAGGTGAACTTGGATGTAACCAATTCGCTAAACTTCCATTAGGCACATACTCGAAAATCAAAGCTTTGAAATCGTTGTGTTTGAAGTCTAAGCTTGAACAAGATGTTATGATCTTGACAAGGTTTCGATGGCGGGTGTTTCTCAGAGCTGCACATTCAGCCAAGAAGCTCTTATGGGCACCATGCTGGTGGAGCTTAAGTACCTTAACAGCAACCATTTGCTCACCAGGTTCGAGGACCCCTTTGTAGACGGAGCCATATTTACCTTCACCAATCAAATTTTCTGAAGAAAAACCATTGGTCGAATCATATAATTCTGCATATGAAACCATCTGATTCTGTTTTACTTCTGCAGCGGTAAAAGGTAATTGTTGTCTTGAGCTCCTTAGTTTATGAATTGCATAGCCAGATATGAGCATTGAGACGATAGCTAGAGGAATAGTAATGGCAATAACTATTACTATAGGAGTAGACAGCTTTGGTTTCTTTTTGGCAGGCTTAGGACAAGATGGTAAGTTTAATGCTTTGATTCCTCCGCATAGCTTTCCATTCCCCAGTGCTGAAAAGGCCCTAGAGTTTGCAAAAATCCCATTCATTGGCACCTCACCCTCTAGCATATTATAGGAAAGATTCAGAGTGCTGATGAAGTTTAATTTTGCCAAAGAAGCTGGAATTTGCCCTGACAAATTATTGTGAGATAGATCTATGACCTGCATGCTTTTCAATTCTCCTAAAGTAGAAGGTATAGAGCCTCCGAAAAAGTTACCTTCCAACAGAAGGAATTCCAACATCTCACAACCATCAATAGAGGTTGGAATTTCACCAGATAATTTGTTTTCCGAAATATCCAATGACACTAGATTCTTCATGTTACCAATTTCTGATGGTAATGATCCTGTGAATTGGTTTTGAGCTAAGAAAAGATATAGAGAGAGAGATGACAGACCAAGAACTTCTTTGGGTAAAGCTCCACTTAGGTGATTCTTACTAACAGTAAATCCTTGCAAGTTACTACAGTTACCTAAAGAAACAGGAATGCTACCTGTAAGCATGTTCTGTTCTAGTACAAGGATTTGTAAATCAGAAATGTCACCAATTGACGAAGGGATTTCTCCGGTGAAGCTATTTTCAGAAAGATAAAGCTCCTGCATGTTAACAAGTCTCCCCATGGAATCAGGAATACTACCTGAGAGAGAATTGTTGCGCACATCAAGATACCCCAAGTTTGCAAGGTTTCCAATTCCAGAAGGTAAGCTACCAGATATGACGTTGTCATTCAGCCACAAAGATGTGAGCTTGATTGAAAGATTGGCAATGGCAGTTGGTAGTATGCCTCCAATCTGAATTCTTGACAAACTCAATATTTGGAGATTTGTGCAATTTTTCAAGGAGGAGATAAAGCTAATATCATTTGCTTTATCAGTTCCAAGTGGATTGTGGCCAAAATGTAAAACCTGAAGTTTTTGCAGGCTACCTAGATTTTGTGGAATTGGTCCTGTGAGTGAATTGTCTCCTATGCTGATTTTTATGAGCCCAGAAGCATTTGCTAATGTAGTTGGAATTGATCCAAAGAATTGGTTCAAATCAGCCAAAAATAAAGTAAGGTTTGGAAGAGTCAATCCCACAGTAGCAGGAAACTGTCCAGTTAATAGATTGTTAGTAATAGAAAAGATCTGGAGAGTCGAAATGTTGTAGAGCTGAGGAGGAACTGCACCTAAAAGTTTATTTGAGGACAGCTCAAGGACATGCAGATTCAAAAGCCGACCAATCTCAGCTGGAATATTTCCACCTAGATTGTTTCTTGATATACTAAGTATTTGAAGAGAGGAAACATTACCCAAAGTTGCTGGAATGCTGCCTGAGAAATTATTCCTGGAAAGGCTCAGAGCATAAAGCTTAGATAAACTGCTCAAGTCATCTCGAATTCCCCCGATGAGCTTGTTACCCCTCAAGTCAAGAATACTTAGCTCCGAGCAACCCGTAATATTTGCTGGAAGTTCTCCCTCGAAGGAATTATTGGCAAAACGAAGATATTGGAGCCGAAAAAGTCGGCCTACTTCTTCAGGAATCATGCCATGAAAATTGTTATCCTGAATATTGAGTTCTCTGAGAAAGGTAAGGTTTCCTATGGAGGGAGAAAGAGAACCAACCAAGTGAAATGATGACATATTCAAGACAGTGACTCTTTGATGAAGCTGGCCACATGTGACTCCATGCCAATCACAAAAATGGATGGAATCATTCCAGGTGCTTAGAGCCTGGAATGGATCTCCCTGTATTAGGCCCTTGATGTCAAGCAGAGATTGGTAGTCTGTCTCATTACTCGTCTCAAAATGAATTGCAGCAGCAGAAGCAATAATATGGATATAAAAGAGAGTATAAAACAAGAAACAAGACGAGCTTGCTTCCCTGAAATTCTTCCCTTCATATGCCATTGCGTAAAAGAATTAGAGCTCAGAAAGACAGATGATACTTAACTACTCAGAATGAGGATAATGCATACATGCAAGAGAAAAAATATATATCATCTCCTAAGATAGTAAGATGATGTTTCATAAATTGTTGGCTAGTGTCCTGTTTTCTTGTTAATGGTGTAAGCAGGAAAATGACCTCTTCCTTGGTATTGTGCCACAAAGTGAGCCAAGAAAAGGGGAAGGAAATGCGCAAGATTGGAATTTCAAGTATCTGCCTTTTTATATTAGTTATCCACTGTTGTCTCCAGATGAACCTTTGCACTTGGCAAGAATATCATCAGTTCACTCTATGGCTTTTGTACAGGATAATCACCTGCAATAATCATCTTTTTCGAGCTACTAATTCATGTAATCCTTCAAGTCAAAATTTCCATTTACTGAATTTGGAACTTGGATTGGCATTTACACTGCATTTTATGGATCGCTACTTTAATTTTTCTTTCTTCTGCTGCTCTACGAAAACCTGCAACTGATGATGTCAACCGAAAGATGTGATTATAGAGTCAACTACTGAATGTGAACTCAATGCCTAACTTCCCATTAGGAGTGGCCAACTCAACGACTGAAAAGATTTAGTATAACAGTACACATATACATTCACACACACACATATGTACGTGTGTGTGTACATATATTATATCAAGATATAATACGACACTATAAACTTTTGTCAAGATATGTATTAGTTATTGGAGGAGTATCTTTCCTGGTTAGATGAATTGTAATTAGGCATCGCAAAAATTTCCTATTTACCGACCGAATTCAATTTTAATTCAGAAATTCGAAATCGGTAAAATCGCAAATCAAAAAGGAAATCGGGTTTTCTTTTTCAAAAATTGTGAAATCAATTCGAATTTGGAATTAGAATTTTTTAAATCGGAAAATCGGATTCCAATTTCAATTTCAATTTCGTATATAATATGTGTGTGTGTAATATTGTATGTAATATAAAATATTCTGTTATATACTAATACCTCAAAATAATAATTATTTTATATAATAATAATAATATTAAATTAAATCTAATTAGTTGTATGCCAATTAAGTATAGTACATTCCGAATTTGGTGAATTCGATAGTGTATCGAATTTCGAATTGAATTCGATGCGAAATTAAAATCGAAATTGATGAATTCAAAATTGAAATTAGTTGAAATTTTTAGTACCTAAATTTTGAAAATTTCAATTCGATGCAAAATCGAAATCGGAATTGATTAATTCGAAATAAAATCGGTCGAAATTTTCAACTCCCAAATTCCAAAAAATTTCGAATTCATAGTTTCATATTACATATTTGGAATTCAATGCACACAATCTCCCCGGCCGGTTTTTTTCTTTTTTTTTTGGGGTGGGGGCTGTTCGTGTGGGTGAAGATGTCATAAGAGTTAAGAGATACGTTAAAGCAATTACTTTTAAATTAGGTAAGGGGCATTGCAGTGCTGATGCGTGGATCCTTTCTTCTAGAATATTGGATGAAAATGACTTAGTAGTCATATACAGGATGATATATTAATATCGGTTATTATTTTTACAGAAATTGGTGTCAGCAAGAGACCCAGTCTTCATCATCAAAGCAATTTGAAAATGTCAAGACCTCTCCGCCCTCTTTTTGGACTTTAACATCCTTAATAATCCATTAGGGGAAATGATAAGCATAATCCCTCACGTTTCCCAAAAAAAAAATTTTTTTAATTTTTTCATTTAGTCCATCACGTATAAACTCAGATTCCTGATCCAAAGAATGACACTACAACACTATTTGGAAATAAAAAAGAACAGAAGCCACAAGAAATGAGGAAAAAAAAAAAAAAGGGATTTAGTGATAAATTAGAACCGGCTATTTTTAAGAATTTTACATTCGCCACAACCTCTGGAAACCTTTCACATTCACCACAGCTTCTGCAAGAGATTGTCTTTTTTTTTTTTTTTTGGGTACTAAGAATTGTCTTTCATTACTCATTCTCTTACAGCCAGAGGAACTCCGCTTCCCTTCGACCTTCTAATGGCGCTCATCTTGCACAGTAAGTTAATTCAGGCCCTAAATTCGCTGGATAAATAATTAAATATCTCAATGCTCCTGCATCACACTGACAGGCAAAGGAGGAACAAAGCATGAAAAAAGAGAGAGAGAATTCAAACCTGAAAGCCGAAAGTGCGATACCAGAATTAAGAGCTGCTACCAAACAGGTGAAAGTACAAGGCAATTCAAGCATCCCACTAACAAGATAATGACTAAGAAGCCCATAAATTTTATCCACAAAATCTCCCCTGCGTTAAAGCAAAATAGTAACAAACTTGCAGGAAGTGAAGCGCAGTTGGCTTACAGCCCCTCAGATCTGCGCTCAAAACAGTTCAAGTCATATTTCTAATGACTTGATATCTGAAGTCTGAGCACTTCTCTGCAAACCATTCTTGCTCCTTCAACCTTCTAAAAGTTGCAATACCCCCTAAATGCGTCCACAGTGACTAGACGAAAAGCTTCAGGTGGATGCCAAGATCAGAAATCATAACTGAAGGAGCTCAGACTAACCATGAAGTGGTGTTGTCCTATAAATGCTTAAGCTTAGAATCAGGACATTCTGTTTTAATCAAAATTTCTTATCAAATAAAAGCATAAATATAACATCTCCCTGCAACTAACAGACCGATTCAAAGAAGCACATGACATTTAAGGGATAACAATGACTACTTCTAACAAAGAATAGGCACATGCATTCCTTCAGCCTATAGACTTTTGCCCCTCCCCATGCCCTTGATCTTTGACTTATGCAATGATTTACAGGCTGTTCACTTCATCCGTTCTAAGAAAGAGCAAGATTTAGACTAGGGCCATCAAACGTTAAATTTCAAACTATGGCAGACGTCAGAAAGAGTAGATCTCTTGTAATCTGAAGTTCGTTTGGAACTAAGTAACTAGGAAACAGAGCCTGATAAAAGGGAAAATCTACCCGTTGATGGGTAAATGGATACTTGTCTAGCAGGACCCAGTTCCAATTCCAAACGACCCTCCTAGAAAAGCAGCGCTCTTCAACAGAGCGAAGGTAGAAATCTTCCACTGAATAGTAACAAACTAGCAGGAAGTGAAGCGAAGTTGGCTTGCAGCTCCTCAGAATCTGCAGTCAAAACAGTCCAAGTCATATTTCTAATGTCTTAATATCAGCAGTCTGAGCAACTCCTCTGCAAACCATTTTTACTCCTCCAACCTTCTAAAGGTTGCAACACCCCCATGAATGGATCCAGACTAACCAGGCGAAAAGCTTCAGGTGGATGCCAAGATCAGAAACCATAGGTAGAAGAAGCTCAGACTAGCCATGAAGTGGTGTTGTGCTATACATGCTTAAGCTTAAAATCAGGACACTCAGTTTGAATCAAAATTTCTTATCAAATAAAAGCATAAATATAACATCTCCCTGCAACTAACAGACCAATTCAAAGAAGCACATGACGTTTAAGGGATAACAATGACTACTTCTAACAAAGAATAGGCACATGCGTTCCTTCAGCCTATAGACTTTTGCCCCTCCCCATGCCCTTGATATTTGACTTGTGCAATAATTTACAGGCTATTCACTTCATTCGATTTAAGAAGGAGCAAGATTTAGAAGCTAATCCAATTTGAAAGTGAAGACCAAACATTATGTTGCTATACAACAAGTGAATCCAAAAGTGACTATTTACGTCAAAACAAAATTTTTGGATATCTTTGTATTTAGTCATATTGCTTGCAGTCTGACAATCTTTCATTTTATATCTAGAGCAAGGAAACAATCATCCATTCACTTGCCTAACTATAGTTTTTATTCAACATTTTTATCTACCCAACCAATAGTAAGCAAGTTAGGAGGAAGAGATGCAGGATCAAGCTCCCAACAGTCTCTAGGAAGGCCAGGGGCCTCTTCTCCAGAAAGCTTCCTTCCTGGAATCTGATGTGAAAACAGTCTGAACTCATCTTTTTCAAGCCATCTAATAGCATGAGCCCCAAATTCTTTCCTCTTAAAGATTGTCTTGTATCCATCAACCTTTTCAAGGTACGCCATACTCAAGCCATGTATCTCACTGTAGCTAGTTAAAAACACAACAATATTATAGCACCCCATATTCTTCATTATTTGGTTTCTCCCTGAATCCAAAGTATTTTCATTATAAAGTGCCCAAACAGAACCCTTCTTTGGATAGATCCTATATACTTCTTTTGCTGCTCTTTCACAATCAGGAAGATGCGAAAACATTTTTGGAGATTTAACTGACGCCTTTTCAGAAACCTTGAATCTGCCACAAGATATGTGCAATCCTATTTTCTCCCAACTAATTAACTGCTCATCACCATTGTTCTGAAATTCTAACCAACTCAATCTCACCTGAAATGGATTCAGAGAAACAACTTCATCAATCAAAGCATAATGCCTTGGCATTCCATCCTCACTGTCATAAATAGCCCAAACTTGACCTCTCTTAAAGCTCCTCTCCACTCTGTCCTTATCAAAATTGTAAAAATCTGAAGCTTCCACTGCCACGATCTCCATATTATTCTGTCTTGATCTTCTTCCCTTCTCAATTACCAAATCCCTACTACTTCTAGAAGCCCTTCTTTCCACAACTGCCATACTTTTTTCATTTGATGAAGCTCCCCTTTTTCTATCCCTCTTCTCCCTTTCATTGATTTTGTCCATTCCCATGTTGCTTTCCTTTTCACTGAACTTCTGCTGCTTCTTTTGTGTATCCTTCTCTATCTCCTCCTCCTCTTTTTCATTCTCCATTTCAATCTCCTTCTCCTTTGATTTTTCATTTTGCGTCTCCTCCTCATTCTCCTTCTCCTTTAACTCCTCATTTCCCATATCCTTATCCTTCTCCTTTTCCCTCTCCTCCACCTCCTTTTCCTTTCCTTTCAACTTCATCTTCTGCTGGATGACCTTCTTCTTTGCTAACATTTGCATTTCAGCTAACGTCATTGTCTCCTCTTCATCAACCTTCACCCTCTTCGTCCTCGCCCTCGTCGTCGTCCTCTCCTCCATCTCAACCCCACCACTCCTTCCCTCCTTTCTCTCACTCCTCGACCTCAACCCCTCAATCACCACATCATCACCAACACCCTCCAACCCTCTTTTCTTCCCCACATTCTCCAAATCCTTCACCATCAGCTTCTCTCTCAATCCCTTATTCTTCCCTCCAGACCTCTCCGAAACACCCCCAGCACTACTCATTTTCCCAAGCCTTCTTGCCTTAATTCTCTCACTTGTCCTCAAACCAACATTCTCCCCCTCCTCACCTCTCTCAGCCATGCTAGCATTATCCTCCTCCTCCTCCACTTCGACAGCCTTAAAACTCTTCTTACAACTAGGGCAAACCAAATTCTGCCCCAAATACTTCCTCTCAAACTTATGCAACAATCTACAAGTCGAACACGCCGTCCAAAACGTCGGAACCTCCTCAACCCCACCTCCGGCTGCCCCCGCCGCAGCCTCAGCCTCAGCCTCATTCTGCATAGCAATTCTCAACCTCAAATCATAATCCTTCCTCCTAATTCTATCCGACAAAACCCTAAAAGCTTCCCCTACATGCTTAAACGCCTCTTCCGAGGCAACAAAGGGGTTTTTGTCGGGGTGTAGGGTTAATGCCAATTTCTTGTACTGTTTCTTAATCGTATTTATATGGGCAAACCTCTCAATCTGGAGAATTTTGTAGTAGTCCGGCGGAGCTGGGGGGACTGAAGCAGCGCCGCTGCCACCTTCCTCTGGTGGAGTTGAGGTGATCGGCTTGGTGGCTGTCCGGAGGATTTTGAAGGAGGTGAGCATTTCCGGCAGAGCTTCCAGAGACGGTTGAAGACGGTGAGCTCGCTTGGCGTACTTTAACGCCGACTTGAGGTTTCCGGCGACATACTTTTGCTCTGCTTGGTTTTTCAGGCTGAGGGCTTCGGATTCTGGTTCGGGTGGGTTATTTGGGTCCGGGTTTTCGTCCGCCATTTTTCCTCGCGGTTAGGGTCGTAGGGACCAGTGGCTCGAGTAGAAGCGGAAGCAGAGTAAAACGACGGGCGGTTTGTGGGGACACCGGACACGTCTTTTTAGCCAACAAAAAAACTTATAAAGAAATGCTAATCACACCTCTTTTTTTTTTTTTATGATGTCACTCTTATTATCTTTTTTAATCATATGATCTAATAAATAAAAATCATATCATAAAAATATAGTAAAAATGTCATTATGAAAAAAAAGTAAAGTACAATAATCATTTGTCTTAACTTTCCTGCATTTTGAAATTTTATGTAACGTTGCACATTTGGAACATGTTATAGCAGCAGAGCTACAAATAATTTGAGTAGGGGTAAAAAAAGAAATTGAAATTTGATTCTCTCTCTCTCTTTATTTAAAGAAATATTGGCATAAAAAGTACAAGTATGCGACTATCTGATGAAGAATACAACGTAGCGTGATATACTTGGTTTCACTAACCAAAACAATCATCATGTTCTTTCCAGCCAAAAGTATACACAAATATACAAAGAGGTGAACAGGCAAAATGAGATGACCAATAAATAGGGAAGAAGGGTTGGGGAGAGACTGAAAAGGACACACGTACGTATATACATACATACATATATAAAGAGTTATATAAAAGATCGCAAAAAAAAAATGCTAAAAGTTGAAAAATGTCAAAATTTTGAAGATTGCTAGTAGTAAATTGTTATTTAAAGTTTTAACAACTCAGAAATATCAAATTTATTTGGGGAGGATAAGAAATCATATTACTCTTTCACTAATCACCCTATTCTGTGCTTGACTTGCAAAGGAGGTGTTACGCAAATGTTCTGTTAGCAGTCCATTGTCGATTGATTAGAATAACCAATCCTCATTGGTTATCAGTTCAATTCCCACAACACAATAGAAGACAAGTGATTTTTATTACTCATTAGCAGTTTATGCATACTTTGTAACACACATACATACTTACGTACAAATGCATGCTTAGATTAGATTTAATACGCATGAATTATCACTTTGTAAGTAATCAAAAAAAAAAAAAAAGAATGGAACAAATCAAAAATTTGGCTGTTGACAGTTTTCATGGGTTCAACTTGGACTTTCCATACCATAATGGTACTTTCTTGTTCAGTTCTAGGTTCCAGTAGCTACTCACCAGCCAACTACTTAAAATTCTAGTTCACTTTGTCCAGTTAAAGTTTTAGTTGTACTTGTCTCCTTTGACATTAGATTAGACTAGTTGAGTTGGTTTAACAACTTCATATTTCTTTGGTCGGAAGCTTTTGAAACACTTTTGCATGCTTGCTGGTTCATGCTTCCTGCTGGTATTATAAATTGCCAAGTCCCATTCACCTAAGCTTCTTTGCTCGAACATCACTACTCAAAAATTGACAGAGAAAGACAGTGAGAGGGATTGAGAGATGGCAAGGACAGTCTTCCTAGCAATGTTGATTGCCCTGGTGGCAACAATGGCTTCATTGGCTCAAGCCCAAGATGACGTTTCATGGGCCAAGAGAGCCGATTCCGGGAATGAGGTGGTTACCACTCTTCAATTCTACTTTCATGATGTCCTGAGCGGAAGAAACCCAAGTGCAGTGAGGATAGCTCAAGCTTCACAGAGCAACTCTACGCCGACCGGATTTGGCTTGCTGACGATGGTGGATGATCCATTAACAATAGGACCAGATCCAAACTCACGGCTTGTGGGCCGGGCGAGGGGAATGTACGGATCAGCCGGTCAGACCGATTTCGGCCTCATAATGGTGATGAGCTATGGATTCCTAGATGGGATATACAGTGGTAGCTCATTCAGCCTCCTCAGCATGAACTCGGCATTGAATCCGGTTCGAGAAATGACCGTAGTGGGTGGAACCGGTTTGTTCCGGTTGGCTCGGGGATATGCTATCGCCCAAACCTACTCTTTTGATCCCACAACCGGTGATGCAATCGTGGGCTACAATGTGACCTTAGTCACATACATTTGAGTTATTGAGTAGTTGAATTTAATTTGCATTTGTTGAATGAGAGATGATTGTTTCTAGGTTTGCCACCTTCAGACACAATTGCAATTTGAACTTTCTCTCTGTACTTGTTAGTTATTCATTTTGTTTGAGTTTGGTGAACCAATTTTTTGTCTTTGAATTAAATTCTTCCTTTGTGAATCCTTTATATTAGAGATTAGTGAGTTTAGTTCACTACTCAATGGCATTGTCCTGTTGATCACATTGATGGTGGTAAAATAAAAAAATAAAAATAAAAATAAAAAAAAGATTTGATGTCTTAAGCATTGTGGAAAAGGTAATTCCTTCCATTTGTCACCAAACCAAAAGAAAGGAAGAAGAAGAAGAAGAAGTTCAAACTCATTAATCATTATTCAACCCCCCTCCTTCTGTTGTCAAAGTAGACGCCTTTAAAATAATTCTAATTCTTCTATTCGTGAATCATGTGGGAGACAAAATGCTTGTGGTATGTTGCATTTCAACGTTTCTTTTCTGGTTTTGTAAGTTTTCTTAAGTCTTAATCATTCAATGTGGAAGCTGAAGTGGAAGCATTACGTTACAAAATAACTAATGTTATTATATTGAGCAGGTTGTAGAGAGGTGAATGACTGAATGGTAAGCAACAGCCCTGGAAAATTATGGATTAAAAAAAAGATTGAAATCTCTTCTGATTTAAAAGAAAAGTTATGCACAAGATCAATGCTGATTTTAGGGGTAGTATCCAAGAGCATCTGCTTTCCAACTGCCTCACAGCCAGAATAGCACGAGGGCATAAAAATGGCTAAGCATGCGTATCTAAGCTGTCATGCTTTGCTTTGATCCTTAGTTCCTGACAGGCATAGCAGTAGCATGGTTACTGAAGTCGTCGAAGGATGTAAACAATTCAAGTTGAATTTGAGCAATAAACTATTTGACGTCAACGGTTAACTCCAGCTAAAATGTGAGATCTTAAGCTCAAGCGGCTTTAACTCACTCCTGGTGGTGCCCTTCCGTCAATTCCTTCAAGTACAGCCTGGCAACCATACTCCCTTGGGAACCCAAAAATTTTGATTTCTCAAAAGCTGCTAGTGAAGTCCTTAAAGTAATATCCGCCGATCCCTGATCGGCATCATTTATGGTTGAGATTAGGATGGTATCTGATCGTTTTCAAGCCCCCCAACTTTTGTTCTTGATTAATGAAAACATCCTTATCAATGCAAAGCAGTATAAATAAATGATTTTGTAATTTAAGATGGATTTCACCTTGTATCGATGACTGCAAAAGGCAAGAAAAAAATCTTAATTCATTTAATATCACCAGGATAAAGATCTCTTTCTACGAGCAAATCTGATGCATGTTATACATGTAAAATTTGAACATAACTTATACATCACGCATCCCTATCTGCTAGTGTAGTAAAATTTTACATCGGTCCTAAAGGACAACTAATACACATATAAAAGAATAGGATGGGCGTACAGATATGGTATATCTGTGAGCTCGATCCTTTGATCCATTCTAGCGAGCTCGAACTTTGAGCTAGCTTGATTACAGTCAATTCATTTACGGTGATTACTGTCAAATTCATTTGTAACCCTTGAAGCATTGATGAGTGGTTCCGCCATGGACAACAGAGAAGGTGACAAAATTTCACTCCTCCTACCGTGTGACAGATTAGAGGAAATTTCACTCGCACTACGATGGCTGCAGCCCGTGCCAGAGTGACTTCGATTTCCATCTCCACAACGTTCAGCCTAAATAAAACGGCCTATACTCCATCGACGAACGGTCCCGAGCCAACTTTAGTTATATTAGGTGGGTAGAGCCTAACGATGTTTACAGTTTTGCTGACCAGAATGAAATCAAACGAGTCACCTACATGAATATGAGTTACTGCTTCACTCTGGGCAATCATTAAAGCAAGCACTTTGAACCTCCTGGGCAAAAATACCCGAGAGGAAGCAAGTGAATTTTGAGCCTCAAACGATGGAACGAAGAGTTTTTGTCAAGCCAAACAGACAATTTAGGCCACTCCAAGGTAAATGAAAACGCATTGAAGTTGCATACAAAGTTGGTAATTTTTCCCTCAGACCCCTCTGTGCTGCATAAAATTAAAAACCACACTCTCGTTTGGAAGAAAAAGTGAATCCTCAGGTTTTATACAGAAAAAAGCTGCACGACACCATTTCGTGATTCATTACCATGGTAAAATGTTTTCTGAATTCTGCTTCCGTGGACGATGCACTATTAGTTTCAGTTTGCATGAATCAAGTATCAACGAGCCACAGCCAGTCGGCTGGTTCTTAAGAAATATCCATGAAAGTCATATAAAAAAACCAGAAATGATATTCGAATACACTTTCAGAATCTGCACATTGTCTGACTTGAACAAACCGGTACTTAAGCCAGTTATGTCCATCCGAAGGAATCTCCTACATGACTGCAGATTGAAGAAACTGTTCTGTTTTTGAGTCACTCAAGAAAGCTACAGAAGTATATGACTGGCCATGGGATCACAACTACGTGTTGACGTTTCCACTTCATGCAATACGCTCGTAAGTTCACAGAGGAGAAACATCACATTTTTCAGCCAATCCAGTAAACAAAGAAGCACAGCAATTACAAGTATTTAAGCATCCCACGAGCCCCCACGCTGACTTTTGTAGCTTGCAGCTGCTTTTTCTTCGGAGCTTTCAACTGCTGCAACTTCTTATTTATCTGACAGTAACAAAAGCAAGAAACTTAAATCGTTAATCATCTACTTTTTTCTCCCCTCTTCAAGGGGAGACTACAAGCCTTAGGCGAGGGAAAGGGGAGGGACTTGGTCTAAAAAGTTAAAACTATGAAATAAGAATACCATATCAGAAGGTACAAAACTAAATGGTATCCTGCCCATAAGTCTCTCTACAATATGTACCAGCAAAAATGAAAGCTCAACATTCATTAGGAAAAATAAAACTGCATATCACCAAATAACTAAATGATTTCAGTACCAAACTAAATTTAGGCTAACATGAAAGGTTAACCACAAAAAGTAACAAGAACCTTTCCTTCTCAACCCCCTAATTAACTTGTTAGTAATAAATGTATCAAATAATCGCGTGCTACTAGAAATTGCTACAGAAGAGGGAAAGAATATCCACCAGAGATTCCGAGAAAAGACACAAGCTACCTCCGCATGAAAAATTTATCAACCGATCTAGTTGCCTGATTCAATGCCCACAAGTCCATTGATCTGTATATAGCTTTCTAATGCAAAGAGAGTCTAAAACATGGTAAAATTGCTAGGAAAACATATTTGGTGTATCTATTATTGGGCTCCAAGCATTCAAGATAATGAAGTGTATAGGAAAACCAAAAAGATTTACTCCTAGACATATGTATTTAGACTGGTTACTAGAATAGTTACGTCAACCAGCGCCATAAATCCTGTCCCAACAATTAGCACTTTTAGAGTTGGAAGAACCACCTTCAGACGGCGCTGATCTTGAACAATCTGTTTAGCCCGGGCCCTAACTTCCTCAGGATCAACCTTGGATTGGGGTCGCACCAAAAAATCCATCGACATGGCTTCAGGTCTAGAGGCATGTTGTCTAGAAGATGACTGGCCAGATTTTGATCCCCTACAAAAATCTCAGACAAATCAAACCTGAAAATACATGCACCCAGAACTTGCAGAGGGCAAATCACTACAGGAAATGTCACATAACCTAACAAAAGTCTTACTGTGAGTAGCCAGCTAAATCAAGATCATCATCTCTGGATTCCATACCCGCAACTTTATTCATTGGCCTGGAACAATGTCGTAAGAAGTGGTAAACATTAATTCAACGGAACAAGATATTTTGAGATCTATTACAGGAGAAAAATAAAACGAAAGAAAGACCAAAGATCAATATACTTTTTAACAGATTGCCTCCTAAATGCAGCCTTCTCATCTTCATAGTTCCGCATGTCTTCAAACCTTGTGCTCTTATTGAATATGGGTCGACTCTGCATCAAAAAACTTAAGAGGCTCAGAATACCCATTCGAGGCCATATATGCCAAAATGAATGAGTAAGAGACATTGGCTCTAATGCAAATGATCTGCAAACATGTTGGTCAAGAAAAAGAAACAGAACTTGCAATGACTAATGCAAATTCACTGTAAATTCTTGTGGCCGTATTTCAAGGCAAATTACTGCATGAAATGAAATCTTTCTATTATACACAAATGTGAGAAAGGTTTTCTTGAAAGCCAATTCCTCATCCAAAATAGGTTTCTCTTTTAACGACTCATGTTAAATATCCATGGACTATGAAATAAGAAACAGCGGCTCCTTCTAGCACACTCCCTTCCCCTTTACACTTCATACAAGAAATGGCAAGAAAAGAGTGGTCAATTAACAGAAGCAGAAAATGGGAAGAAACAGGAAATTTGGGCGTCCAAAATCCACATTACCCATTTATCAACCAAGTCCTTTGCAAGTTTCCGGTTGGCAGTGGTCTCTTCATCCGATTTTGATAGAAACATAATAACCTGCACCACAAAATCAATAAATAAATTACTAAACAATAATACTAGTAGAATCCCAGTACAAAAGTATAGCAAAGGACGAGAAAGAATTCAATTTGCAAATTCTTTGACGAGGGAGAATCCTGACCTTTCCAAGACCACTTTTCTTTAATTGTTCTCTTCCATCGTGCTGTTCTAAATCAATTGGAAACTGCAGCATAAATGGAATTTCCTTAGCTCTGATTTGACCAAAAAAGGAGACGATGTGAATTTCAAAGATAGTTCATGCTAGCAATGACGAAACAATGTTCATACATCAGTAAGAATCTTCAGAATTGCTGCACGGATGTTAATATTGGGTAAGCTTCCATCAGGAAGTGGCTCAAGCCAGTTTTTCAAAATATTCAAAATTCCACGATCTAAAAACTCTTGTTGCAACTGCTTCCTGAATCATGGGGAGTAAATGCCATCATTAATGAGAACAAAGTGAATTAAATGCAACATGAACATCAACATGAACTCGAGACAAGTATGAAAAGGGCACTCACTTTGACAGCACCTCTGTAAGAAGAGGCAGCTTCTTGAGTTTATTTATCAGGCATATTTTGTCTATTTAGATCTGCATCCTCTTCAGCAACAACTTCAAGTTCAGCTATGACATTCTCGACCAGATATGTAATCTCTGATGCACTTTTTTCATTTTTCTTCTTTTTCTTGCCCTTTTGGAAGAGCTGCTTGATTTCCTCATCCTCCTCTCCTTCTTCAGCCTATTCAATGACATGATAAGAGGCATTTAAAAGCGATTATTTCAAGAGTCGTGGGAAAGCAAGTTTCATAAAAACCTTACAAGTTGTGTTCCTTTCAAATTGTACTCTAACTCAGAGGACTCTAAAGGATGATCCCAAGACCATTAATAAAACTGCATGCTACAACACAAGCAATCCCTACATACTAACCTGGGGCGCATCGGCAGGAGAATGTTCACGGTCACTTCCATACCGGTCAGCAGGATCCACACCAGTGTCGTCTATGAAATTATCATCATCCAGCGTCCTAACACCTTCTCTGTCATCCTAAACCATATTGAGATCAATTAAAACATTGTCCCACTTAAGAAATAGGAATCAGAAAGCAAAACCATCTGAAAATGCCACCATAATCACATGCCATTACTAGACGTTGAGTAATCCTGCAAGTGCACTAGGAGCTTACTAAATATGCTCTCATCAATATGCAGCCAATTCTTGCATAAGTGACGCGTCACCTGCAGAGAAAAATCGGCATGCAGTTTGGCAATGTAGGATTCCCAAGTCTACAGATTCAAAATTTGTTCACTCAAACTAGGTCCTACATTCAATATTTCCGTTTAATTTTCATCCTTGCAAAAGAATTACACACATTCCCACATGCCATGCACACTGGCATATCAAAGTTCCTGATTTGGCCATTTCACAACACCGCAACCTAGAAGCCCAGCATCACAAACCACTGAACTTGGCAAACAACCAGCTCTTACATTCCCCAAAACCCCATATATGCATCTAGGAATCAAAATTGCAAAATGCACGTTGAGTTATGTTCTACACAAAGCCAAGAAGACCAATTCCAGAATCTCAAAGGGGATAGCAAAGACCAAAAGACAAAGACTTTTAACACAAATAAATAAGCCACAAACCTCGGAATTCTCTCCAGCAACCGTTTTCCACATCCCCTCCTCATCTTCATAATCCCTCGACCTCCCTCCTACAGAATACCCTGATTTTCTCACCTTAAACTTCTTCTCTCCTTTCCCTTCCCTCCTCTTCTCCTTCTTCTTCCTCTCTCCACCACCACCACTCTCCTTCAGCAACCTCTTCCTCTTCCCACCACCTCCACCTCCAGAAGACGACGATGGCCCTCCATCCTCCGACTCATCCCTCACCAAATCCGCTACATCATCCTCCACTCCAACCCCAAAATCACCCGCATCCTCGTCCCTCAGCCGAAAATCCGACACTGGTTCACTAGCAGACGACTTTTTAATCAGCCGTTTTCGCGGCTTTGATTTGTACTCATCGTGGACAGGAGTAGGCGGCGACCGCTCCCTGCGGTTCCAACCGTCATCGTTCTCCTCATCATCGTCGAGGAGATTATGCTGCTGCTGCTGGTCCTGTTCATGATCGGAGTTGAAATCATCGTCGTAATCCATCAGTGGCTCTCCATCTTCATCTCTATACCTCAAAATGCAGCAAAAAACCAATCAAATTCTGGGAAAAAACCAAAAAAAAAAAGAAGAGATTGAATTTGAAACCCTAACCCTAGATTGAGAGAGAAAAAGAGAACCGTAACTTACAGGTCGTTTTCGTAACCCATAATTTGAGAGATTATAAATGAAACTGCGGAAATGAACAAAAGAAAATTGGATTGAATAAAGAGAGATCGAAACGAAGAGAGATATATAGGTGTCGTGTATGTAGAGACGAGGAAGCTGTTACGAAGATTACACCGACGAGGGAAGAAGGATAAAAATTCGGGAAGAATAAGTGCAAAAAAATAAAAATAAAAATAAAAAGGAATGTTTGGGCCTTGGGGTTTTTCTATTTTTCGTGGTGTATTATTAATTTATTACCGTGGCGGCTATAATTGAAAAAGGTAACCATTTCCGACTTGGCTCAGTCAGAGTTTGGTATATCCTTCTAAATCCAAAGGGATAATTTCAGAAATTTCCAGTAATGATTCTAATATATCCTTCTAAATCCAAAGGGATAATTTCAGAAATTTCCAGTAATGATTCTAACAATTGCATTGAGCTCCTCACATAGTTTGAAAATTATATCTACCTCCTTCACTCGATGTTGGACTTTTTTTCCAGAAACAAAAACAACACACACACCCTGCTAGATTAAATACTCGGTTCGTAACACTCGGTTCACTTAGGATGGGCTGACTGTTACTTCAATCGATGTTGGACTATTGACAATTTTTTTCTGAAAGCTATTTGTATGAGAGCCGATCCAAAAATTCACAAACTCTAAAAAAATTATGACATTACTTTCGGAGAAGACCGCATATCTAAAAAGCATCATAGTGATAGGACTACTATTGTTGCGTATCAAACAAAAAATGAATATTAAAACCTACTCTCTCTTTACATTTACATTTAAGTGACTTTTATTTTACAATTGTTTGGGATAAGTAATATGAACTTTATACCCTTAGGACATTTTAGGATTTTCATGTAATTTTTTACCAAGTCCAATTACCAAAACTATCAACTTAATAGAAGTAGGTGTAATTTTTAAAATTTCACGGGTACTTAATGAAATTGTCGGAAACCTCAGTAGACATATAAAACTATCCCAAATCCAATTGGACTGCTTTACTAGTTCCTACATTTTTTTTTTCAATCTAAGTGAGAAACTTAAATAGTAAGGACAAATGGAAAGTTGGATTATTCTTGTTATTTGTCTAAATTGTTCATCTCATGCTAGCTTAAGTTAGGCCTCAAAACACTTTAATTATAGTTTTAATGAAAAGGTTTGAACACTTTGGTCCTTCAAACCATACACTACAGCAAGGTTTAATGTTTGTCAAGTGCGGCATCTCTGTAGTCTTTTCTAATACTCAAACTGGAACAAGCATCCAAATTAGATGGGAACGACTGGACCAGATTTGGAGGTTTAGGGGCAAATTAATTAATACAGGCTAATACTTTGGTGCAAGAGCACCAACTTGTTTTAAGTTATAGCCATTCCTAAGTTTCTCAACTGCTTAGGCTCATGGTTTAGTGCTTAAGTTCATAGTTATGCATGTTTCCTGGCAATGTGTTTCATTATGGATACTTTGAAATATGAAGTTACAGTCTTTTATCCAATAATAAACACTTATTCAAAAGTAGTTTTTCTTCATATAAGCTACTATTTTACATGACTATTGATAATCTCTCCTCGTTAATTTCTATACTTGGGAGTCGTTTGGTTCAATTTCACTTCACTATCATATTGGTATCATAGAATGAATTGATGATAATGGGTTTTGATGAAACCCAATAATGTGTTTGTTAATGTGGAATGGATTTTATAATTCATTATTTTTCTTTTCATCGTTTCTTTTCTTTTCTTTTTTTCTTTCCATTTGTTGAAGCAAGTAGCATTTATTTTCTTATTTTTGCATTTAATGAGAATAAAAGGGTAATTAAGATGATTTAAAAAGAATAAAATGGGCAATTTAGATGATTCCCTAGTAACAGGTGGTTAATCAAAAAACTCATAGAAAAGGTCTATCATTCCCATTGACCCCAACCAAACATTTTATATGGGTATAATTGAATTTGAAACCCATAGTAGAAGTTGAAACCTATTTACCAAACACCCCCTTAATGCTAATTTCTTGCATCCATTTGATAAAAAGTGCAAAAAGAATGCGAGATCAATCTTTCATTATGGTTGCTCGTGGAAGAGGAGGCCATGGATTTGGAGGAGCTAGCCACCAACCTTAAGCTATGGAACTGATGGAATTGATATGCTCGGTTCAGGAATTATTTGCAGAAGTTCAAATCTGCATCAATCAAAACCTCCCTTATGATTTTGTACTTATTGGAAACAAGTATAAGGGAAATCAGCATGGTCGCTTCCATGATATGCATATGAATGACAGCGGAGCTTTAAAGACATGAATGAACATAGAGCAGTCATTATTGTATCAATTTACTTCAAACCTAGCTCAATTGGCCATCAGGAAGTGATAATAGCCGTTTCTTGAGTGTAGGTTAAAGGCTCCAAACCTCTCTTGCTTGCATTTTCCGTCTAAGATTTCCTAAAACATTCACAAAAATAAATAGTTTAGTTCTCTCCGAATTTTCAACGGCTTTAGTTGGGTCCATTTCCATCCCTCTCCCTCCCTCCCCTAGTATAAGATTAGTTGTAAAATGTTGTGCTACAAAGAAAAACTACCTCAATAATCACTTGCACCAAGTGTTTATCCAACGTCCAGGTACATTTGGAATAGATGGTATATTCTATGGAAGATCCCACTATATGATTACTTGAGGACTAGTGTCAAATTTGAAGTTCCAATGTAGGGAAATCTTTGAAGGCTGTTTGAAAGTCCCTTTGCGATGTCAATCATTTAGATTCCAATTCTGTTACCAGGTAAAACCAAGTATAAATCTGCCTAATCTTTTATGCCTTGATCTTGAAACGGATTGAATCTAAAATCTAAAATCTCTTCCTAAACATCACCGATATATGTGTATATACCCACTACATGTAAAGTCTATGCTAGTAGTTGTTGTAAAAAAATTAAGAATTTTCACTCAATATTTTAGCAATTTTATTCCTATTTCACTAGGCACTTTACCACTAAAAGGAAAACCCAAAATGCTTCCTACTTTTAAGGCTTTTAAATGTCATTATACCACTGAAAGGGGAACTACCCAAAAGCTTCCTACCTTTAGGGCTTTTTTTTTACCTATCCGTGCATAAACAATTAACTATCAATTGTGTTAGATCTAAGAAAACAAAAGCAAACAAACATTCAAAAACAAAGAAAGAAAAAAAACACAAAGGGTGCGTTTAATAAAATCTGAAATCGAAATTGAATGATTGAATTGTTAAATACTAAGTCTAGTATATTTGAATATATATCACATTAAATAATAAGTGAATAGTTTATCACTTAATTTTGAGAGCAAGTTTTATCTAGAAAATTCAGTATTACTTAATTAATTAGGTATGTTCTATTTTTTGTTTTCAAATGCATATGAACTTATTAACATCGATCCATTAAATTTAAGTGTTGAATTGGGTTATCAAGCGGGATCAAAGTCAATAAAATTATTTCATCTAAAACTAATCTCCATTCATTTTTTCAATAAAAGAATAAAATGATTAGCAATTAGACACATGTTGAGCGTGTCAAAATACTAGTATATATACTAACTCAGTGGAAGATAAAAGATCACGATGAATAAAGGAACTACTCTATTTGGATTAAGCTTTTCAAATACAATACACAATAATTCACAAAGAAAAATAACTTTAAGAACATCAATCCATACAAAAATAGATCACAAATATATCACAAAATAATTCTACCACATCTTATTCTTCCACCACTCACCATACTGTTCACCATCCTCTCCTTCCTTTCCTCTATTCCCTATGACAAAACTTCCTGCTATCCTCCTCCACTTCCCAATTATGGCCAGTCAGAGAGAAGGGAGAATGGGAGGGTTTCAGGGTCGATAGGAAAGGGAAAGGAAGGAGGAGGAAGGAAATGAGGAAGAGGAGGAGAGAAATGAGGAGAGGAGAGAGAGAGGAGGGAAAGAGGAGGAAGGGAGGGTGGTGGTAGAATATCGATGGATGGTAGTAATAAGTAGTGCAAGATTTTAAAATATATCAAGCAAAGATTTTAATTTCTAAAATACCCAAAATATATCTTGAGACACTCCCAAAAAATCTCTAAAAAGACTCAATACATCTACAATAAAAGTTTTTCAAATACAATGCTATAGTAAAATTTTGAAAAAACACACTCAAGAATAGCTAATCTAAATAGAAATTATTATTAAGTGATAGACACAAATAAAATTTATAAAATCAATAAGATATATTGGTATGGGAGACAAATTAACAAAAAAGCTTGGACCTTTTCATTTTGATAAACTAATAATTTTATAACTATAAAAAAATAATTTTATAACTAACAAGAATATTAGTAATCAAGAAAGGAGCAACAGAATGAGCTGACTCCTTTGTCCGATCTTCCATGTTTGTTACAAAATTATTTGCTTTCCTACCATTTAACTTGCATCAAATAAAACCTTTAACAAACATCTAAGAATTTCACCAATTAAGTCCTTAAATTTTGACACAATAAAATAGGCTGACTAATAATTATCAAGATTAATTCCCGGACCAATATAGTAGATGAATAAAATTAGATTCTAGTATTAGAATATCTAATTTTACTTTTATATGGACCAATTCACTCATATACCATCTTATAAGCATGTGAGTCCATAGTTCATATGTACGATCTTACTCATAGACTATTTCACAAGTCACAATCTTATAATATATATGTGTAATATTCACATTGCTTATAAAATGGTCTATGGGTGAATCAGATATGTGGAAACCTTATTCAAAATATTAATGTCGTGGATTATAGAACTGCTTTTTTAGGTGGATTTTTTTCCCATTGTCTACGAAACCTTGTTTGGATTGCAATTTTTATAAAAAATGTTTACATTTTACATAATCATATTTTCTAAATACTTTTTACTTCATATATATCAAATCGTTATTATATATTTTTATAAAAAATATCATGACGTTCAAACAAAAGAAAATTAAATTGTGATGAAAAAAAAATCCTACGAAATTAAGTAGCGGTTTAAGACTATGACATTCGCGTTGAAAATCGCGAGTTCGTTGAACTTCGCATTTGTGATCTGTCAGTTTTGAGGAAGAAAAAAAAAAGGGAAAAATAATTTCCTTGTTGGGTAACTTCGCATTTACGAAATCACGAGTTCTGGAACCTCACAATGATTCGGCCTGCTATCCCTAGCAACGAGCAAAACCTAAAGATACATCCAATTTGGGGAACGAAATTGAGTTAGAATTGAGGCAAATCATTGGGCATTGTGCATTCACCGTGCGGTCTTTGAAGAGAGGCGAGGGCGCATCTCGCCAAGCTGCCGGCGGTGCTGGTCGATGAAGTGGTGGTGGCATGCCTTGACAAGCCCGTGCAAACCCGGCCTTGTAGGCATTCTGCGCCGCCGCGTCATCAACCGTCGCGTGAGAGGTGAACTTTGCCACGTCAGATCCGTTCTTTGAAAGAAAGAAGAAACGTTACAATCGCCGTCAGCCGTGAAGCGTTACTAGGAGGAAATTCAGCCTTGAGCTTGAACATGAGGCCATAACCAGCCGAATGCCGCGCCCGTCCACCGTCGTTGGTCGGGCTTTGGCGAGCTTGTAAATTTTCCGTTGCAATTTTTTCGTTGGTCTTTGCGTTTTTTTTTTTGTATTATTGTGTCAATTAAAATTAGGCTGTGTTTAATGTTATTAAGATTTTTTGAGGCGTTTATGGTTGGAATCTGTGTGATTAGTTCTCCAGTATTTCCAGCGAAATTTTTGGTTCTGCAAGAATGATGGCGTTTGTTCTCGGCTTTTGTAAGACTTGGTTGCATTCATAAAGTGGTTTCTTTTGTCGATTGTGGTTTATGGTGGAAATTTGGTATAAATGCAATGGGTAGAAATTTTTTTTTGAAATTGGGTACTTTGATTGATTACTTCTTAGAAGAAAGCGTTAATTATCAATTTACTGTAAAACATTGATAGTATTGGGGATAATATGCCTTGGTGATTTTTTTTGATTGATTAATCTTGTAAGAATGTTTTGTCGCGTCCTTCTTTGGTTTGACACTCTTTGTTGGAAAGCAGCGGTAAAACCTATGATTATTGATTGGTGCATTTATTGGTGGCGTTGATGTTGTATTTTGTAATTGTGTAAATTATAGTTTGTTGGCGGGGAGTTTACAGTAATATTCTGGGGGGGAGACTTCGCGAAAATTTTTTTATAGGTTTGTAGGGAAAAATATTTCCAAATCGATGACATAAATGTGAACTATGCATTTACACTTTTAAAGAAGGTAAATTGCTTGCGAAGGTTGGATCTTTTTTTTAATGTTTTGTCTGAGGCAATATAGGATTTTTTCCGATTTTATATATATTTTTTTTTTTCCCATTTGCGAGAGGAAAAATTTTTTTTGCTGAATTGTACATTTTTTTGTTCTCATGGTAATTATTAGCAATGCCCTGTATTCAAGCACCATGAGTGGGGTGTTCTATCACAGACTTTGGTCCACATGCGTCTCTTCTTTTTTAATTCGCGAAGAATTGTGTTTACGGCGCGAGTTTTAGTAATTTTGCTGTGGGAAACTCATCAATCTCTTTATAGGTTTGCAGGGGAAAATATTCCAAGAATCGATGACATAAATGTGAATCCATGCATTTTACACTTTAAAGGTAACTGCTTCAAGGCAAGGACCCTTTTCAGGTTTTGTCTGAGGCAATATAGGATATTTCTCATTTCATAGTATTTTTTTTTCCATTTGCTGAAAATTTTTTTCTCATAATTAGGTACATATTTTTTGTTTTCCTCCCATGGTAATTTTAGCAACATGGTCGATGCACGCATTTAGGCTAAGGTTCTCTTTTCATTGTATTTTGTTCATGAAGTTTTCTTTTAATATGAAGAATTAGTTTGTCAAGGTGTGAGTTTTAGTCATTTTATTGTGGGAAATCACCGAATTATTTATATAAAGTTTTAGAAAAAATATTTTCAAGAACCGATGATCAACTTACTTTCCTATTATCTTAAAAGGTAATTGCTAGCAATACGTAACTGAACGAATTC